>LR999903.1:16162310-16762310 GCA_905220335.1 Noctua pronuba
TTCACACTATCGATTTGGTATGCACATGCTTGACACTTGCCATAGTTGCGCTAAATATGTTGGAGTTTGTGTGTAGCAGATATATGTGGGTATCGTGGCTACGGGTGATGGAAAGGGAAAGTTAGTTTTGTAAAGTATTATGATTCTTTCTAGAATCTAGTGGCTGTAGTTATTGTTTTTATTCTGAAACAGTGAATAGAGGTGCAGTAGCAGCTTTTTGTAGAACAAAGTAACCTGACAGCCTATACACAGGTACCATTCACTATCAAAGCGTTTCGAACTTCGCTTTTTCGGTAGATTATGTCAATTTAGTACATTTTTGACTTATCGGACATCGTATACAGGGTGTAAGGGTCAGCCCTCCACAAACGGATGGGGTGAATAAAGAATATCATATTAAGATGACCGGTACAAGCATTTTTTTCAGGAACGTTATGGGAATCCAATAAATTTGATTTGTTTTATTTCCTCATACGCAATGTATCGTTACCGTGGCAAAACGCGCGTAGCAAACGGAAAGCGCGACGACTAGTTCGATGAAATCTGTAGATTGGCAGGAAGTGAACAGCTGATTTCAACATCCATTGTTGGATTTTCGATTTTAGCCATATTTACAAAAATGGAGTGCTGCGTACAGGGAATGTAATTTTACATTTAAATAAAGGAATAGTAACTGAAAAAAACTCCGGACAAAAATTCCGGTGGAAATGATTCAAAATAAGGAGCCGAATACACCCTGTCAGTTTGTGGAGGGCTGTCCCTTACACCCGTGTAGAGACGGGAAGAAAAAAAATCTGCTGTTCCATAAATGATGTAGGTATTGCACTTTTGTCAGCAGATTTTTTTTTCAAATAAGATTTTTTCAGAATGAAGTACTGAATACGTGGTAACTATTTGTACGTCGGTGTCCCTTCCACCCTGTTTTGCTGATAGATTTTCACTTTGTCGAGACCTTTTGGAAAGTCATCTGATTTCATTTGTCATTTGATTGAAAAGAGTGTCCATGGAGTTTCTTGCCCATTCTCCTCCTTAAAGATCTACGCTTTGGAATGGGCAACTACAGTACTTTCACAAGTTATTATGCCTTGTGTCTGAGACTGTAGCTTGGCCTTCTTTGTTTCTCTGACATTCAAAAGTGCCTGTTATGGTCTAATTTAAATAAATGCTTTGAGGTTTGAGTTTGAGTTTGAGTTCATCTAGGCTTTATTTCCGCAAATGATTGCGTAAAACGTAAAGTATCAGCAAACGACTTAGTACCAGTAATCGCAAGCATGGCTACCATTCTCTATCAAGCAGATTATTACAGCATAAAAACGGATAATACGGATCGACTCGCTTACCTACCTACAAAACACTTACTGTACTACGTAGATACTCGTTTGTCTATGTCACTGTAGGCCCCATGCGGCGTTTCGAACTCTTTTAAGCTCTTACGGCCGCGGGACTACGGGGAGTTAGTCCGTAAGCTTAAAAATCAATTTGAATTAAAAACTATCGCGTTTTGTGTTCATTTCCTTTTATCTTGCTACCGTGTTTTGCTTTCCGCTTTAAAAAAAATGAGCCTAGATTGGCTATGTGACTAAATTCGTAACGAGTTTCTGTCGCAGGGGTTGGCTGGCACAGAATACCTTGTATTACGTCCGTCCGTCTGTCCGTCGTATAGACCTAGTGCCTTGTTTTACTCTTATTTTGTTAAGAAAAGGTCAAGCTTCTGCTGACTACCTCAATGGTCTAGTGGGCACGAGGTCCAGGGTTTAATTCCCGGGCCTGGCAAATTGTTATTTTGTTTTTTCATCAGGAATTTCTCAGTAGCAGCCACGGGGTCTGGATTTGTGCCCGGTTGATGGCCATAGGCTCGCTCCCTATTATATGGGGCTTGAAACATAACTCGCGAAAAGTGGGTGTACTATTACGTAGATACATCCCAGCCCAACCATAATCTCCTTTCGGGGATTATGGCGTGATGTTATGAGGCAGGCTAATGCAGCGTCCGAAAACACAAGAAGTCACAAGTTTGTCATCTTATAAACCCTAAAATTGTACTTAATTTTAGCCATATTTATTGACAATAGCTTCATCAACTTATTCGCTATATTTTTCAAGAAAGTATCTCCGCCAAACAAACGTCTGGCCTCACACATAACACAACAGAGAGTGAGTGTAACAACTGGCGCCATCTAGGGGTTGCACAGCTGCTGCCCCCGAGACGTCGGGAGCTCTTTGCACGGCGCTAAAAAGAGCATAAACCGGTATAGCCGATTGTGAAGATGTGGTGTAAGGTGGGACAGGTAGCGGGGTACATCAACTGTACATTCTATTTACAGGTGATGTTTGTTTTAAAAATAAACAACGAAATAAAACGACGACTTTAGCACTTTTTTTTTTTGTTTAGGGATGGGAAATCATCAAATAATTCCTCCCGCTCTGGGTGAAGTGGGAGAGTGTCAGATTTTTACTGACTAAAACCCATCCATGTTCCTTCTTTGCCTTTTGTGTTCCAGGGCCGCGGTATCTCGCGACTTTTAGAACTTTACTGTCGATTAAACCGTCTTATAAAACTGGTGAAATTTAGCTATCTAGTTTCTAAAATGTCTTTCGACTTTCTCGGCCAACATATGGAATATGTTTTGATGTTACGTAGATTTTACAGGTACCACATTGTCTAGACAATTATAGCAAATGCTTATAAAGTGTATTTCTACAACGAATTTCAACCGGTCTGCCGGCCGTTTATCGGTTGAAATTTCGACAGTTTATGACAAACTAACGTTTTTGATGTCTCTATTGTCGGTATTACTGATTGAATATAATTATCAAACACAGTTTTAAGCTTTCACGGTTTACAACTAAACTTATACTGTCACTTACGTGATTGTTTATTATTTTGAGCTCCCGATATTTCGACGCTGTTGCAAGCGCTATGATCGCGGGTTGACTAATGAACAATCACGGAAGATATCCCGTTAGTGTCAGTATAAGTTTAGGGTATATATATTATTTTGACTACCAAGTACTAAGCTTTCCTCCTCTACCTTACACCACCTCCTGAAGTCGAGGACAGTACTAAGTGCTCTCCAGACAACTAGTGTATTGCAGATAGTTGTCCAGATTTACGAGCCCCGCCGCTCATAGTAACGTGGAAGACTTAATTCACACGTGCCTGATCTGGTACATTGATTCAGTTTGATAGTTTATCTGGTGGGCGTTTTATGGTACATGATAGGAGTATAGAATTTAGGTGAAACAGTGACAATAAAATAACCACTTTTATGTCCTGCTATATGCCAAAGAAACGGCCACAGTCATCACTTAGATTTTCGTACTCATGGGTTGTCAAAAAGTCGGGAACGGGAAACTAAGTACCCTATAGGTTTTGGTTCTGTTGTGAAATTGCAAAATATGCAACATAAACGGTCATATCTTTTGATCGCGATGACTTACAAGTTTGATTTTTTCACTACTCCAAGAAATAGCAGGCTTGAATATTTGATATTAATTTCAGCTTGATGCCTTTACGCGTATCTGCGAAAAAGGGTCTGGACAGGAGGACAACAAAGTGATCCCATTAGGTTCCTGTTCTTGCCGACTGAGGTACGGAACCCTGAAATAATGTTGTTCAGTCTAATGGTTAGTAACAAACTCAAACTCAAAGCAATTATTTCAATTAGACCATTATAGGCAATTTTGAAATGTCACAAAAACAAAAAAAACCAAGCAACAAACACAGACACAAAGCATAATAATTATGAAAGTACTGTAGTTGCCCATTCCAAGGCGTAGATCTCTATGGGCAAGAAACTCCATGGACACTCTTTTCAATCAAAATATTGTTACAAAATCTTGGTTACATCATTCATGTGGAGGCTATACTTTTATGTGAGAACGATGTATAAAGAAGTGCAAGCTAAGAGCGTCCAGAGTAAAATAACATAACAACACTTTCTGAAATACACTGTATAATCCAAGTAGTAAAAACAATCAGTCAGTGTGCCTAGCAATCGTGACGTTATCAGCCAATGATCTGAAACACGTAACAATGATACCATCTTCGAATCAACCTTTGTATGTTACCAGCCAGGCATGACTCATCGGAAGAAATAAAAGCGTGTTACATACAAAGTAGAGGCCCAATGCCAAGAAATTCCACCTATTCAAAGCTATTAAATTACCATTCGTAGAAACCAAACAAGTTTGAAACCGACACGAGTTTCGCTACTATTTTCTTGGTAATTGAACATGTGAAAACATGGGCGATGGTATCAATTGTTTGATAATAAGTCGATAGAACAATACACGGGGGCAGGAAGCCTCACCATCGGGCCGATATCGGTGGGATGGTACGGGCCCAAAGTTTGTCGAGTAGAATGGACTTCCATTTTCGAAGGCAACTTTGTTAAATTATGTAAAAAGAGCAAAAGATTACGGGGTATTCCTCAAAGCGCAACTATTTTTAAGCGCAACCAACTAAGCGCAACTAAATTATTCCTCGAAGCGCAACCATGATGAAAAATATCGTTAATGAATCCATCATACTCATCTCTATTTTTCATCATGGTTGCGCTTCGAGGAATAATTTAGTTGCGCTTAAAAATAGTTGCGCTTTGAGGAATACCCCAAAATTACGATGCTTAGCTTCGAAACCATACACTTGTATTTTTTTTCATCTTCTAAATGCTCATTTGCTTCAGGCTAAAATGTTTTTTTTTTTAATTTTAATTCAAAAGAATCGCAACCGTTGGAAGGAATGGAGGGAGGCCTTTGCCTTGCAGTGGGACAATATGGGCTAGAAATAATAATGGGCCACTATTTTTCCATTTTTTTAAATGTTATTTCTCTATTTATTTTAAAGGATTTTTTTTTAAATATTTTTAAATTTCAATATTATTGTTTTTTTATATTTTTTTAAAGTTAGATTTAATTTGTAAAAAGATAAATAAAGAATTAAAAAATATATATTACTATGATTCATTGATCTAAATAGTCATGACGCAACTACATTCTGGTTTATGGCATTCTCCTTTTGAAGGTCCTGTAGTCACATGACGCGTTCAGTGTAATGACGATAATAAATACTTGCATTAAAAATATTAAGCGTAAGTTTCTTTACGAAAGCGGCGTTAACTGTAACAGGTTTGGAATAAGAAATACAGTTTTCCATTACTTACCATAACCACGGAGCAGTATACTTAATTAACGTCAATCCCAGATACTAAAATTAAAACAAAAACCAACATTAAGTAAATGCGTTTAAGTTCACACAATAAACTTCACCATTAACGTCACAAAAATAATTACAAAAACAGCCGTACAGGTATGAACAGTGACAAACTCGACAGGTCACACACTCACACACGAACTACACAATAACTCACTCCGGCAAGTTAGACAAAGCGCGACATTCATGTTTTTCTCAAACACGCAAAATAAACACGATACATTCTTTACATTGTTGGGTGGAACGCGAGTCCGTGTGTGACAAACTAAGCAAAAGACGTTGCTATTAAGGGTTGAGTAGACGAGGGACAAAAATCCCCGATCAACATCATCACGATTCTTCTGCCGTTACCCCAATTTATTTGGGATTGGTACAGCGTGTCTTCTTCTAAGCTCATCCGAATTCTTCGTACTTTTGTGCAGTCTCATCTGTCAATTGGGTTTTTCTGGGAACTTTTTGTACTCAGTACTTTTACTCCCTTAAGTATGTTTCTCGACAGCCAGTCATACCAAGGGCTATCGTATCACCAATAACTGGGTTGAGGAAGTCAGATAGGCAGTCGCTCTATGTGAAATACTGGTATTAAGCGACCTCATTATATTTGGGAAAAGACTAATATAATAATAAAAAGTTTATTTTCCATAAAGCATAATAGTAATAAAATAGTAAGCGTACGAATATAAAAACTTTACAAATTAAATAATTCAATTAATATCAAATACAATAGAAATGAAAAAGCAGAACAATTATATAGATTAAATTATAATACAACCAAATAAAATAATATGTCAGTATTGTCCAGTATGTATACACATCCATTTATGTTGGATAAGACAGTCAGTGCGGGAAGCAATCATCTTGAGGATGCTGTTGCTACTGTCTCTCACTCGTCTCAATAAAGATGCAACCTTTTTCCGGATTATATCTGGATAGACATCCGATCGAGCTTCTGCAAACATTAGCGACGCACTGCAATAGGGAGACAGCCGCATGACAATGATGATGATGATAATTGATGATATACGCTATTCGACGAAGTTATGAACGATCTACTTTGACTGTCAAAAACGGACCTCGTCAAAAGTCCCCAGTCTACGCAGGCCTTAAGCAATAGACGTAGCTATTAGACGTGCATGCAACGCCACATGCAAGCCGACTGTTATGCAACTTATCGAAGATCGAGACGCTTCATACTTCGTTGCAATGCTCGCGCTAAATTACCCTTTGATGGGTACAATTATTGCTTGAGAACACATAAATGTTCTGATAAGGAAGGTAGGAAGTTGGATTTCAAAATGGAGGGTGTTGGAATTGTAATAAAGTACTCTTAATTTGATTTAGATAAAGATATGGTGCTAATGTCATGTACAAATAGAAAGTGAAGCCTGTCAGTAAAGTTCAAAGCCTCGTTGCTGGCCTCGTTGAATTACATTTTAAAGTTTGCTCATGAAAACTATTGGTAAGTTTGGCTTTCGAATTCTGTCTCTGAATCTTGATTGAATTAAATAATAATGAAAATAAATTTAAAATTTAAAAAACCCCCAGCGAAAAAATAAAAGATGAAAGATAAATACCCACTTTCATCCCCCATATCTAGTAAATGGCTGCACCGATTTTGATAAAACGTATCTAAGAACCATTGCCAAGAAACTAGCTTTCAAATAAAAAAAACTGCATCCAAATCGTTCACTCGTTTAAGAGCTACGGTGCCAGAGACAGACACACACACACACATTGCGGTCCAACTTATAACAACCCTCTTTTTGCGTCGAGGGTTAAAAAAAAATTGAAGCTTCCTTATCAAAAGAAATCGGTTCAACCAGAACGGACAGATTGTTGACCAGCTGTGGACATTTGACACTGATAGAATCTTCTCACGACTAAAGTACGGTCCGGTGTTACTCATCATTTTGATCTTCCCTTGCACTATACCAACCAAAACAAAACATTAAAATTAATACGTGCACAACGACGTACTTTCCGCACTGTCCCTACAATTACAGGCGTTATAATTTTACAAGGGGCACCCTAATTAAAAAGTCTGCCATAAAGCAGTATCACAATGCGTGATAATTTTAATGTTGCAGATAAAAATATCTCATTTAAATTTTAAACATGGCTACCCCATCCCTTAGCGGAAATGGAGGAAATTGTAAGTGAGGTCGCGTCTCGTTCCGCTTCCCGCGTTTTTTGAGTCCCGAGGCCTGGATATAGGTTGTGGCCTCACGTTGAGTGTCGGGGCCTCAACCTCTATTACCGGGGTGGGGTTTTAAAGTGATATTATTTGTTGTGAAGTTTAAGTAGGCGGGCAAAAAAAAGGAAAAATGATGAGATTAATAAGCATTTTTTAGCTACCGAAAGACTGTTTTTTTTGCAATATTGTATTGTATAACGGGCTGGTTTCCGCAACTCCACGTCAAAGCGCGTATTTTGCATGCAGATACAATACAATACAATATTGTACAAATTGCAAAAAAAAAGTCTTTCGGTGTAATACATAGCTAAAAATGCTTATTATTATTAATCAATGCTTATTATAATTTATTTTTGCAATATGAAAATGAATGCTGTGAGAGATTCACTCGCAAATTCTGAAACATTGAATTCGTACTATGCACATTTAAAGCAGTCATTTGCACTAACACCAGCAGTAAACTCGTGTAGACGCGTCCCCTCCCTCAGCCTAGACGTAGTAGTAAAAAGTAAATAAACGACGTGGAATTTATACGTTTTGTCGTAAAATTCGGCCGCTCCCTGCGGACGATGTGCGTTTAGTGGACTGTCTCGATGGATACACTGTCATACACGGTGCAAGTCTGCGATGAATATGTATGGAGTTTATTAGGGTCCAATAACTTTAGTGTTGAAATATTGGAATTTTTCCTTTTTTAATACACGTTTATAGAGCCCTATAATAATTACTATAATCTATGCAAATAAATAAAATTGAAGTATCTGTTTGTAATTTCAAAATAACAGCTTTTTACTGAATACATATGGAAGTATTACGGTACGTAAAACAGAGAAACGTTTATTTTTTCTGTCAGTTTGCCTGTTTGTTCCGGCTAATCTCCGAAACGGCTGGACCCATTTTGACGGGACTTTTTATGGCAGATAGTTAATGTTATAAGAAGTAACTTGTCTAAGTTTAGAAAATGTATTAGGGTTCCGTTTGGACTAAGCACCTTAATTCGACTTAAAATAAAGAAAAAGGGCAGAGTAAATAATAAATTAATGCATCTTAAAATATTTGGTAGTTACACCTTTTAGTTGTTACTACAGCAAAGATTATTCGTACTAAAAAAATATATAAAAAATAACAAAAATCATTCATTCTCTTAGCCTGATCCCGATTCATTTCTTCTTTTTCCATACTTCTTTTTCCATTACTCACAAAAAAAATGTCAAGCATTATTCCATTATCCATTATTCAATATCTGAAACCAAAACTTTCCTCTTTGAACACCGTCTACCAAATAAAAAATATCTCTCAGCAATCCGAGTTTTTTAACCAAAATATACATTTTTTCCACTGGCCAGTGGCTGCGACGTTTTATTGTTTCCCAGTTAAAAGTTAAGAGATTAGCAGGAAAGCCTATAACTGTGCGCGTAAAAATTCCGCTCAACTGACCGAGCGGCGCGAGTTCAGAGATCCCTTTGCACTGTTCTGTGTACATCTTTTGGTGTTAGGGGATTGTGTTGCTGAATTGTGGGTTTTTAATTTGCATTTTTTTCGATTTATTCTGGAATGCGAAGTTATTTAATGAGAGCTACAAATAATGTTGCCTGCCTGTCGGTCTTCTACAGACTGTACTTCGGAGAGTGTGCGCAGGAGCTCCACGACCTGATCCCACCATCACCTTTTTACCACCGGACCAGCAGACGATGCGCCCGATGAGTCGTACTCAGCGCTTCTCAGTATTTTACATGGAGCGATTGCCTATCTGACCTCCACAACCCAGTTAGTACTGGATAATACGATACCCCTTGGTAAGACTGGTTGTCAGACTTTTTGAGCCACTGACGACCGAACGACTGTCAACGATCTACAAATGACAGCCGGGACCAACGGCTTAACGTGCTTTCCGAGGCACGGAGGAAACTTGGTAAGTAATGGGCGGTCATCCATCCACAGACCACCCTAGGCAAGCACAGCTTAACCTAAAGATCGACCCGAGCGGCTGTTATTATTTAGCCACGACTATATAAAAATGTACGGGGCCTTAAAAATAATCCACCAGATCTCACTTCAGTCGGTTTTTTCGCCATGTTGTTTCCATTTGAGGAGATACGCTCATTCGTTCGCGGCTCGCCCGCCGCTGTGCCCGCTGTAAGCGCTATTGCGTTTCCAATTTTATCGCTTTTTTTTCTAACTAGCTTTTGTAATTTGACTTTTATGCGGTGAATTTTTGTTCTAAATTAAAGATAATTTTGATTATGATAACTTTATGGACACATAGAATATTTATTTCTATTAAAATAGATAATTCATTTGAATGTGCAGTTATGCAAAGGTTCATTATTTCTAAAATGAACGTTTTTGTCGCGGTAGTGGCCCGTGAGGCAAACTTAGTCGATTATTTTACCGTGTTTTGGTTTTTAATAACGGTTTTTTTTCAAATCTGTTTCTTTCCCGTGTCAAGTAAACGTTTTTTCTTCTTTACAATATTAATTGACAGAAAATAAAAAAAGGCTATACGGGGCTACCCTATTTGCCTTACAAAACAATGACCAATGAACGGGAAAAGAAGCGAGGCCATGTGATGGATCGGCAATTTCTTTAAGAATTTGGGTCAAAATCGATGCGATATATTCAGAATTGGGCAAAGTTGACGCTAGAGTCGATTGAGCCAAATGATAATGATTTAGTTTATCCACGCCAAGAGCTATAATTTTAATTGAAGTGGAATTTTCTGCTATTTTTAGGACCGATATGGTTAGAACTGCCTCGTTGGTCTAGTGGTCGCAAGCGCGACTGCTGAACAGAAAGTTCTGGGTTCGTTTCACGGGTCGGACAAAGCGTTATTGGGTTTTTCCATCAGGAATTTCTCAGTAGCAGCCACGGAGTCTGGATCTGTGCCCGATTGATGGCAATAGACTCGCCCCCTATTACAAGGGAGTTTAACATAACTGGCATAATGTGGTACACCTCTGCCTAACCCTTCGGTGATTACAGGCGTGATGTTATGCTTAGAAATCACCAACCAAAAAGCTCTCCAACTATTATAATTAAAATTTCCTTTATTTATTTTTAAACATATTAAATACATTTTTACATTTTTATTCTTATACTAGCGGCCCGTCCCGGCTTCACACAGGTGCACATTTATTTTCCCCTAATTCCCCCCCCCCCCCATTTGTTTTTCTAGTAATAAATATAGCCTATGTTACTCAAGGTGAATGTAGCTTTCTAATGGTTAAAAATATTTTGAAATCGGCACAGTAGTTTTTGAGTTTATTCATTACAAACATACACACACAAAAATACAAATCTTTCTTCTTTATAATATTAGTAAGATAAAACAATATAAAAAACATTTAAAAATATAAAAAATAGTAGCTCACCATTATAATTATTATTATTCTCTCTCCATCTTTGATCCCAAACAATACAATACAATCCATTGAAAATCAGAACTCAAAGGCTCTCTCAACTAAAAATTTAATTTTCGCAGAAATATTTCCATATCGCCTACATTTGTCGTGTCTGACACAAAACGGGTTTTTATCGCGACGCTGAGAGCCGATGATGAAGGGCAAACCTATTCCCTTCACTTCAATCTTTACGACCGACGTGCTAAACCGTTGGTTACCAGAATACGGACGGATTGGTTTTTTCTTTAGGGTACAGACTTTGTAGGTATTAGTCAAAAAAATAAATATTACAGAGTCTAAATAAACCTTTCATATTCGAACCTTTTTTTAGTGCGTATTGTGTCTTTCTCCTTTATGGTGCAGCAGGCTTATTTAGCCAGTAATCTTTCTTTCTTTATCGTGTGGCTAGTGCCTTACCTTACCTTATTATATTATTATAGTGCCTTACCTGGTTTCAGAGTTTTTATGCCGCCCATGGGCCTCTGACTTGGCTTTACACACCGTCGAGAAATATCTCTCAGGCATGCTGGTTTCCTCACGATGTACCCTTCACCGAAGCAAGTGACAATTATACAATGTGCACATGAATCCGAAACATCAGAGGTGCTGTCTTGGGTGCGAACTTGAGACTTATGATTTGGCAGTCCGACGGTCACACCACGAGACAATCATCTACTTAATTGGTACTAACGAAATCACTGTCAAAATTGACAAGACCTGTCAAATACAACGCTCCCATGACGGTTTTGGGTTTGGGCAAAACGGTCGGGTCAAATTGCAGACACGGCTGCACTGGATTCTGACAGATAAGGTAACCACAACCGGTCATGTTATCTATCCGTTCTAGTTTGATCGAATCTTTACCGGGTCAGATAGCCGTACTGCATTATACAAGTCAATTGAATTCAATACAATAGGCTATTTGACAACATCGAAAAAAAAAAATAATTTAGTCCGTCAGTTAGATCACCCAAAAATATTGGACACGCATTTTTCCTTTTGTCATCAAAAAATGACGACGATATAGCGCATCAAAGTTCTAGAGAGGGGCTTGTGACGTCACTGGACAGTAAAAAGTAACAGAAATTGTGACGTCACGCGAGATTTCAACGCGCTGTATCGTGGTGATTTTTCGTTTACATGACAAAAGAAAAAATACGTATCCAATATTTTTTGATAATCTAACTGACTGACTCAATAGATTTTTTCAGGCAAATACCCTATTGTATTCGAGTAATATCCTCAATCGCTACACCGGTAACCAGATAGAGACAGCACGACACCTTAGACAAAGACAACACGATACTCATAAATTCCTCAGTCCTCTCATTCCTGTACCTTTTCCTTTATTTCACCAACTTCCTGCGAATTCCTCCACTAGAGCATTCGCTTTTCTTTCCGTCACTAGGTATATAAAGTGAGGATTTATAGCCGACGCAATAGCATTTAATTATCGATGTCAGGAGATAAGCTGCCTCGTTATGTGTAGATTGTTTGTGCTGAAGATTTTAGTTAAACGCAGTTTACTACCAAGGGTGTAACAAGACCCTTAACGAAGCTGAAAGGCACTTATTTTCCCCGTCATTGCAATATTTTTTCGTTCTAGACCATACCTGGGGACCTTCTAGTTACGGAGATATTGGCGGTCAAAGTTCCAACTTTTGACTAGTTTTTTTTTTTAATGTAAAATTTTTACTTTAAACATCTCCATGTACTATTCAATCAGTCCATCAGAACAATGTTTTGGGTGCGTTCTATTGCGTCCTACCGTATAACGAGATTTTTCCCCCCAAAAAAAAAAGTCATTTCTCAGCATTTATAAGTTTTGCGTAAAGTTACTTAGTTTGATGTACAGAATGCTTGGTTGACGGCTTCGTTAACGGTCTTGTTACACCCTGTCCCATACAGGTTGTAACAAGTGCAGAGGGAAGGGTAGTCGGTAATGATGGCATTGTTAAGTATGAAAATATTTAAGTTTGAATTTCTATTCTTGTAACTGTGAAACTGTGACTTTGTAATAAAATAACCCTGTTTATTTCTTTGAGTGTCAAATCACTGCGCTGTAACCTGATGCCCGTTTTCAATAACAAAAGGTGACACCTGAATAGAAGAGCACTGTTGGATTTTCAATGTTCGGGTAAGCGTTGAGAGTTGAAATTTCAAAATTGCTTAGTGGAAAATCAGTAAAAGTCAATAAACCCAACCTTTCAATTTCGTTTCCTAAGAAATTCCGAGGAGCGCCCTCTGTGTTTTTAGGTGATGTAACCGCGAAGTCCAGGAAAAACCTACTAATGTTCTTATTTAATGAATGAAGCATCATTAACTTCCGATGGACTAAAATTAATTTGATTTACATTGAGCAAATAATGCAACCATCATGACCAAAACAATACACAATATATCAAAGTACTAATCTTTTTATAATCCGGAAAAACTCTAAAAATTAAAAAAAAACCTCCCACCGCACCGTAGGTAATTGAATGCGTGAGGTTTACGAGACATTCGGTGTGAGTCCATTTATCTGATGGGCTGTGCAAAAATCTGAAACAGAGGCCTAGCATGAACGCGCGAAATTAATTAATTGAATCGACTTTTCAATCGAAAATCTACTACTGTACTATCCATCTTATTAGGTAGTTGCCAAAAAGTGGCCACGGCAATCACGGCTGCAGTCCCATTTTTAGGGTTCCGTAGCCGAATGGCAAAAACGGAACTCTTTTAGATTCGTCATGTCTGTCTGTCTGTCTGTTTATCTGTCCGTCCTTATGTCACAGCCACTTTATTCCGAAACTATTAGGACTACACAGTTGAAACTTGGTAGGTAGATGTATTCTGTGAACCGCTTTACGATTTAATACAAAAATTAAAAGATTAAGAGGGCTCCCCATACATGGAACTTTGGTTTTTTTCATCAAACCTATACGTGTGGGGTGTTTACAGATAGTTCTTTAAAAATAACATTGAGGTTCTTAAAACCATTTTTCTCAAAGTCAATCGTTTGCATGATAGACACTTCCAAAGTGGTAAAATGTGTGTCCCCTCTCCTCTAATTTCAAAGTAAGAGGAAGAAAATTCTGAAAAAATGCAAGATTGTAGAACGTAAAAAAAACTTTCAACGAAAATTGGTTTGAATAAGATTTGATCTTTAGATTTTGAGATATGGGACTTTTTCATCAAACTGCAGCAGTAACTTTCTTTTTCATTAACATACTATGAAAAAGAAATATAGTTTTGCTATTGAATGTAATACACTATAACACAATGAATGAGCCTTCAAAATATTTTTATTATATTGTTTGGTGCTCCGGAACCCGTGTGAGTACGATTCGCGTGAACGAATAGGACGATTATTATTTTTCTATCCTATAACATTTTAGACACATAAGTATCACCCGTAGTTATGAATTAAATATACTAATAAAACTAATTTAAGGCAATAATTACAAGCCAAATGAATAATTTCAATTTTAAAATCGCTTGAATTTACGTTACGTAAACTTCGGGCGTTCATACTAGGCCCACTGTTGTTGGGCCGAACAGCATTCTGAAACGGTGGAGTCGCAAATTGCGTTCCCCTGGGCAATGTTGACCGATTCTCACACAACTGCGTAATGGATAAATGGTTTATGTTCTGTTGTAGGTGTTGACAATGATTTTCTGATATGAAAATAATTTTTGATTGTCCCGTAAATCAGCACAGTCTAGAATAAGCAATTCTACAAGGTGTTTTTGGCCGATGTGTCTATGTGGGCCGGTTAATGTATTTAGTGTAAAATGGTTTTTGATTTGCGAGAAATGTTATGTTTAATTAAATTAATTATTTAATTAAATTCATTTATTTCAGAACCAGTCCATATCATCCGTCCGCATCACATGCGAAAATAAAAAATAATGATAATATAATCATAAAAAACATACATTAAGAATTAGTTAATGGGTTACAATTAATACACATTATAAATGACACCAATAAAAACACGAAAACGTAATGTTGAAACGTCTGGCGATGAGGAAGGTTTGAAAAAAGATATGTAACATAATATAACATAACGCTTGTAATCCCCCAAAATGTGGGTGTACTAGGTTAGGCAGAGGTGTATCTAATTAAATAGAACACCCATATTTCGCCAGTTATGTTTAAGTCCCATGTAATAGGGGGAGCCTAGTGCCATCAACCAGGCACAAGTCCAGACTCCGTGGCTGCTTCTAAGAAATTCCTGGTGGAAAAACACAATAACATTTTGCCTGATCCGGGAATCGAAACCAGGACCTCATACTCAGCAGTTGCGCTTGAATTTATGACCACTATACCAAAGAGGCAGTAAAAAAATATTTTCGGCATATAGTTTTGTCACAATAGCAATATTATATGGCAACGAACATATTATATGTTAACCGATTTATACGCAATAGGGAAGTGGTTTTTGATGGTGTGCCGTGCGCAACTGCAATCATTGTTTTAAATGATTGCCGTGGCGACTGTTGCGCTGTCAACAACTGAAACAGCACAGTCGCAAATTGTGTCCCACGGCTCAAGTTGACGAAATTAGGGAACTGTAAAATTGTAGCATCCATATTCATCGTACCTTTATATTCATCTAAGTAGTACCTCTGAGTTCGTTTTGTTGTATCTTCTCAGAATAAACAGGAAGAAACTACCAATATTACCTAGTTTTATAACAAAAATATTAACGTTTAAGTAGAAGAGTGTGTAAGCCTTTGTAAAAGGCGCCCAGCAGATGTGAAACATCTATGTTAATATTAGAATTGATAATTAATAACAAAATAAAAAAAATACATTTACATTAAAATATTTTCTTTTTCGATCGATCGATCAAATCTGCATACGAACTAACTTCATCACTAATTTTGCAGCGTGGAACTTTCGAAAACGGAATATTATGTAGATCAACAATCGTTCCAAAACAAACATTATTCCAATGGCAAAAAGTTGATTTTACGTGGCATAGAGGAGGCATCACGTTATGCCATCTTCCGTCACGGCATGCGAGTTGGTTTTACTGCCTAGGCGTGCGTATAGATGTTTCACATCAAAAACCTTTTGTCTTGCCCATCCTGCACAACCACTTGCACCTACCAAGATTTGATTGAAGCAAATGTTAGAGCTGTGCAGGTGGCTACATACTGGTCTAACACAATTTGAGTTCACCGACACGTAAAGAAGAAGAAGAACATCAAAAACAATGTCTTTGTAATGATTTTTATATAAGCCACTTACGCCCGTAGTTTCACAAGCGTATTTTTTTTAAAGTTGATTGCTTACAAATTTCCTCGCGTAACTTGCAAGCTATGAGTAAATTTTTTATTTTAGAAAAAATATAATTATATTAGATATGATATTTCAAGCAACTAAATATTAAATATTACTGCACTGTATTAACGGACGATCGGAGTTCAACCTCTTACCACTCCGAGATTACACCAGGTGAAGTACATATTCACTTCCAGCTCATATATTTTTCTGCAGCTCCGTTTAAAAATGTGTTAAAAATTCGAAGCGTCCGTTTTCGCAATTTGCGAGCGTCCCCCTGGGCTATGTTGACCGACTATTACACATCTGCAAGTGTTAAACACGCGCAATGCTATTTGCTCTGTGGGCAATGTTGCGTATAAATGTTAACATTGATTTTTCAATACACTTTCAACATGCACATTATTCACACGCGTGCATTTTTAATTTTTTTCCGCACTCGCGTTACTTATACTAAGTCCAAATGGGTTCAATGACTATAGTCGACGGTGTTTTTTTTTTTAAATCTCGGCAACGAGTTTTGCGTCTTTACGGCGTAAACAGCAAATTAAATTATAGTTTCCTAATAATTCCTGACAAAAATACTTTCTGTACTGATATTTTATTTCTTCGAAAGTGTATTGAAGAACGTCATTTGATACGCGTGGGGATTTGTTACTGCAGTTCTCGGCTCCATAACACCCTCACCTGCAGCTCGGGTGTTAAGTCTGCCTCGAATGCAATAACAAAGTTTCCCCACTTATAACAAAATGTACTATTGGAATTTCATTTTGAATCAATTAAATTATTTCGGATTAACTTTAGCAGCAAAATAAAATTTCGCCACTCTATTTGCAATAGTAATAGAGTATTTTGGGTTATTTACAGTCTTTATTTACTCACTAGAACGTGATTAAACACATTTTCAGTTACAGTTCAAATATTAACCAAAAGTGTATGTTTGACACGAATAAATAAAATAAAAATATTTTTTCAGCTTTCACACTGTTTTTGCCTTCATCATAATCATCCATAGCCCGACTTCACCCACTGCTGGGTATAGGCCTCTCCTTGCCTGTACCAAGATCCACGTTCTGATGCCAGCCTCATCCAGGATATTCCCACGATGGCAACGATGTCGTCTGCCCATCTCGTCGCCGCCGGACGACCAACACTTCTCTTTCCAGTCCTTGGACGCTTACTCTACCTGCCTTTTTTGCATACCAAACAAAATAAAACAATTTAACTCTTACTCATAAAACCAGGAAATGAAACCATAATAATGAGCAGTAAACTAAGTAAAACCCTTCCATTGAGTAACAAGTTTACGACAAAATGTCAAACATCTAAAATGGCTCATTTACAAAATGGCCGAATTGGCTGCGGACCCGTACTAATTGAACATTGGGAACCCAACATTACGAATGGGGAAATGTTTCATGAGATATTCGACACTGATTTTAATTAAGTCAAATAATTCCTTGTATTTGGGCTTCGAGATTTCTTGATACAATTTTCTTGAATTCAGTACCTACTGAGATAAAAAAAAAGTTAAACAGTGACACGGGGTCGCGGCAGACCACGAAGGAGATGGCGGGACGAACTGGATTTCTTCCTTGAGAATTGGAAAGAAGTAGCACAGAATCGTGACCTTTAGAAGGAGTGGAGGGACGCCTTTGCCCAGCAGTGGGACAATATGGGCTAGCTATAATATCATAGTACCTACTGAGTTCACAACAATCGATACATACCTACCTAGGTTTGTATCTGTTGTTAATCTAACTTTTCTTAGGTCTAGTTTCCTTATATTTTCTCTTAGTCTGAAAGATCCACTAATTACTTACTATCCAATGACTATTGCATTGGGCTAATTTCTCTTATCAAAACATTTTGCTGGCTAGACGATGATTAAAGTGAACTTTTATAAAAGTAGAACGAATACTGTCTATCCACAGCTAACCCCCTTATCCCAATAATTTTCAGCCACCACAACCCGCTTTAAAATGAAATGACAGAATCATTTCATTATTTAAATTTTTAATTTCATCTTCCACATAAATTTCCTTGTGTTTTTAATATTTCTTCACCCGACATTCTTCGTGTGCTCGGAACATCAACGTGTCTCGTTGTGACACCAACCCTCACACACATTCATACATTCCTCATACCTACTTAATTAACTCCACATATTTTTCTGTGTACTTTAATTTCAACATTTCTGTCGAGTTTAACCAGTGTTTTTCTGGAGATTTTTCTCGTGGTTTACGTATGTTCTTGTTTACTTTAAGTTGTGTTAATTTATCTTTACATGTTATTATGTAAGTAAGTATACTGTTTTATTTTTGAGAATCAAGATTAACAACAAACAGGATTTCGTTCTTTAAATTTTATTTTGGCTTTAGTTAAAATAATTTTGGGCAGAAAATTATATTAGTGAACATGAACTCTATAGATAACTCTCAATTTTCAGTCACACTCGTAACACGAATGTTGGAAATGTTGTTTAGTTTTAAACCGAAGATGGCGTTGTTAGGTGAGCGGCGTTTTCTGAATCGCGGTGTCAAGATTCTCCGCGAGTTGGTTAGGCTCTCGATGATTGTAATTTTTAATAAGTACCTACCAATATGCAGTTGTAATACTGAAGGCGAGTAGTTGTTTTCTGCCATACCATTGCCCTACATTACGATCGCGAGTGCGTGCAGCAGAAGCAGTGCAGGAACTGCAGGATAATGTACGGTTGTTCAATGAATTTGTGCAATAGGCGAAACTTGCGAAATAAGCGTGCGCTATAGGGTACAATTCTGCCTTACCCTACCAGGATTACAGGCGTGACGTTGTGTGAAATATCTATATACTAACTTTCGATTATTATTAATATTTCTGAACACTGTGTCCATTCAACCCAATCAATTCTTCACAAAAAAACATTTCGCACTCCATTCGCGTTTCCCAGATCGGATATCACGAAAACTCGAATTTAAAAGAGTTGCAGAACAAAACTCGGAAGCGGCTGACATTTGCAAATGACCGGTCCCCGTGCAGAGCCTTTGTTACCATACCCGTACGGAACCTTGTATGCGCTGCGAGTTACAAACCGACGCATCGGTCGCCTTCTATTCGATTTTATTGATTCAGTTTTTGCTTGTACCTGTGAACGTTTGTTTGGGGGATTAGGCGCTTCCACTTTTGTTGAGAGTATTTTGTTACAAAAAAAATTGAATATGTTACAGAGGTTCCATATAACTCGATTCCTACCGGCTTCCCTTTGAAAAATGGCAGAGTCAGTATTCTATCGTAAAATAATATAATCACATTAAAGAAATTTACTCCGGCTTACCTCTTACAAAATTGACTCTTCGCTACTGATATGTTATCTACATACATCATCATCTGCCTTTTCTTAACTATATTGGGGTCGGCTTCCAGTTTTATCGGATGCAGGTGCGGCTTCCAGTATTTTACATGGAGCAGCTGCTGTCTGACCTCCACAACCCAGTTAGTACTAGGTAATACGATACCTGGGATAATTTTATTTAATATGTAATGTTCAACACAATTTAAATTGTTAATGAATAAATAAATGAATGAATGAATACCCTTAGTAATACTGGTTGTCAGATTTTTTGGGCCACAGTCTTACTAAGGTATCGTATTACCCAATACTAACTGGGTTGTGGAGGTCAGATAGGAAGTCGCTAGATGTAAAATACTGGTATTGAGCTGCATCCGGTTAGACTGGAAGCCGACCCCAATATAGTTGGGAAAAGGCTAGGCAGATGATTGTTTACAGTGTTGCCACCACACGGTGTAAACGAACTCTTCACGAAGGCGTCAACCAAGCATTATGTACATCAAACTAAGTAACTTTACGCAAAAATTATTGTTGGGAAACGACTTTTTTTTTTGGGGTAAAAATCACGTTTCACGGTAAAACTCAATGTAAGACACTCAAAAGTTAGTACTGATCGATGGTTTGAATAGTAAACGGGTCATCAAGTTAATTAAAGTAAAATTAAAACCTTTAAAAATGGTATTTAAAAAAAAACTTGTGAAAAAATTGGATTTTTGACCTCCAATATCTCCGTAACGAGAAGGTATGTTCAGATGGTTCAGTCCAGGTATGGGTCAGAGCCAAAGATTGATCGCAATGATGGGGAGAACAAATGCCTTTTGGCTGCGTTAAGGGTCTTCATACACCCTTTATATTTCCGAAGAACAAGACAAATCTGATGCCATCATTATTCCCTCAATGCCAAAATATGTATTATTCATACGAACTTTTCAATTCCGGAGCCACTTTATAACTACAAACGAAGGGTCACTTGCACGCCTGCTCATTACCAACTTTCACACTACCCTCTCCTGAATCTTTAAAACACTCACTCGCATTTCGACCTTAGGGATTTCAACTTTACAATTAACATTACATTAAAGCTTTGAGCATCAAACCGAGGGATAGGCGTCATTTCCTTTATAAAAAACTTATTTTAAAAGACGAGAATCGAAGAAAAAAGAAGCTCTTCAAGAACTCGCATAGTTTTTAATAATAATATTTACTTGCGAAATTAGGTTCTACATTTTTCGCTTACTAAAATTCATCAAGCAAATATTGTTATATAAAACTAATTTAACAATTAAAAGTTTAGATAAGCAAGAGTTACAAATTCAGCTAAAAAAAAATATAAATACCTATTAAAATATTTGTTAAACAAAGAAAAACAATCATATAAGGAGTTTGGTACGAACAGTGCAAACATTAGGTACCGTTGGGCTGAAAAGCTAAAAACTCACTTATTGTGTAAAACACATTGTTATGCAGCCATCTTTTAAGTTGTTTTTTAAAATAATTAAATGGGAGTTCTCTAATTTGTTTAGGTATTTAGTTGTAGACTTTGATCTAAGCTTAACTCTAGTTTTGAGAATGCGATTCATAAGATGTACCACCTTTCTATGGATAATTGAAATAAGGAGTTACATTATAATTTATTGAAGAAAATCGTTGGGCATAGGTCTCTCTCAGACTACGCCACAACTCACTTTCCTCTGCCGTCTGCATCCAATCTATTCTAGCCATCTTCTTAAGGTCTCCGACTTATCTAGCCGGAGAGTCTCCCACGCTAAGTAAGTCAAATCAATATGAAGAAATAGGTTAATAAAAATATCTAATCAGTAAACGGCACTTCTTTTTCGCAAAAATATCTTTGTCTCACCTTATCTTAATTAAGAGAAATACAAATAATATAGGTACTTAATAAAATTCATCCTCACCGCTGTCAATGGGAAAAGTGCAGCATTGCCACGTCGAATGGCAATGTCAAAAAATAGGACAGCATTCGATCAAGTGAAGAGTCGACCGCTTGGTGGTGTCCCAAAAAACTAAGTGAGAACTCAAAACCCCTGACTCTATTTTTTCTACCCCAAACGCTTGAACATCCTATTTCCTTATAATATTATAAATGCGAAAGTTTGTGAGGATGGATGGATGTATGAATGTTTGTTACTCTTTCACGCAAAAACTGCTGAACATCTAAACGATGAAATTTAGCACACAGATAGCTTATAACCTGGATTAACACATAGGATACTTTTTATCCAGGTAGTATATCCCGTGGGACAATTACTGAACTCCACGCGAGTGAAGCCGCGGGCATAAGCTAGTAATAATATATTCAAATTCAAATTCATTTATTTGTTAGAATATGGTACATTATTTTTTACATTTTTTAAGTTAAATCAGTGGTCTCATCACATTCTGCCACGTGTGGCGTGCAAATACACACACAGCAGCAGCAGCAGCAGTACACAAATATAATTTTTACAAGACAAAATATTAGGTTGGTACGAATGTCAAATGTCAATGTCAAAATATTACAGAGATATGTCAAAGTTAATAAGATTACAGTTCAATTAGCATGTCAGTGTCATTCAAATATAACTCCCATTGAGGTTCTTGGTTTCATAATTTGAAACTAGATCATAATGCCCGATACAATCAAAATAATAACCGCGTCATAACATTCCTGAGTGCTACAATTCTGTCATGACATTGTTGGTAAGATTTATAGTGTCCACTAAATTAGTTTGGGATGGTCGCATGATGAATGGCCCGAATTATGAATGGGCTGACAGCGGGACATTCGATGACGTCACTGATGAAATGATAGTTTTTTATTTATTAATGTTGTGTTGATAAATGCGCCTTTTGATATCGAGTGAAATTATTACATACGAGGTTCCTCCATGTCTTGGAAAGCACGATAAGGCTGTCATTTATAGATATTTGACAGTCGTTACAGGTACTCAGTGGCCCGAAGTCTAACAACTAGTCTTGCCAAGGGGTATAGTATCCTATTTCCTTAATTAACTGACAGACAATGCGTAGCCTATCGCTTTGTCTGGAAGCTTTAAATTTTGCACAAAAGTTCCTTGAAACAAAAAGGGAATTTTGTGTTTTTTGAAAAATACGGAATGTGTTACATAGGCTGAAAACTTGTATATAAGTTCTTCATATTCGCCAACAAGTAATTCAGTCGGGCGAACGAATAATTGTATTTTTTTAAACATATTTTTTTAAAATATTTTATTATTATTTTTTTACTTTTAATCCCATTATAAGTCTGCCAGTATACCACTTTTTTATATGAAGTTTAATAAAATTATAAAATTATACTGAAACTTGATAGAAACTAGCTTTCAAATATTGCGTCAGCTCAATAGCTTGGGTTGGTGCTAATTTGATCAACTAACCAATTGTAATTAGTAGATCAAATTACCCACCAACCAAGTCAGGATAACTATTCCACCTATATACAATAAAAATAATAGTGCAGACTCTATCTCTGGGCTGAATTTATGTATTTACAAATAAATCTTTAGTTAACACTTCAAGTGTTTCGGCACTTCCATAGCATTTTTATGGTATCCTCATGATTGGCGGCCATGACACTTTTTATATCGCGATACTCTCAAGCATGACGTGCAAAAAGTGGACGCGTGATCAGTATTTATGAGTTTCTGAGATAACATGACTTGACGGGATGAAAGTGATTGGAAATTTGAAGGCGGAAAATAATAGTTTGGCCCTCCGAGGCTGTTGTATGAAATATTCAGTAACTGTGTTCTAAGTTTTTTTTTTAGAATCTTGGCTCTCAAAAGAGCTTGACAGAATTTCAGATCGTCGTTTGTAGCTTGGGCTTAGTTACCAAACTAATAACTTGAAAAAAAAATGGCCAAGTGCGAGTCGGACACACAGGGTTCCGTGGCACTAATAATAACAATATTTTTGACACTCATTAATAATGTAAAACACTCAATGGCAGAACTACATTTTTTATCATAGTTTGTGAATGAAAAACAAAAATACTGCTACAGTTTGACAAAAAAATCCCATACCTCAATAGCTAAACTTTTTTTTTATAATTTCAGATCACTTTTGTGTAGCGGTTCATAGAAGAAATCTATTCTCCAAATTTCAACTGTGTGGTGCCACCAGTCTCGGAGTAGAAGGGCTATGGCATACGGACGGACAGAAAGACAGACAGACGAACAGGGCAGATTCTTCCATAAGGGTACAGCAGTCTCATACATTTTGACCGCGTAGGTGTTATAGTTTGGCATCTGTAGTCGATCACAGATTGAGAAAAAATTCTGGGCTCCTAAAATCGTGTAAAACTTTTTCTCACGTTGTTCCTTACATCAATCCTTATATAGCACGAATAAAATGATTCCATATAAAATAATAGAATACCCTTTAAAATCACCAAGATAACCTATCCATCTCATCAAAAATATCTTTGTTATGAGAACCCTAAAACATAACACACATACACGCACACACATTTACGTATACGCATATAATTATGACATATTCGTCATTTATTTTTTATTCTGTGTGCTTGATGAACTGAATCAAATAAACTTTATTCTTTCTTTCTTTCTTTTATTTTATAAACTTTGGTACAGTAGGTTGCACGTACAGTGGTAACAAAATCAGTATCCGCCTTTTTTTTTTCTTTGTATGTGAAATCATCAAATGACCCCTTCGGCTCTGAGTGGAGTGGAAGGGAGTGTTAGACTCGTGCTGACTAAAACCCATCCATGTTCCTTCTTTGCCCTTTGTGTTCCAGGGCCGCGGTATCTCTTTCGAACAGCCCCGGGCCAGTATCAGCCTGGCTTTCTATTCTGTTGACACTACGTTCAGCTCAGCTCAAGGGCAATGTGTACTACAGATTTGCGACTTTCCGTACGTAACAAAAATCAAATATCCCCAGCGGCATCTTATTTTACCAACATTATAAACAAAACTATCACCCACACTGACCCCTTGATTACTGAAATGACTAAAACAAGTGGGGCAACCTTTAATAAATTTAAATTCATAGAGTTATCAAGGTGGTATGCAAATCAGCCATATAAAAATGTTAATTACAGTGCCCTTAAGCCGGGCTTGCATATGCGAACGGGTGATATGAGCCAACGCCTACAATTATAAACTGGAACAAGTTGGCGCTTTGTGCTCGGTTTTGTAGTTAAAAAAAAATGAAAAGAGAGACCTGATGAGACCATAATGCTAGTGCTAATATATTTTAAAACGTCTTCTACCGGGAGGTGCTGGGCTCGATTTCCGGGTCAGGCAAATTGTTATTGGGATTTCATCAGGAATTTCTCAGTAGCAGCCACGGAGTCTGTGCCCGGTTGATGGCAATAGGCTCACCCCCTATTTACATGGAACTTTAACGTAACTGGTGAAATGTGGGTGTTCTGTTAGATACACCTCTGCCTTATCCTTCGGGGATTACAGGCGTGATATTATGTCTTCTATTCATTTTCTTTACATATATTATTATTATGTGGCGTTGAAGATGTCGCTGGCTGGTCATACACGCAAGCCAGTTGTGAGTTCTACGCACCTAACTTATTAAATAAGTTAGGTGCGTAGAACTCACAACTTATAAATTTTATAGTTACATCAAAAACATCGAAACTCAGCCTATTTGTTTGTGCGGTTGGAAAGGGATTTCGCAAAAGGGGAGGCGGCATCCATTTTATTATGTGTAACACGATATTACGGACTCTAATCTACCTGGCTGGCGCGCCCGTAATTATGGTTTTATCTCCGCGATCTTTGATCAAGGTTATGACTTTCATGCTCGGCATTTGAAAACAGGTTAGGGGGAGTCAGGGGGAGTTAGGTTGAGGAGGAGTTATGGGGAATAAGTTGGATTTTTGGAGGGTAATGAATAATTTTAAGCCGCCACCACTGGGCCACCGCTGCTCTGGTGGCCTAGTGGTGGCGGCCCCGACTTACGAGCAGTAAGTAAGTCGCGGGTTCGAACCCAGGCAGGCCTCAAAAAGGCAGTTCTCAAAATGGCGAACGAAAACATCGTGAGGCAACCGGCATGTCCTAGAACCAAAAATTCGAAGACTTGTGACATCTACCAACCGGCACTGGGCCCATTATAGGCTGATTATGCTTAATGAATAATTCTCATAGTTATTATATTTGCTATTTCAGAAACTGCTGCTCGTGTATTAAAATAGGTTCGACAGTGTCATCGTTGCTCAGTTACTGGGATGTGGGGGTCAAGTAGGTAGTCCATTCACATTTCTGATACCTAAGTATTCAACTGCAGTTAGTCGGAGTCATTTTTACAAAAAAATAAAACTCGAAATCGGGTCTTACAGTATAATTAACTTTAGAAACGGGATATTTACTATGTTTACTTTTGTATTGTCTGCTTATAAAAACCCACCCGCAATAAGTTCAGTTTATCTGTGATCATGGTGCTTGCAACAGCGCTGAAATATCGGGAACTCAATCCAAAAAGTAAACATCTATATACTAATATTATAAAGCTGCAGTGTTTGTTTGTTTGTTTGTTTGTTTGTTTGTTTGAACGCGCTAATCTCTGGAACTACTGGTCCGATTTGAATGATTCTTTCAGTGTTGGGTAGTCCATTTATCGAGGAAGGCTATAGGCTATATATCATCACGCTACGACCAATAGGAGCGTAGCAGCAATGAAAAATGTTGCAAAAACGGGGAAAATTGTATTTTTAATAACTTGACGCGGACGAAGGTCGCGGGGAACAGCTAGTGGTAAATATCCCGTTTCTAAAGTTTATAATGTAAGTGACCATGACAGTTTAAAAACTTATATCTTACAGTATTTAAACCGTAACCGTATTTAAATCTAATTTTAGTGTCTCTTCTGTACTGGATTCCCTATTTCTTCTGTTCTGTACTAATTCAGTCACTTGTCTCTGTATAACGAAAATGACCGCTGAAAAACCCCCACGAACTCTGAACAAATCAATAACAATTCGCTTTTCGTTTTAAAATTGCTACCGTATACAGTATATACCACTTCTAATCCAAACGGCCTCGGCGGATTTACATTCAATGAATATTTGCTCAAAACATTTTGGCGCTGCGCACTCTGCCATTGTCAACTTTCTACTCCAAACTATCCTTTTGTTGAACAATATTGAACTTTATTACCTTTACAATAAGAGGTAAGTGTGTGTTTGTTCGAGTTTCAGTCTATATGTATTAGATTTTGCTGCAAAGGGGTTCTGTTGTAGCGGTTTTCAATTTGTGGATGAAATAATGTTCTAGAATGAAAATATTTTCAAATTCAAGTATTCTTATCGACTCAGCCAGCCCACAGCTAGACTTAGGCCCTTCCCAAGCCATGCCATGGCACCCTGTCCTACGCAAGTGAAACAATAATGATATTTACAAAATAATCGCCATCCGTTTAGCGTATACACGTCCCCCGGTGGACTTAGGCCTCTCCCAAGCGTCGCCACATCGACTGGTCATGAGTTTTTCTTTATCGCATCGCATGTTCTATATTCGCACATCAAGGCTCGTACCTGTCAGTAACTACTTTAGCCCGTCAGTTTCGTTTTCATACGAATACCTACAGTCGTTAAAACTGGTCAGTAGCCCGAAAATCTGATAACTAACTTTGTTAGGAATTGAATATTGACCAGTAGTTGGATTGCAGAGATTGGATGGTCAGTCACTCTGTGCAAAATACAGGATTGGCAGCATCTAGTTAGGTTATAGGTTGCCAATATAGTTGGTCAAAGGCGAGGCAGAGCTAGAGGGTCATTTCATTACGGCTTCGCAGCGTTGTTGTGACCTTTGTCTTAACAGTTTACAGATACCTATCTTTCAGAATCGGTGTGTTTAGATCTAAGGCTGGAAAGGATGCCGACGTACAAACGGTTACTACATATTCAGTACATACAAGGTGTAAACAGACCCTTCACGAAGCCGTTAACCAAGCATTCTGTACATCCAATTAATATGTAACTTTACGCAAAAATTATTGCTGGGAAACGACTTTTTTTTTGGGGTGAACAATCACGTTTTACGGTATAACTCAATGTAACGCACTCAAAACTTAGTGCTGATGGATGCTTTGAATAGTAAACGGGTCATGGAGTTAATTAAAGTAAAGTTAAAACCTTTAAAAGTGGTATTTAAAAAAAAACTTGTGGAAAAATTTGACCTTTGACCCCCAATATCTCCGTAACTAGAAGGTTCCCAGGTATGGTCCAGAACAAAAAAATGATCGCAATGACGGGGAGAAGAAGTGCCTTTCGGCTTCGTTAAGGGTCTTATTACACCCTTTATATCATTTTGAACGCCCGAACAGAAATTTTTCACAGCTTTTCCCTACATTTTGAACGTATAGGTATTGCACTTATGCAGGAAACAGCTGGTTTTTTTTAAATCACCGATGTAGGATTAAACATTTGCATGTGGAGGGTTCAGCATGATGTACTGAATACGTGGTAACCGTTTGTGCAGTGTCCCTTCCACCCTGTACATAATCACCCCTGAACTTTCCCACTGTTGTAGTTTAGTCCTCTTCTGTGGGAACGGGCTATATTTTTTTATATATCATAATGGGCGTGCTCTTGACCTCGATCACGCCTGATGGAAAGCTATAGATGAGGTCTATGTTGGATCGAGCGTGCCCAGAAGATGCCTGTTCACTCTTGCTTTGAAGGCAAACGGGTTAAATGTGGGAGAGAACACAGATGCCGGCAGAGAGTTTGGCTGTGCGGATAATAAACGTGGAGGAGAAGCGCTGAGTATAATCCACCAAGCAAGCTGGATGCGGGTAAAAAATATCACAAGTCTTAGAATTTTTGTTTGTAGGACACGAAGGTCACAATGTCTTCCTTCATCATTTGAATTATGCATTACATAAAGTGTTTGCTTGGATTTCAGAGGCACGACAGTGCAAGTCGGGCCAACATGTGTTCTCATAATCGTAAAATTTTTGGGCCGAAACACTTTACAAACTACTCTATGTCCTCTGACAAGCACGACCCTGTCAATAAACAAAGGTAAGCAGCATCATCGGAAAAACAAATGGCTATAAACACAAAAAACTAGATGACGGGCCCCGATATAAAAAGTTATATGTCCTCTAAACAAAGGGCTATCTAACGAAATGAGAAGGGCTATAACTCTATACGTCTATGGCCGGTAATAAAGGCATCATAGCCAAATTACTTTTTTTTTTACTCCGAATAAAGTAACAGGCAGTAAAAGTTGGGAAAAGGCGTGTACATAATGTTGGGGGATTAGAAAAAATGTGTTTTGTGTAATGATGTTTTTCTTTGAAAGGTTTTTTAGTAGGTACGAGATTCTTTTAGAGTTGGTTGTTTTGTTTACGCGGCATTTTTTCAACCCAAGCTTTTTATTATTTAAAAGGTTAAAATAATAAAACTGAAAGGATACGCTGTTGTTACAATATAAAATTAAACAAAATCTTAATTTATGAATGTATTTGATTTATTTTTATCAAGAACACAGATTCCTTACGCACTGACAGGTGGCTTGCCTTTAGAGGTAGATCCCGTGACCGCCAGTTCTACGTCATTTTATAAAAGTGAAACTTTTTCTGTAGAAGTTAAAGGCGTCTGGCAGTGGGTTTTACCCACACAAAATGTTTGGCAGTGGACGAGGTCAATCATCATACTAGCCCTTATGAAAAATAAAAAAAATCACGCGTTATAGTATGACGTAACTTAGCAGCTGTTTAGCACACCTTTGTTACCTGATATCTGCCGTACCTACCACTACCGACTTTTTATAATATCCTTGTTCTTACCTATAGTAAGGTTCTTCCACAAAAAAAGTTCAGGTTTTATAAAATGACGTAGGTCTGGCGTTTTTGGGATCTTGGTCCATACAGCCTAGAGCCTAGTGAGTCGAAGATTTTAGAACTTTCGTTTCACTTTGCTACTCTCTAGGCACTAAGTGAGCCACCTGTCACTGCGTTCGTTGCCATACAGATTGTTTATAATACGTGTAGTTATACAAATGCTAGTTATCGCATCGTCTTGCCTGGCACTCTGTTAATGTATGCTCGAGTAGGATTGTGGTTCCGTACAACATTACTGAAGGTGTAAACTATTCATATCGGCCACTGTCTTCATATTTGAATTTCAACTACATTTGAATTATGTTAGTTTTAGTTTTTGGTATTGTATTGGGCTCTGTGTCGTATGCAATGTCAAAAGTAATTTGTTGATTCTACATTGAACTTATTTAAGTTCAATTGTAACCTGTATATCTACGACCTAATTCTAATATGTTGTAATTCATATATGTCCAGGATGTGGAAAAAACCTTTTTATTCTGTAAAGTTCTTAGGAAACTTGAAATTATAGCCTAACAAAAATATTATTTAATTTGCTTTCATTTTTACCGTTTTGATAGATATAACACTTTTAGGTCACTCCACCTAAATTGCCAAATTTTGACTTACGCCGTGTTACAATTGGGTCGACGATATGGCGAAATTCACCAACGACGAAACTGAGTTTAACATCTGTCACTGTCAATATTGCATAGCAATAATCACACTGACAGCTCTTGGATGCAGTTTGGATATGCTGATCGTCGGCAGTTTTATTGGTGGAAAGGATTCATTTAAACTTACAAAAGCGTGAAAATAATTTGTATCTGTGAAACAATAACATAAATAGTGAAACCAGAACGAATATTTGCGTGGCCGTGTCAGGCCCTTACGAGCCACGGGACAATAAAACGCACTCGCCGCTGTGACCATTTGTGAAGAGATGACCGACGGTAGGTAGGGAGTAAGCTGTTCACTTTGTAATTGCTTTATTTTTGTTGTGTTATTATGTAGGTATTCTTCCGCAAACGATGTGCTTGGAAACACTTACAGTTAATTTTTAGGAAATATTTAGATGTTCGTGGTTTTGCGATATTGTATCTATAAATTAGACTGCAGGAATTTTGACTGGCAAAATATGTACAAACTCATCGTAATATGGTGGCTCTGAGATAGTCCGTAATAGCGATCAATCAATAATCAGAATGACATGAAAAAAATATCTCGCTGTGCATATTTTAAGCTGCTTAAAGCTTAAAATACCTTGATGTGGGGTTTTAATAAAATTCTATTGCCATAACAATACTGCTGTTTTCTACCTATTCCAGTTGCTAAAGAGTACTGCCGTTGGTTTCAAAGTTTCTAATTAGTAGGCACTTGGTAACCAAACCACAACTAAGGACTACTGGAAGCCGTATCATAACAGTTGGATGGGGATTGATGTCCGAGGGAGTTGCTGTGGCGACTGAGAGGGTTGTCTTTTGTGAATCTTTGCCAAGCAACACCCCATCCCAATTAGAGAAGGTCTACTATTATTTAAAAATCTCTTTAGAATTTTAAACCCAAAAATGTTTTCTTTTGACGGAGTTACGTCTGATCTCTAGCAACTGATGTTGATTTGTTTGTAGTATAAAAAAACAAATTCATCTCGTGGTAAGGAACTCAGTGGGGCTGAAATGTTGTAATGTCAATGTTTTATTCCATTTCCTAAGAATAGGACCCTCCTTTTAATAATATGTAGATACATAAAAAGGTATGTTGCTTTCTCTGATAAACTTTATACCAAAAAAAACACTGCTTTCTACACACATACGTGACTATTAATATCAAACGAAAATGAGCGTAAACCTTGAACCAACAACAATAATAATTTTCAACTGTTTACCATTTTCAAAGATGATTACTTCATCTTACGAAAGAGATCTCTACACTGTGCATAATCACAACACAGTATCGCGGTGCTTCCATCCCTTTCTCACTTCCAACGTTAAAGTGAGACAGAGCATACTCCCAGTAAAGTTACGTTACAACAGTTAGTAGAATCGTGTTTACTTTGTTCTGGCAAACTAGTGGATTAATGGAAAACAAATATGCGAGGTTATACGATATTTTGCATGTATGAGGTTGATGCGAGTTGGATGTTTCGAATTTCTTCAGTATGTTGTGTTACGGTTTGTGTGAATGAGATAAAATGGCTTTGGGATGTAGAAAATGAGGCTGGAGAAGTTGTAGCTAGCATTTAAACAAGTTTGGTGTATGTAATATGGAGGTCATCCGGCAGAGAACCATAGTTGTCGACATAGCTCACAGAATAAGTAAGCTGAAGTGGCAATGGGCCGGTCATATTAGCCGTTGAACAGATGACCGTTGAGGTAAACGTGTTCTTGAGTGGAGACCGCGAATCGGCAAATGTAAGGGGGACGCCCTCAGGCTCGGTGGAGTGACGATCTTCGCAGGGTGGCTGGTAGCAACTGGATGAGAGTTGCTGAGAATCGATTTGAGTGGCGTGCGATTGAGGAGGCCTTTGTCCAGCTGTAGACTGCTATAGGCTGATGATGATGATGAACATGGAAGTGGTTAAATATTAAGCTCGTAATTTAATTTGTGCTCTATTTTAACACAATACGTTTGGATAATACAATCCAAGATTTGTTGAGCTAAATAAAAAGTATGGGTATGATTTATGTTATGGGTTTGTCTAGCAGTAATACGTGAACAATTTACAAAAAATATTCCATTGGAATTCTCTGGAAGCAAAAACACCTCGCTTCTCTTGCTTATCGTTTTCATCCTCGATTCACGCAATCTACTTAAAATTAATGAATAACATGTTTCCACAAGAAAAATAACCCAAAACAAAAAAAAAACACATTTCACCCACAAAACACATAAACCCAGAAATAAAAGGCAAGCACATTTCAATTAACAGCATAACTCTTCTAAGCCAACAAGTAAAAAAGGCGTCAGAGCGAACGATATAAAAACACATGCAATGGAATTAAACCCCGGATGAATTCGACCAATAACACGAGCACAGACGCAGCTATAAAAGAGTCGTCCACATATGTTGCATGAAGTACAGTTGCAGTTTTGTTTGCACTTATCTTTCCCATTTCGCCTTGTTATGAGCTGGATTTGGTGGCTAAATCGCAGGAAAAAGTAGCTTTTCAAATCCGAAAGATGTTTGAGTCCAAATTCGGTTGAAGTATATATAGTAAGAAAAGAAAGAAATAAAAAATATTTATTTGTAGCAGGAACATGACGTGCATCGTACAAAATGATAAAAAAATACAATAAACATACAATGGATAACAATATTTATAAATTCAACAGGACGGGACAAAAAAAATACGTTAACATCTTGCACGTCGTGACTGCAACAAGCAGGTTACCACTCAGCATGATGTATACTTTTGATAGACGGGACAACGATAAGAGAACAGCATCGTAATCTTCTTGCTATAGCCAGCTGGTTTCTGTCAGTACAAAATGCAACTTGTCAAACGTCTCTTCTTCTTCTTCAATCTTTGGCCACCCAATGCACTCAGCATTCGGTTTCTTCCAAATCTCTCCACTTTTTGCGATTTTGTGTCATGGCTATCCAATTTCTTCTGCACACATTAATGAGAGCGTCAGTTTACCTAATCGGTTGCCTTCCCTATTCCCTAGCCCCAACCATGGTCTCCACTCCAGCATCTTCTTCCCCCTTCTTCCATCCAGTCTACGGCATATGTGGCCCACCACTTTTTGTTACAGCTATTGCTATGTCCGTAAGTCTCAAAGTGTCAAACTTGGCAATTATCTAAGACGTCCCTGAGACATGGGATCACAGTTTTTCTATGTCATTGCTTCTGATAGTCTCTGTATAATATCTAAAATCTCTTAGGTTACAGCTAAAACATTTTCGAGCTTTCAACTTTAAATTGAAGTCTAGACCCACAAATGGCAACATAAGGTCCTAGACAAACGTGACATTGTATTATCCTTTAAAATTAGAGACGTGGTTGAAATTTCAAAGCTACGAGCACGTTTGAAATAACCAAAACCTTAAGACGTGACAACAAGAAGAAGGATTACTGAAACCCTGGATAAATATGACCACTTGAAGAGTAAAAAGTTGACAATAAAAAGTCACTTATTCAAATTACTTTTTGAAAGAAGGAAAAACATTTGACAGTCCCGCAAACGATCGCTCTTCACTACTTCCTAGTGTTTAATCTTGGGAGAACATGTGGATGAACAGACATCCCAGCAGCACATAGCTGATATTATACGAAACTACAATGTAGTAGGTAGTACACAAAATCTCTTTCTTACTTATTTCCGACCATACGGGGTGTAAACAGACCCTTCACCAAGCCGTCAACCAAGCATTCTGTACATCAAACCAAGTAACTTTACGCAAAAAATTCAAGGGGTCAAAAATCACATTTTACGGTAAAACTCAATATAATGCGCTCAAAACTTATTGCTGATGGATGCTTTGAATAGTAAACGGACCATGAAGATAATTGGAGTAAAGTTAGAACCTTAAAAAGTAGTATTTAAAAAAAACTTGTGAAAAAATTGGAACTTTGACCCCCAATATCTGGTATGGTCCAGAACAAAAAAATGATCACAATGACGAGGAGAACAAGTGCCTTTCGGCTTCGTTAAGGGTCTTTTTACACCCTTTATGTATTTCCTTATTATTGTTAGTCACAAACAGTCGGCTGCCAGTACTATTAGAACCCAAGTGTGTGTGCGGTCAGTGCACTCCACTGCAACATGTGCCGGTGATTTTTTTATAACCTGCGTTTGTTTCCGACCAGCTCTATAGAATGCTATGTCTATGTGCCGCCATTTTCTAATTAATGAATGAAATAAGAGTTATAGTTAAAACTGTGGGTACTGTAGTCAGTGCAAAATTATTAAGCTATAGGAAAAGATCGTATTAGTTTACTTGTCAATGAATTTCTCATTAATAGGTAGAAGTTTGGATTTGTGGATATGTGCTATTAATCGTAATAGCTGCAATGAACTACGCTCTATTACGTGTTACTAAAGGTAGAGTTATTTTGTTAAAAATGATTTGTAAGATGGAGCTTATTTTTCTATTGAAATTGAGAGCACTTATTCCACAAAGAATCTATTGTTGGAAATAAAATTTGACATGTCACATCCAACATTCATAGGAACGAGGGCACAAAACATTGTTAGACATTTCAATGCTCCTGCAAAAAATATTTCACCAGAACCCGAATATTTTCTATGTTGCCAAAACCCTTGGACATTAACGAATGGTTACCAGGCCTACATACTCTATCAAACCCAATTTGCTCCATAAAAAGAATCAAGATGAATTGCGCCATCCAATTCCAGGTATGCTCCGAAATTCGGTTGACACCGTTTTCGCAATAACAAATATGGAGATGCAGGTCTCTGACAAAAGGAAGGGTAGTAAATAATTTGTTCGGCGACATCTGGGCACTTCCCCTTCGTTGTAGCCCTCGGAACGGCGAGCGAATTGCAAAGCCGAGGAGACGGCAGAATAAAACGGTCACACCCACCATCCTATTGAGTTTTATGGGAGACACACTGTAAGGTGCTTCAGGGAGCTATCTTTGGTCCACAAATGATTTAGGCATTGAATTTATACATCTTCACATTTATGGATCTTGGTGATTGTATCAACTTGGTACTAGTAGACGAATCGGACAGCACAGAACTGTTTTCCTAAATGAATTTTCCCTTTTCCAACAAACCATTTCTTTACGGATTGACTAAACTTACAGCTGCAACAATTTTAATTAATGACTTTTCGGCGTTATTGGAAGGCTTCCCTTCATGTGTTCTTTTAGGGCCCAAAAGAACTTAAAAGAAGGAGAAAGGGAGAGGCCTTTGCCCAGTAGTGGGACACACAAACAGGCTAACACAAAAAAAAAATTCACTGCACTTGCAATGTTTTTAACGGCGCTTTCCAACATCACAGTGATACTCAAAAACAATTAATCTCTCTTCATCAATCCTCCAAAAAATACTAAACTAAAAAACTTTTCAGATCTGTATCATTAATCTTTGTTACCGTGTGTCACCATCTACCTTCACCCCGCGCCGTGCTGAAATGGTGAATATGGATATAAAAAAATCACCCGAGGCATTTTTACCGGATAACTCTGAAATGGATTTTTAAAGATACCTTTAAGGTTTTCTCCTTTTGATGACGACAAACAAAGCTGGAATAATAATTTGGATCCCTTTTTGTGAAGCGTCAATTTTCGTCGTTAGTATTATTGGGAAAAGGATATTTTCTTTTGTTGTGCAAAAAGTTGGGTATGAAATTGCCGTTGCTTTGTTTTTGAAGTTGCGCAAAGGGCTTGTTTGTTTTAGTGAAGACAATTTTGTTAATGTACTGAGGAGTTTCGCAAACGACTGTTATTTTGGAAAAACAAAACAGAAAAAGGCAAAAGTTGTTTACTTGTTCGTTGTATACATTGTAAAGGAAGAAACACTGTAGCTTTAAAGAAACTCTTTATAGGTAAATGAAGCTTTGTAAAAAGCCACAGACATTTAAGATTAAGAAATATTCGTTTAAAATAGGGGATATAATCTAGCTGCTACTAGAAGTAATTTGGGAGAAGCTACATCACATGAGAGGTTTCTTGAAAAAAAAAAACTCTAAAACATAATCTCATTGAGAATATTGTTTTGTTAGAACAGTAATCAGGATGATGAAATTTGTGTAAGTAGGCTTAAAAATAAAAAAAATAAAAATTGTGTTTTATTTCAGACAAAATACCCGTATACAACAAAAACAATAAATTGAGGCAAATAAAATAGTAATGAAATCATTAAAATCATTATAAATCATCAATAAGCAAAGGTTAAATCAAAACAAAGCTAACAAGGTCATAAAGAAAAAAATACCCATCTTGATACAGCAAATTAAGAAACTTCAGCAAAAATTTTCCACGAAAATATTTTTCGCTTACACGATCAGAATGAACCGGGCAGAAACAACTCACTTAATATACCACCGTATTCAGATAGTTGGTTCAGATAAACATAGGCTCTACCTTCGGAGCGGAAAAAATGTAGCAATAAATCTTTTGGCTGTCAAGCAAGTACACTTAGCAGTAACAGAATAAATCAAGACTCGTCTTCAGGAGATTGCATCGATGGTAATGTTGGCAAAAAAAATAAGCTGCGCAGTGGGTTTGTATTGAAACAGCAGTGCATTGATTTGATGTTGTGGATTAATGAAACATGATTTGTGGAGATTAAAGTTATGCTAACATTTTTTTTTTTTTCTGTTTAGTTTACGTTTTATATTGTGTAGATTAAGTTTTTTATTTTATTATTATTTGTTTCTTGTGCGCACTTGTGACTGCGCGGGTTTCAGTACTCAACGTTTTAGTGGACGGTGCTTATAATGTACGGTTTTATTTTATAGTTTTTATTGAGTTTCCTGTTTTGAACTATGTGGGTAAGGACGTTTAGGAACTTGAATTAATTGACATCTTTATGATGAGTATTATACGTTTTGTAGAAATAATCTAAGGGATGGTTAAAGGGAAAACATTAAATTGCTTGTCGTACTAATACTGTCATTATGAACTAATTTAACATAAGGTAGTTCTATGAGACTGATTGCTCTCAGTTAGTCTCGCAAAACGACCCCAGTTTAGTTGAGTTCTATTACTTATAATATTCATTTTTTACTTGTCATTCTCGAATGGAGCTCGTGGCTCAATAATAACAGCCGCTCGGGTCGATCTTTAGGTTAAGCCGTGCTTGCCTAGGTTAGTCTGTGGATGGGTGACCGCGCATTACATACCGAGTTTCCTCCGTGCCTCGGAAAGCACGTTAAGCCGTTGGGCCCGGCTGTCATTTGTAGATCTTTGACAATCGTTAGGTAGTCAGTTGCCCAAAAAGTCTGACACCCAGTCTTACCAGGGGGTATCGTATTACCCAGTACTAACTGGGTTATGGAGGTCAGATAGGCAGTCGCTCCATGTATAATACTGGTATTCAGCTACATCCGGTTAGACTGGAAGCCGACCCCAGTATAGTTGGGAAAAGGCTAAGAAGATGATGATACTCGAATGGTGCAAGAAGTCTGTTTCAAAAACTTGAGCACATTCAACCCAAGATTGAATCCTCGACTAAAAATAAACTGCAACATGCACTGTATTTCTATTTACCTATTTTACAGTATTCTTTTTATGCTCAAATAAATCAGTCAACATGGGATACTATTCTAGTGCTATCGATAACTGTTTGATGGTAACTACTGAATATTTTGACCGTGTCAACAGACGGGTTGATCGCGGTTTGTTGAATGTAAATATTTAACGGTTCCAGCGTTTCACTGTGTTTTTAGATTCTATTTTTTGGTATTTTGACGGATTTATAACCTATTGGAGAGTTTTATATTTATAATAAATATGGCAAACATGTACACTCATATACAAACAGCACATCGTGCGTACAAATGCTAATAAATAAAAATAAAATTGGAAATAAACAACGCCATCATCATGTTTGAATACATTTTCAAATAATTTACCGACAGCGGCTCCAATCCTAGTCGATGTTATTTAAGCGCCGAAAGAGTCTTATAGCGCTTCAACATACATTTAACAGTATTGCCGTTGGGGGTAGAATCGGCTGTCAAATCCCCCATTTTATTAATGTATTAAACTGGTAATAGCTCTATCAACTTAAAAAATAATGCTTCCGAAAACCAACCCTGAAGACATAATTATACAAATGCTCCAATTCTTCTTATCTCAAAGCACAGTAACATCCCCTAGATACATAGTTTCATCCACAATATCACTAGCTATCTTCTTCCCATCCCAGTAGTTACTGTTTGAAGTTAAGCTCGGAGACTCAGGTCCATCCCATTTGCCTCGGGCAACACAACTTATATCAGGGTAGTTCTAACTTCTGTGAGGATGTTCTATGTTACACTGTTTTGTAACTTGTTCGAATATTTACATATCAATTTGGGATGTAGTAGTTAAGGCAATTAATGCTGGTTGACTAGTTTTCGGTGCTTGCCATCTTTCCCGCGTGGGTGTCTTAAAAGCTATTAGGAATGTTGCAAATGATGGCTATTGTAATACTGCTTTATATTACTGTAGTCCCTTATAAATTATACAATAACAAAGCATTTTTTTCTTACTATGACGTGAATGATGTCACCAAGATCTTGTAAAAATATTTTCATTTAAAAGAGGGTCCATGGAGTTTCTTGCCCATTCTTCTCCATAGAGGTCTACGCTTTGGAATGGGCAGCAACAGTACTTTCACAAGTGAAAGTAATTATTATACGTTGTGTCTGGGACTGTAGCTTCATCCTTTTTGTTTTTTTCATTCAAAAGCCCTGTAATGGTCTAATTGATAGAAATACTTCGAGTTTGAGTCTTCATCCGGCTCGAAGGACCAATTTTCATGACCATGAATGCTTGCTGTGTGGATGGAAGTAATAGCTAACTAAAGATTGAACATGGTGCGCTTGTGGTGCACACGTCATGGTCCAGCAGAACTCTACGAAATTATTGAGTACTCGCCGTTTTCATCAGTCGCACGCACACATACATAAGCGAACGACGAAGACTTCAGGCAGTTTAACTGATGCTTAAAATTATGATGAAGTTTAGTGTCCTTTTTATTTTCCAAAAATACAGTTAAACTCATTACAAAAATTTAAACATTGTCATCTACGCAGAGTGCTAATCTAACCTAACCTCTGACAAAATGCCCATCGTCTTTAAAATTAATCCCAAGTTTAATTCTATCATCAAATTGGACCCAGCAATAAACCAGAATAGCAATGACTGAGAAGCAAGACGACCCAGATGAAAATTATACAACTGCTCTAAATACTGATGCTCTATACACCACAGCAGTTTATTGGCTTAGCATATTAGCTACAGTTGTGGAAGCATTTAATTAAATCTTAACTAGTTATGGAAGTTCGGGCCCTGGGGAGATCAGCAGAGTAGTAAGTCGTTCGGTAATATGGAGTGGCTGTTATCAAAATTGTGGGTATTTTGGTGTGGTTCCTTGAGACCTTTTTATTTTTGTGTGGGAGACTGCGATAGCATTTACTTGTCTTGCCTTTTTTCTTTTTTATCATGTGGTTAGTGCCTAACCTGCTGCCAGAGTTTTATACCGTCCATGGGCCTCTTTCTTGGCTTTACATGCCATCGAGAAATAACTCGCAGGCATGTTGGTTTCCTCACGATGTTTTCATGCAAGTGATAATTATAAAAGACGCACATAAATCCGAAAAATCGCGGTGCGTGTCGTGGGTCTTGACTTGTTAAAGGCATTATAAATGAAGAAGATTTTTTTTTATTTTCAAAGTACTGATTGTATTTGCTAGCAAATTTTTTTTTATCTTATCTTCTATTGCAACTTACAGTTATTGTTCTTATTCAGATAAAAAAACACTACTAATTTTATTAAAGTCGGTACCTCATTTGGCCAATTCAAGCTCAGAATATTATCACCGACGAGCAATCGCCTGTGAACATATTTTTTTTAGTTTTAACCCTACGACTTCAAACTAAAATAGAAAATATAATCAAGCAGCTACATAAACTTAAAACAATGCCTTCTATTTCATAAATGCGAAACTTTTTCCTTTGATCTAAAAAAAAATCGTCGTTAGTTGTATAAAAATATTGTTCAGAACTTTCAAAATAATTACGTTACTAATTTGAAAATATTATTGAGTAAGGTAGGTAATTTTATTAACAGTCGATGGGTCACGTTGTTCCATTATTTCCGGGACCACGTGAGAGGTGGCGCTTATACCCCTTTTCTACCCTCTACTCGATACCCCAGCTACGTAAATATCACTTCATATAACGGCTTAGGTTTACTAATTATACCCCTTGAGTTACACAGGGTGTGGTTATTTCGGTGAATGTCTAATGAAAATAATTATGTTTGCGGTGCATTTTTGCTGGTAGAATGTTAAAAGATATTATCTTCATTCTGTAAACACGGTTCTAGATATCTCGCCAAAAATTAAAAAAAACTTTGAAAGGTGCGACGATAATGAGCATTGATAAAAATATTTAGCGCAGAACTGTGGTATTTTTTGCTTTTTAATTGAGCTTTCTGAGGTCAAAGTTTCCAAAATGTTAATGAAAACATACATGTTCTGTGACTTTTTTTTTTCGGAACATAATTAAAGTTTCACACAATCAATCTCACATTCTCTTTATATATAGCCTATTAACCTTATGTGCCAATATAGCCTTATTTGTTGTGCTGAATATTCATTTTCTCTTTCTTTCACCCACTCAAATTATCATACTCCCTGTACATTCCGTGTCTCACTTCGGTGTGAGTCCGACCCACATTCATAGTTCCCGATGAGTCCGAGATACGGCGATAACCGATCCCTCCCAACTATCGCGCTTTATTACCCACAGAGGATCGGCAGATATGTATGGACGGTTCGTTTGTATATTTTTAAGACAGTCGCCTTATCTGGTGGGCTTGAGGTCTTCTGTTATTATCTTTAGTTAGGTTTATCTCTGCATGAAGTGGCCATGATGGTTTAAAAAGTACTTACAGTACGATTACGATTGGTGACGAAAATAATTTCAATAGTAATAAGTACATCAGTGTAACAGAAAAACATACAGGGAGCAAAAGTCCTTCGTGAATCGGAAGATAATGAGTAGGTGTGCCATTATTCAAGGTAGTGTTGATCCAAACTAATATTATAAATGCGAAAATAACTCTGTTTGTTTGTCTGTTTGCTACCTTTTCACGACTAAACAGCTGATCGGATCGTAATGAAATTTGGCGAGGAGATATATTATATCCTGGGGAAGGACATAGGCTATCTTTTTTTCTCTTCACTGATTCTCATCAATATTACCACGCGAACGAAGTTGCGGGCAACAGCTAGTAGACTATAATTGAAAAAGCTCTCAAAGAAAACAAATGTTTCAAAACCATCTCGTGTTTTCTGATGAATATCATTGGAGCACCTCACTCAACGACGCGACGTCATTTAAATTACTTTCTTACATAAGTTTTTCCCTTCAACATTTTATTCCAGTTTTCAATCTTATCTATCTCATTTCATTGTTCTGCTCGAGAAAAAACGAATCATTCACCTCCGCAGGAATTCATTCGATTCGTTCATCAGATACCATCGAGCGTCGCCTTCGTTCATTTATATTTTATTCTATTTCATCGGTCTTTTTGTCACCTCATAAATATAGCTGCGTTATAAGCCAATATTGAAATGTGACTATAAATTGATTTCAATTATACAGGGTGTTTAGTGCATCAATTGCCAAATTGAATGGGCCAAAAGAAGGGGTAATTTGCTGTCTCTTCAGCCCCAATAACTCATCCTTGGCCCGACGGATTTTTTATTTAGTTTCTGAATTCGTAATCAGCCTATAATGGTCCCACTACTGGGGGCAGGTGTCCTCTCTGTAGAAGGGAGTGGGCCATCTATAAGGGCCAAGAGTGTACTGATCGATGACACAAATGTTATCGAAACTCCGGCAAATAGTAGACAACAATTATGCTGATGTCGACAAATACTGTAGCAACTTTGGCTCGCCCACACATTCATTGTCTTACCATGACAAACTTTCTATTAAATATTATATGATCATCACAATTCGCTTGCCCTTCTAATTTATTTGTCGGTGGCGCAATATTTCCTCATCTTCTATAATATATCATGATAATGGTACAGAAACGCTGACACATAAGGAGAAAGTGTAACGCTACATAAAAGTGGATGCTATACAGCTCGTATCAGAAATATGTAGTCATATTTAAGAGTAGAGATCATCAAACTAAACAATATTCGCCTTGGGATCAACCTCATAATAGTGGAAAATAAATGAACTATCTCATACATTTGGAAGGCCCAGTGGTGGCGACCCCGACTTACGGTCGTGGGTTCTAACCCAGGCAGGCGCATTACTTTGTGTAATTTATTTCATCACCACTGCTCTCAAAACGGTGAAGGAAAACATAGTGAGGAAACCGGCATGTCCTAGAACCAAAAAAATTAGAAGACATGTGATATCTACCAACCCGCACTGGGACTGGGCCCGTGTGGTGGATTATAGCCCGTTCCCTGTCATAGAGAGGAGGCCGTGTGTTCCAGCAGTGGGAACATTATAGGCTGATTATTCATACACTAGCTGTTCCCCGCGACCTTCGTCCGCGTCAAGTTATTAAAAATACAATTTTCCCCGTTTTTGCAACATTTTTCATTGCTGCTACGCTCCTATTGGTCGTAGCGTGATGATATATAGCCTATAGCCTTCCTCGATAAATGGACTACCCAACACTGAAAGAATCATTAAAATCGGACCAGTAGTTCCAGAGATTAGCGCGTTCAAACAAACAAACAAACAAACAAACAAACAAACAAACAAACAAACCCTGCAGCTTTATAATATTAGTATAGATTTGGAACGACTAGGTATTGAAGCTTGTACGGGACACATTTTTTTTGCGAATACAATGATCGTCCCATGGGGAGAGCTGTTCAGTTTGATGGTCTAATCCACAACCTTAAAACATATGTCCCGGTCACCTTTGCTGTGGCTGGATTTTGAAGTTCTTCAAGTTTTTCTTACTTCTTCTTTAAATGACTGAACTGCGAAATAAGATCACACATTTCTGATACACGCTAAATATAAGTGGATGCTGTATAAAAGTGCGACGATATATAAAAGTGTGTGAAACGCGACACGTCTTTAAGATGACGAGCGGCGGTGCGGGTATAATGGAAATCAATAACGTTTCCAAGTCCGAGCCCTTCTCTTAGCGAACAGTATTGGGGGATAGAGGAATATGTGGAGTTGCTATTACTTACAATAGGGACTGACACTGGTTTTTGAATAAAATTATGTATTCAAAATTTTCTTTTGTCGTTACGGCTAATGATTGTTCAATGTTACTTCCACTTTGTCATATCGTTGTCTTCTAATAAATGCTTTGAGTTGTTTTTGATATGAAAAATCTATAGGCGCGCCTTGGCAGTAAAACCGTATGCCGTGACGGGAAAGGTATGACGCTGTCATGGCGTGATGCTGCCTCTACGCCATCGCTCTCACTTAATATTAAGATAGATGTTTCACATCTACCGGGCGTCCCGTGAAGATATATTTTTTTTCTGTATTCTTGAATTCCATCTAAGACCCTGTAAGATATACTGGCTTTAGTGCTAGTCTATAATAATAATGGATTCTAATGAAATCCATTATTATTATAGACTAGCACTAGACTAGCTTAAAGGCAATGGATAGGTACTACACCTATCCATTGCCTTTCCAATTGAATTATATAAATTTTTGGTTTCTAAATAAAAATAGTTCTAACACCGACTCCACACCACTCTGAATCGCACATCACACATCCGTCTCCTTCGCCTTTAAATACGACGGGGACGATTCGATAGCACAGCCCCCACGTGTTCAAACCCTTAGTGCACACGATCACCCGACGGTGTACGAAAAATGCCGAAAATTCCCGAATATTCCCGAAAACTATTCGGTCATCGATAGCCATCTTAGTTTTCCGGGACAAGTGGAGTTTGAATTGCTTGATGCTTTTTGATTAGTTTTGGGGAAGAGGGAGATTGATGTTAAGAAAAGTTTTTGTAGTTTGCTTCTTTATTCTGTTTTTTTTTGTGAATTCAGAGATCGCGGAGAAAAGAACAGAAAAGGCTAGCGTAGATTAAGGGGAAGCGCTAAGATAGCCCGCGAAATTCAAATTTTCTAATTCTTTTTTTTCTATTTTTTTTTTTTTGCAGTTTGCATGTCAGTGTCAGGTTGTATGTTGATTAAAATATGATTTGCGACCGTAACAAATGTAGCGTTACTGAATCATTAATTCAACCCTCTAAGGTCATTTAATCCCATTGAATGACTGTTTCATGAAATAAGTCAACAACCGCCAGATATAAGTCCCGTCACGTAAAAAGAACGCTGAGCGACAGTGGTTCGCGCACGTTATACAGTCGCGTCCTAATGTACTAAGCTATTGTTTTATAATATATGCATAATTGTTTAATTGTAGAATCGTAACAGGTACTTTACTAGCTACTTAGTACTTTGGAAAAGGCTGGAATAAAAAAAATGAGAAAGTTTATTTGAGCTGTCAGCGTTATTTTTACGTGACAGGACCTATACCTGCAAATTGCGAAAAACGTAAGGAAATTTGAATTTCTCGGGGTACCTTGGCGCTTCCCCTTTAAGATGAGATGCACTTTTACTAAGAGTATTATAAAGATTGCAGTTTGAAGTACAGGTTGATCAAACATCTGGGGTAACTTTGACCTGGTGTGCCAAATGTTGTATGGACTTTCAAAAGCATTAGGGGCCAGCTTATATACCTATTGGTTCTAGTATCTTCTTGTGTGTGCATGGAGTTTCTTGCCCATTCTTCTCCATAGAGATCTACGCCTTGGAATGGGTAACTACAGTACTTTCACAAGTTATTATGCCTTGTGTCTGTGACTGTAGCTTCGCTCTTTGTTTTTTTTCTGTGACTTTCAGAAGTGCCTGTAATGGTCTAATTGAAATAAATGCTTTGAATTTGAATTTGAATTTGTGTGTTGTTTTTACAGTAGTTTACTCTTATCTTAGCTGAGAAGTTCCGGCTGGAAGAAAATATTGTAGTTTATTTTAATACATAAGTCATTAATTATTATTTAAAAAAAGTTTTACTTTGATAACTTTCGACTTTATGTCAGTCATAATAGCCCCTCTTTTAGTGCAACGGAAATGCTCGGAATAAGTCACACTATTTGATATTATTATGATTCTTATCGAAGTTTGTCAGGAAAAATGTTTGGTTGTAAAAATATTATCACGCTTGAACACCAGGGGACTAACGATTGAGTGGTAGTTTTTGTTAAAAATGTGTGTTATTAAGTAGTATTTCGTGTATGACATGGCAGGTGGCATGATTTAAGAATGTAGTTCTGCAATTTGTATTTTTTAAATGACTTTTAACAATGTTGTATATTTTTAATTAAAAGATGTCAGAAAATTTAAGGAAAGCGTAATAATAATGAGCGTAGTTTGAACTTGATGTAATGCAACAATAAAACAAATTGTAAGAATTTTTTAAATCTGCCGAGAAAAACTTCACCCTAGTTTAAAATATTAAATTACAAAAAAAATATTAACACACGCGACAGCACTTTGTTGATCACCCAACCCCAGAGGGACACACCTATGCCAAAAAACTAAATTATCGATTATTTCTCTAGTCACCCCTAGTTTTTGAGCCCCATGGTTCAATGACCTTCAAAACGAATCAGGGGTGCGTTGTCCACGCGCCAAGATTCTGCTCAAACTGGCCCGAACCGGTTTGAACCGGATTAAAAAGAGGGTTCTGATGTTGATACGGTGACATAAAAGATAGCGTATTGAATGAAATGCAATGGTTTTATTGTTATGCTCCGGTGATGGTAAATTGCTTAAGTGTTGTAGATATGTAAATGAAATGTGGTGTTCAAAAGAATATTAAGATTAGATATTTTTACGATAATATGTGTGTGCATTAAGTAGTCAGTGGCCCGAAAGTCTGACAACTTATCAAGGGGTTTTACCAAGGGGTATCGTAACCTAGTATTAAGTGGGTTGTGGAGGTTAGATAGGCAGTCGCTCCATGAAAAATACTGATATTCATCTGTACCAGTTAAACTGGAAGTTGACCCCAAAATAGTTGGGAAAAGGCTAGGCAGATGATAATGTGCATGCACCCTTGACATTTACATGAAATGAACATTAAGACGAATCAAGAAACATATCTTCACCAATGGCTATTTAACCTAATAAATTCAAACCATCAATATCAATAAATCATTAATCGAAAAATACCCATTGTGATAATAATATAGTGAACCAATTTCATACCGTTCAACGTTCTTTGGTGAATGTCTAGTCACCGGACAGTTCGACGCAAAATAGAAGTGATGTAGCAAAAAACCATTGAAGCGAGCATCTGGTCGCACAATGGGAGTGAAAGTGAGGGGCGAATAACTCTTTGTCGGAAGACGTAACTATTATATTGTGTCGAACTGGTGAAGGTGAATTCGTTGACTTTTTAAGTAGGGTAGGTTTTTATTTTGAGATTAAAGTCAATAGAATTGTAGTTTGTAGTTGGTGGGCAGGTTGGTTTGTACTTTGTGTTATTTAATTAAAAATAAGAGTTCTTTGATATCTGACATTTGATACTTGAAATATTATAACTCGGAGATTTTTGAAAAAATATACCCATCGAATTACACAGACAGACAGATTGTGAAAAGAAATCTGTCATTTTGTCGACCCAATCTGTCATTTTGTCGATTCTTCCGTCAAAGAAACCCGTTTCTACGGTGGTCATGCTACGCGTGCAGACTGCCAAGATAATTTCTTTAGAACCTCCTTTTTTTTCGTCGGTTAAAAAAGAATTTGCGGACTTTACTATCAAACGTACGACGTACATTTGTGATTAGTCCCTTAAGATGTGCTATCTCTTGTAGATTAAAAAAATAGTTTTTTTTTCTGAAGACGGCTTTTTGTTTGCCACCGCAAAAAATAATAAAGAATACTAACAGTTAATTAAAACAAAGCCTTGAACTCACGGTTACGCTTTACAACAGCACTTAAACCTTACTATTCATATAACTTTATAGACAAACAAGACTTCAAGTCCTCTGAACACAAGTTAGTATATCTTCGGCCAACTATCTACCAACATTGCGTGCTCCCGAGCGGTCTGTTGTTATAATTTTAGTGTAAATGGCCAACTTATTGGCCCCAAGACATTGGTCTGGCCAGTCTAAGAATGTGTAACTGGCTGCTGAATACGGATAAGCCTCGGGTGTGTACGAGGACCATATTGGGTTGTGTGTGTGAGATAGTAAGTACATAACATCACGCCTGTTACCCCCGACGGGTTAGGTAGAGGTGTACCTAATTATCAGTTTTTAGTCCCATGTAAGAGACGAGCCTATTGCCATCAATCGGGTTCAAATCCAGACTTCGTGGCTGCTACTGAGAAATTGCTGGTTGAAAAACCCAATAACACTTTGCTCGATCCGGGAATCGAACCCAGGACCTCATGCTCAACAGACCACGACGACGGTGACGCACTTACTCCTCGAGTGCAAGGGCGTCACCCAGATCCGCAAGGAGACTCTTGGAACACCAAGATCCCTTGCGGATGTCCTGAGAAGACGGGAAGTTTGATCTGCACCTGGAGGGAGGCGGGCTGGTTGAAGTAACGGCCACCATGGCTCACGTACAATTGTCCACTATATGGACTAAGTGCGGATACCAAATCCATAACATAGAACATAGACTACTCGATCAACGAGGCAGTCTAAAGTAAATCTATTGGCAGTATAGTCAGTACAGTCCTCTTGAAAATACTACTTATCCTACTACGATTTACTTCCGTAGTTAAAATTTAAACGATAAACCTTACAAAACATTCAAAGAACTATTCAACACACAAGCCTCATAACTCTCATATCAACACGAAAAACCAATCAAAACTTTCCTCTCGCACGTAAATAAATGTCAACATAATCCCAACCACACCAAAAATAATTAAATTTCTCAACTAACCCGTTACTAGGCAGCTTTAGGAATAATTCAGCACAAAGGCGCGCACGGGCAGTCGACCGGCACAGCTTATAAGAGCGAATGGAGACATCGACACAAGTTGCCACAAACTGTGCGAATGGACCCCTTACGTGCTTACTATTCCGAACAATGGGGTCCTGTGGACCCCTAAAACTTAGGGTTGCGAATAGACCTTGTTAAATCTGGGCATCATTTTCGGGGGCTGTTGAGGGAGTCCTTTTTTTAGTTTGTTTTTGAAAGAAGGAGGTCATGCGTTCGCAAATAATGGTCCTGTTCAAATGTTTTGTGGGTGGTTCGTTGTTTAGATAATGACTCTGAGAGTTGTTTTGAAGTCTTGTTATGATGAAGTCACAAGGTCTTCCATACAAATTAGAGTTGCGAGTTTACCTATATTTGTATGAATATCTATACTCATAAATTATCGAAGCAAAAGTAACTATGTTGTAAGTATGTATGTTGTTATGTGTGTCTGCTGTCGTATACGCCTTAGTGGTTGAACGCACAGGTAAACCTGGGGTAGGAAATATGGTAGGAGTTTCTTACTCATTCTTCTCCATAGAGATCTACGCCTTTTTTTTTTTTTTTTTTTTTACCGATGGGAAATCATCAAATGACTTCTCCCGCTCTGGGTGGAGTGGGAGGGAGTGTCAGACTCTTACTGACTAAAACCCATCCATGTTCCTTCATTGTCCTTTGTGTTCCAGGGCCACGGTATCTCTTTCGAACAGTCCCGCAGCCCCGGCAGGCATCGGCCCTTGCGGGCCCCTTCCTGGTTGCTGACATCTCTTTGAGGCGCGCGTGGAACACGAACGCGCCGTCGACACGGCCTGTCGTCATAAGACGGACGGACGGTGAGCTAACCCATTACTCACCGTCCACAGGCCCGCGCCTACGGTGGCCGGGAGCCACCACGTGGCCCCCGACGCCCGGTGCGTCGCCCGCGGCGGCTGGGACGAGAGATTCTCTCCCTCTCACGTCCCGCCACCTCCTTCGCTAGCATGACTGCTTCGCAGAAGGAGGTGACGGCTTCCCATTCCCTCTCGCTCCGGACCATGGCCTGAACCAGGGCCGGGCGCGAGAGGTCGCCGCCGTTACGAGGACACGGCGGAGCTCCGCCCAAGCGGGGCAGACCTCCACGGTGTGCGCCACCGTGTCCTCCGGACGATCCTCGCAATGATAGCACCCGGGCGTTTCCTCCCGCCCGATTAGGTGCAAGATCCTCCCGAAACAACCGTGTCCGGTGAGGACCTGCGTCAGGCGGAAGGTGAGGGCGCCGTGGCGCCTCTCTAGCCACTCCTCAAAGAGGGGACTTATCGCCACTATTGTGGCGTGCCCTGCACTGGGTTGCGACAGTCGCTGTCTCCATGTCGCCATGAGATCGCGTCGGAGGTCTGTCCGCTGAGCAGTGATTTGCCGCGGCAGCGGAGTTTCCCCCCGACGTAGTGCCCCCGCGCGCCATTCATGCAGGCGCGCGAGGACTATCGCCTCCAGATCCCATGGCGGCAATCCGGCTAGGAGGCTCGCCGCCTCGCGGGAGATCGTGCGGTACCCCCGGATCAGCCTTACGGCTACGACCTTTTGGGGCGCGTTCAGGTAGTGCGCGGCACGCCGCTTAATTGAACGCGCCCACACCGGGGCCCCGTAAAGGGCCATGGACCGCACGACCCCCGCGTAGAGCCTACGGCAGGAGGCATTTGGACCCCTCAGGTTGGGCAAGAGCCGCTTGAAGGCAGCCCCGGCCCGTTCCAGTTTGGGAGCCAAACGTCGGAAGTGCTCAACGAAGTTCCACCGGCTGTCGAGGACGAGTCCTAGGTACTTCAAAGTCGACTCGACGCCGATGGGAACCCCTCCTACCGTCATAAACGATCTACGCCTTGGAATGGGAAACAACAGTACTTTCACAAGTTATTATGCCTTGTGTCTGTGACTGTAGCTTCGCTCTTTGTTTTTTTGTGACATTCAAACGTGCCTATAATGGTGTAATTGAAATAAATGCTTTGAGTTTGAGTTTGGTATTTTCCAGTAGAACGTTCCCGTGTTATAATTTCTAACATCTACGCGTGATTGTGTGTTACCAAAAACAGTGCGTGTGGACCATGGAACATGTTTAGGAATAGTTTAGTCTTCTATGTCAGTCGGTCCCACCATTAAATATCTCGCAATTACAAAATTTTACATCAATCACAAAAACCCACTGCGGTTGCTCACCCACCAAAATCCCATTATAGCAAACCGCTATAAATAGCATGTTGTATTTTTTCGCAAACCATTTCGAGCCCTTCAAACAAACACCTATGAAATCCTGCAGTTGACACTGTGTATTTCATAAAGGGTGCGTGAAAATGCGCCCTCTACGTTCGTAGGTAGGTATGTACAGTCATGAGCATCAATATGTATCCACTTGACAACTTTTAAAAGTGATTTTCTCATACTGCATTGATCGCAATTTAATATTGTTATCAACTTAATATCTTGGAACACATATTATTGGTCTTATCTCAAAGTTGCAATGGTTCTAACACGAGAAAATCGCATTTGAATTTAAGCACGTGCACACATGTTGATGCTCATGACTGTACAAAGGTACCCTCTGCGTGCGTGCGGTTTTGACCGGCGCTGACACATCCCTGTTGTTGACACCTTCCGTTGATGTTGTTTTGACTTCAACCTGTATGTTTTTTGTGGGTGCGAAAGTTTGTTTTGTGTTCGTAAGTAATTATGGTGTGTGCCTTAGTTGTGTGATGGTGTAGACTTGTTTGCTTGATGAGATAGCAAATAGAGCTATGGTAGAGAAACACGACCTTTTGCGAAGCTGTGAATTTTAGGTTTGAAAGTCAAGACTTGGCCTAGATATATGTATTTATAGAATGAATCTAGCCTAGATTAAATTTCAAAACGTTGCATTACGACAAATCAATAACATTAAAAATTAAAGAATACGAGCGCAGCATTTCGGTGATCTTTTAAGTTTTAGCGAGTATACATTGGAAATGAATATTTATAGTTGTGATTTACATTACCTTATTTGTATATTATATACATATATTACCTTATATTAAAATTAGAGGGAAAGAAAAATAAGGGAAGGAAATAAACCTTAAATCTTTATGTTTTTAAAATGTGTGTTACTGTGAAATAAAGCTTGTTCATCGAAATCTTAAATACTATTAGATTTTTATCCAAAGTTAAGCTTGAAGCATAAATAATAAATGATTGGATAATGTAAATGTGATTGAATATAAGAAATTTGTTTAACTGTGACTGACATTGCAAAATTTAAAAATTATTGATTCAATAAAAAATTGTAGATTAAATATTTGCACTCTATTAGAAATGGCAGACATGTCGTGAGCCACTCTTATTTAAGATCTATATTTGTTTTAATTCTGTATGTATAAACATGTTCGAGCAAATAAAATTTCTTATTCTCAATTCTCATTTATTCATTTACATAAACATTTTTAAATATTTCTTAAAAAAAACATATAAAAATATAAAAAATAGTGATCCGCCGGTGCCGGGAGCAGGGTCCAAGCTACCGGTGGTTAGGGCTCCAGAGACAGGAACCTCCTCACAGTGCGAGCCGTATCGAGGAGTACTGCCATCTGAATCAGGCCCTTGATCCAACCGCCTAAGGAGAGCCTCGAAAGATGGTCGTCGAGGCTCTTAGCCATAAGACCATTTAGCCGTCACGACAATCGGCACAATGATAGCCGAGTTTACATTCCACATGTCGACAACCTGGTGTGTCAAGTCGAGATATATTTTTTTTTTTTCTTATTCTTATTCTTAAAGCAGAAAAAAAGAACATACCTGTACCCAACAATTCTCCTCTACGGAACAATCAGAACTTTTAAAGATTCAAACTCACAATAGTGCACAATGAAGTGCATAAAGTTGCTTTTATCTAAGCCTTTGTTTGTGCACGAAGAACTCCACCAGGCTCGATTATGTGTTGCGAAATTACTTTAAGTTTTTCTGAATTGCTTGCTCTGAAGTGAGGTGAAGATAGGTGCTGTCGAAGGCAGCTGTGCTGGTCTTGAAGGAAAATTATTTCTTTTTTTCCTTCATCATGCATTTGTAATTTAGATAGTAAGGCAATCTTCTGTTACTATCGGTGTATGCGACTATATTTTTATTGTACTCGACATTTTATTCTCTGTTTTACTTTTTTTCCTGTGACGTTATTTACTTATTTTAATGATTTTATGAATCTCAAATTACTGTTAATTATATTATATATTCATCAATTATTAGTTATTATTAAAAATAATATTAATATGTTAATATTTATCTTTACATAGTATAAAACAAAGTCGCTCCTGCTGTTTGTGCGCTTAGATATTTTAAACCACGCAACGGATTTTAATGCAGTTTTCAGCAATAGATAGACTGATTCAAGAGGAAGGTAAATATGTATATTGCACCCATGCGAAGCCGGAGCAGATCGCTAGTATTGTTAAAAAAATAATTGTGCCCGTCAGGGTCCATTTGAACTTTATTTTAATTTTAAGATCATGTAAAACAAATGTGATATGCAAAAAAGAATTGAATGGAACTGTGCCGGTTATTTTATCTACTAAAATGAATATTAGAACAATTTACTTCAATAATATCATCATTTATTTGTCTTTTCCGAACTATTTTGGGGTTGGCTTCCAGTCTAACCAAATGCAGCTAAAAACTAGTATTTTATTTTGCAAGTGACTCTCCACCTGACCTCCACACTGGGTAAGACTGGTTATCAAACCAGAAAACAATATAAAAGGCAGTTAAAAAAAATAAACTTAATGGTATTGCAGGTGCTGCTGTAATTAATAAGATTTCCACGTCGATGCTAGATAAACCATCACACTTCATCAGTAGTTCACTGTTACGCCTACAAATAATATTGAACGAAAACAGAAGTCATCATCTGCCTAGCCTTTTCCCAACTATGTTTGGGTCAGCTTGCAGACTAACGTGATGCAGCTGAATACCAGTATTTTACATAGAGCGACTGCCTATCTGACCTCCACAACCCAGTTGGGCAATACGATACCCCTTGGTAAGACTGGTTGTCAGACTTTTTTGGATCTCTGACTACCTAACGACTATCCAAAATCTACAAATGACACCCGGGACCTAAACGTGCTTTCCGAGGTACGGAGGAAACTCGGTATGTAATGGGTGGTCACCCATCCACAGACCAACTTAGGCAAGCACGGCTTAACCTAAAGGTCGACCCGAGCGGCTGTTGTTCTTCAGCCACGAGCTCCCCACTGAACGAAAACAGAAGTACAGAAAGTAAAATCCATCTAAAATTATTACAACTCAATCTATTCAAAATTCTAAAACAAAACGACAAAACAATTCCTCCCCCACCCTAAAACCCATTACTATAATAAAAACACGTGTATTCTCCTCCAAATTCCGTGTAATTGTGGTATTTTTACGACTGTGTGCCGTACTCTGTCACTCGAACACCCCCTTCACCCCGTTCCGTGTTGCGTAACTATAAAGTGGATGCCGATAATTGTCTCCTACGTTGATTACTGCGATGTACTCCTGGGTCGTGAAGTCGTGATAAAACTTGTTAAGACGAGTGTGTCTATGTTGATTAGGTGAGTTGATTGTAGGTGGGATTAATTGTAATGTTTGGTGACAGTTTACTTCTTCTGAAGGTTTCTGTAAAGATTGTTTTGACTTACTTGAATTTTTGTCATCTGCCTAGCCTTTTCTCAACTTTACTGGGGTCGGCCTCCAGTCTTACCGGATGCGACTGCCTATCTGACCTCCACAACCCAATTATTACTGGGTAATACGGTTCCCCTTGGTACGACTGGATGTCAGACTTTCGAGCCACTGACTACCTGAAACGACTGTCAAAGATCTACAAATGACAGAAGGGACCAACGGCTTAATCTGCTTTCCGAGGCACGGAGGAAACTCGGTATGTAATGATAGTCACCCATCCGCAGACCGACCTTACTTGAATTTTAGTAAATTAGTAAATGGACAAGACGCGTCCATAACTACTTTTGACTTAAAGTTGTCATAACTACTAAACATTACTATACAACATCCTTCCTTGTGGAACCTAAGTGAAAGACGAGACATTAAGTCCATCCTCTGCTCTGCTTCGCGCCTAACCCTGCTTATTTTTCAATTATTGGTTAAGCTTTTCCTATAAGGCACTTGCAGGCTCGACAGCAGACTTTTAATCCGAAAACACAGTTAGGCTACGTACGCATTGACAGGTGCCTTACGCCTAGAGTTTAGTGACTTAACACCAGGTTACTTGCTACACGGTGGTCACACTGGAGGGCGCCAAGCATGCAGTAAGGCCGGATGTGAAAGTTCTAGAACGTTCGCTTCACTTCGCTACTTCTAAGGCAAATCACTAGGCTCAAGGCGATAATCAAGGCTTCTATCAATGCATATTACGTAGACTAATAAAATCTGTATCAAATACTTTTTTTATTTTTTTTTATCGGCCTTAGTTGTCCCACTCCTGGGCAAATGCCTTCCCCCATTCCTTCCATTTTTCTCGATGTTGCGCCTATTCTCGCCAATTAACGAGAAAGCCATCCAAGGCATCCCGCCATCTTCTCCTCAGTCTGCCGCGACTCGGACTGCCGTCTAACTGTCTCAGGGCTCCAGTTTTGTGATATGCGGGCCCACAGCTTCGCCGGCATCCGGCAGATATGGCCTGCCCAGTCTTATTAGGTCCAGCGCAGTGTGGTGTTCCTTATTCGATCGGTAAGTTTAACGTTAAGAATGCTGTATATGTATATCAAATACTTACACCAAAAAAATACCTTCCTCTCCCAAACGAAATACATCACAAGCACATCACACGTTCCACCCCCTAGCAACCGTATTTCGTTCGGGAGCCAACATTAGCAACTGCACAATCCTTCACAACTCACATCGACCCTAATTGGATCTGTTCCATTTGCCGTCACTCACACATCTTGAACAAAGGCTGCACGTCAAAGTTGAACGAAGATTCGAAGACAGTTACAACCGCAGTCAGCACATGCCCGCTCAAATATTCAATACAGAATGGTTAATAACTAGGTCGCAACCCCTTAGCCCCTTTGTTTAGTTAACGAAGTTCTAGGAATCTAAAATTTTGAATTTGCGGGTGTGACGAGAATTTTTGTTGAAGTTGTCGTTTGTAAAGTTGGCGAGTTTTCGGATTCGTGATTGTGTGGAAACTTTTGAAATATAGACGAGTGAATGTAAAGTTAAGAATTCGTATAGAGCATATCTACATTTTGAGAGTTTTGTTGACTAGATTTCAAGGTTTTTTTAAATACGAATTAGGAGGTTTTGCCCGCGACTTCTCTCGCATGGAAATTTTTCGACGGGACCGTACTACCAGGATTTCAAGCATCCTATGTTCTACAGGTCATGGTCTACCTGTGAGCCAAATTTCATTGTCATCCGTTCAGCCGTTAAACTGACATTCATAATATTCGTAAGATTTTTTGGTCCTTCGACTACTACGCTAATGGCCATTGTTATCGGCTGTCCCCAAGCGGATCCGCGTTGAAATGATGACTTTGCTATTTATGAACTTTTCGTATCATTTCCCTATTGTTCATCCTCTTCAGGTAAAGATGACGTCAGAACCGGCCAAATTAAGGGTGATGAAGTAGATTTTAATAGGCGTAAACCCTCTCCAAAATTACATCTTGGCTAGAAGATTAATGCCGGAGGTAACACCACCTTTACGTAGGACAAATGGTCAGTTGACCGCAATGCCGGCCGTCGCGCACCAATGATGAAGGTGCTTGCCGCCTATATTAGGACATGTTACAAGGCTTTATCTTGACCATTTTTCGGTCATTAGGTTCTTCTCCACATAAAAGCACAATGGATGGCTTTCAAAACATTGAAAGGTACTTGTGCGTGATTTCGGGGAAGATGGAGAGACCTACCTACGCCACCCCCGTGGGCAACTTTCTAGAAATTTCGTCCCCATTTTATCCCTTGTCCTTTGATTTTATTTGTCCTTTGGTGTAATTAAATTTTCTTGATCGTATACTAAAAAGAGAATCTATTGATGAATATTACGAGAATGATCTTCCTTTAAATAATATTTGACTTCTTAAATTAGCCTTCTTTCCTTCTTTTTCGTATGGTTTGTGTCAACCTGGTGTCAGTCTCGTCCCTCCTCTCCTATCTCCTCTGACACCAGGCCTCTGACTTGGCTTTACATGCCGTCGAGCTCATTTGGTTTCCTAGCGATTTTTGCCTACACCGAAGCTAGTAGTAATTATACAGTACGCACATGAATCCAATAATTCAGAGAGGGACGATTTCAGGGAGAACCCCTCCCTCATTTTTGTTTTATTGTTAATTTTTATTGTGTCCTTTGTGAGTCTAATAAATACTTTTTCTTTCTTTCTTTCAGAAGTTCGTGTCTTTGGTTTGAACTCGAGACCTCAGTCCGACGGTCACACTACTAGGCTATCACTGCTTAAAAAATACTTGTACTGGTCACTATAAACTAGTTGAGGGTAGTCTTTCCTATCCGACTACTCTGAGAAAGAACACCAAAACAAACTCGGATACTCCAAATATGTTTATTTTTTAAGATAACAATTTAAACCTCCCATCACACCAAAGCTTTAATTATACATTTCTTAATTAGCTTAGGATCAAAATATTACCTACAACATTTAAAACAATGACTTACGAAAATCATATTTACCTAACTAAACCAAAAACATATCCGTAAAATCCAATCCCAAATCTAAACATAAATTTACGCACGTAAAACGGTAACATTAGTAAAATCAAAATATGTACGGTTTGACCAAATGTTTGCGGTTCACAGAATTTGGTCAGACTCGCATGCGACTGCGACTGACGGTTCGTGGCGCGAGACCGCACCAAACGGACCCTAATTGATGCACGGGAGATGCAGACACCACTCACATGTATCTGTGATTCTGAACATGTTTATGTAACTGATTTTTTACTGTTTTTCAAACTAGGCTAGCCACTTCCTATAAGTTGGTTGTAAGACAAAGGTCAAAGGATGGATATCTAAGAATCCCCTGTGGTCGCGTTGTTGATTGCAACTCATTCTTTCTCAGAGACATGGGTCCTATGTTACGATCATCATCATCTGCCTAGCCTTTTCCCAACTATATTGGGGTCGGCTTCCTGTGTTAACCGGATGCAGCTGAATACCAGTATTTATTACATGGAGCGACTGCCTATCTGACCTCCACAACCCAGTTAGTACTGGGTAATACGATACCCCTTGGTAAGACTGGTTGTCAAACTTTTTGGGTCACTGACTACCTAACGACTGTCAAAGATCTACAAATGACACCCGGGACCAACGGCTTAACGTGCTTTCCGAGGCACGGACGTACTCGGTATGTAATGCGTGGTCACCCATCCACAGACCCACCTAGGTAAGCACGGCTTAACCTGAAGATCGACCCGAGCGGCTGTTATTATTTAGCCACGAGCTCCTGTGTTACAATATAGGCTCATTATGCTAGGCTATCTACGACAGAACGGTGATTCTGTGAGATGAGAATTTAATAACGACCGATTTCAACTAGTTTTAAAACATAATTATTTTAATGACCACACGTTAAAGTTTTTTTTAAACTTATTTTCAGAAAGTTTGGTTGGTTTTATCAAAGGACAAATACTTTTTAAAGTTTAAGTTAGGTTTGATAGATACTATTTTAGTTACATTTCTACTTAACCACGTCACTTAGTTTAGATTCATTTGAAAAGGAAGTAACCGAAACATACAGGGTGACTGGTAACTAGTGACCAATCCTTGAACACGTGATTATACTCATGATAACAAACAACTTTCCCAAAGAAACATTTTTTATACTCATTTACTTATATTCCAATAACACAACAGCCGTATGAAATTGCGAGCCGCGCGGGTGTTCTACCTACCCATTGTTATACGGTACGGTAGTAATGAGACAGAACGGTGCCACGCGGCTAACAGCTGATAGGTCATAGGCGCTCGCGCGCGAATTTTATACGGCTGTTGCGTTATTGGGATAAGTGAATGGGTATAAAAAACTGTTTCTTTGGAAAAGTTGTTTGTTATCGTGAGTACAATCACGTGTTTAAGTATCGGTCACTAATTACCAGTAACCCTATATACTGTAAAGAGAAACATATCAGTCAAAATACCTATGATTGAAACAAACATTAATGTATTGGATATTTTAAATTACGCCTATAAATGTTTGAACAATTAAATTGCAGGTTTCATTAAATTGTTGAAGTGTAATCATTGTGACTGTATCGTCTATGTTTGTTTTAAATTGAGGTGTCAATTTTCAAAGTAATTATTTTGTTGACAAATTAAAATGAGTTCGACGTGTGCTACTCGTATAAATACTAAATTTGTGTTAAAGACAAGACACCAGTGGCGAAGGTTCCATACAACTCGATTCGTACCGGCTTCCTTTTGAAAAATGGCACAGTCAGTATTCTATAGACAAATAAAATAATCTTATTAAAGACTAGCTTCTGCCCGCGACTTCGTACGCGGATCCTGTTGCTTATGCCAGCAACAACCGTGTCGTCAAAATCGAAGATCTGAAACGTCTGATGTCGAATTCTAAGAGTCCGGGGACGGGAAAACAACGGGATGCGCGAGTCGATTCGAGACGTTCCATATCTTTCATGTTTGTAAGTCAGAAGTCGATGCGTATAAAGGGTGTAAAAAGACCCTTAACGAAGCTGAAAGGCACTTGTTCTCCTCGTCATTGTGATCATTTTTTTGTTCTGGACCATACCTGGGAACCTTCTAGTTACGGAGATATTGGGGGTCAAAGTTCCAATTTTTTCACAAGTTTTTTTTTAAATACTACTTTTTAAGGTTCTAACTTTACTCCAATTACCTCCATGGTCCGTTTACTATTCAAAGCATCCATCAGCAATAAGTTTTGAGCGCATTATATTGAGTTTTACCGTAAAATGTGATTTTTGACCCCAAAAAAAAATTTCGTTTCCCAGCAATAATTTTTGCGTAAAGTTACTTAGTTTGATGTACAGAATGCTTGGTTGACGGCTTGGTGAAGGGTCTGTTTACACCCCGTATACGCTTGGAACTCAAGCGTAATTCTCTATCCGTGAACGTCTCCGACTCGCGAGACAATGCGTGACGTTCACGATCAGCGGTCAGTCGCGCATCATATTCTTCACAGTTCTCTAGAGACCTGGATGTAGATGCGTAAATACGCTGAGAACGCAGGCGTGCTTCGTTATCCAAGAGGAAGAGAAGAGAAGAGAGGAAGAGGTTTCCACGGAGCGAGTTGCAGCCTGATGTTCTCGAACAGCATCAAGTCTCTCCTGACGTTCTTCGGTAGATTCTTGGGATCTTATGATCCTCAATCTTTTAGCTCCTTTGGAACATTGGGAAATATTTGACCTCTTTCTAGGCATGATTATAGTTTTATTGTGAAGATACCTGATCAATTAAAATCTAAGTGACTTCTCCCCTGCGTTACCGGGTAGGCTACCGTGTCACGAAGATAAGTGGAAAAAGTCTAAAACACTCAAATAACATAAGCCCGAAGGTATAATATTTATTCGATAAAATAAAAAAATAAATAGGAGTTTTGGCCAGTAGAGTCAAATTTTCAATGATATACCGTCGTCATCGAATATCAGTCCTAAACTGTTACCGCCTTCACCGCGTGGAGGTACTCCCAGCTTATGTTATTTTATAATTATACAGTGAAATTAGTGATACCTTTGATTTACACATCAGATGTTTCTGATCTTCAATTTTTATAAGTCAACAGGAAATGCCCATCAGACCGAACAACTTTTGCTAAGACGTCATTCCTATATGTGTTATGGTGTAGCTGGGCTCTTGGAGTTCCACAACAGGTGTTCCAGATCTTCGATTTTTATAAGTCAACAGAGAGTGCTCATCAGATTGAACAATTTTTGCTAATACTTCATTCCTATATGTGTTATGGTGTAGCTGGGCTCTTGGAGTTCCACAATAGATGTTCCAGAACTTCGATTTTTATAAATCAACCGAGAGTGCTCATCAGATTGAACAATGTTTGCTAAGACGTCATTCCTATATGTGTTATGGTGTAGCTGGGCTATTGGAGTTCCACAACAGTTGTTCCAGATCTTCGATTTTTATAAATCAACAGAAAGTGGTCATCAGATTGAACAATTTTTGCTAAGACGTCATTCCTATATGTGTTATGGTGTAGCTGGGCTCTTGGAGTTCCACAACAGGTGTTCCAGATCTTCGATTTTATAAGTCAACAGAGAGTGCTCATCAGATTGAACAATGTTTGCTAAGACGTCATTCCTATATGTGTTATGGTGTAGCTGGGCTCTTGGAGTTCCACAACAGGTGTTCCAGATCTTCGATTTTTATAAATCAACAGAAAGTGGTCATCAGATTGAACAATTTTTGCTAAGACGTCATTCCTATATGTGTTATGGTGTAGCTGGGCTCTTGGAGTTCCACAACAGGTGTTCCAGATCTTCGATTTTATAAATCAACAGAGAGTGGTCATCAGATCGAACAATTTTTGCTAAGACGTCATTCCTATATATGTTATAGTGTAGCTTGACTCTTAGAGTTCCACATCAGGTGTTCCAGATCTTCAAATTTATTCTCTCAGCAGAAAATGCTCATCACGTGGAACAATTTTTGCTATGGTACCATTTCTGTATCTCTTATAGTTTAGCTATTCTATTGCGGTTCTGCATCAGGTGTTCAAGTTTCCAAGATAAATTATAGCCTATATGTTGCCCAGACTTAATACCTATACGACAAAAAAATAATCTTTCAAATCCGTCAAGTAGTTCCGAAGATTAGCGTGTACAAACAAACAGACAAACAGACAAACAGACAAACAGACAAACAGACAAACAGATAAACAGACAAACAGACAGATTTTTTTTTTTGGATTCGTGCTCTATTACTGTTTCTAAACCCCCCTCAATTTTTTTTTTTTTAATATATTCAATGTACAGACACAGTTTTTTTACTGTCTTATTATATGTATAGATATGTACTCCGGCTTGCCTCTTACAAAATTGAGCCTTCGCTACTGCTAGACACAAGCATAAATTATTCCGTTATATACAGTCTGCTTGCACCCCTATACAAGTTTTTAATTATATACGCCTTTTATATAGCTCTAATATTCAATTCCCAAGGTAAAAACATCAATAGATAGTGTGTATTTTTTTTATTCTATGCTAAAATGCACACAGCTCATGAGGGGCTCGTGGCTTAATCATAATAGCCGCTCGGGTCGATATTTAGGTTAAGCCGTGCTTGCCTAGGTTGGTTTGTGGATCATTACATACCGAGTTTCCTCCATGCCTCGGAAAGCACGTTAAGCCGTTGGTCCCAGGTGTCATTTGCAGGACTGGGTTGTGGTCAGATAGGCAGTCGCTCCATGTAAAATACTGGTATTCAGCTGCATCCAGTTAGACTGGAAGCCGACCCCAATATGGTTGGGATAAGGCTAGGCAGACGATGATGCTAAAATTTACACAGCCTTTTCTTAAATCTATTTACTATTTATTTAAATTTCATGTACAATAGTGGTACATAGGCGGACTTAATGCAACAATGGATTCTCTGGAAATAGGACACTGTGATAGGGTACAAAATAATGTCTAAAAATAACTACCTTGTTTTCGAAAATACTTACTTATTTATCTATCAATATCAGTACATAATTAGCCGCTAACATTATCAAACTAATAAGCAAAACACCCAGTTATCACATCCATACTAATATTATAAATGCGAAATTAACTCTGTTTGTTTGTTTGTTTGCTACCTTTTCACGACTAAACAGCTGATCGGATCGTAATGAAATTTGGCGAGGAGGTAGATTATGTCCTGGGGAAGGACATAGGCTATCTTTTTTTCCCCACTCATACTCATCAAAATTACCACGCGAACGAAGTTGCGAGCAACAGCTAGTTTATAGTAAATGTTATTACATATATGTAGTACGAGTATGTGTCACTTATAACACGCATCACAACACAATTTCCCAATTACGATATAAAATAAAGTAATTAAAACCCCACAGTGTCATAAATATTAAACTTTGCGTGAATGGAGTATAAAAATGACAAAACAATGCATCAGCTGTTGATCATCCCACGCTAAGGGTTCTCTACCTCTCGTATAAAACATAAAAGTTTCATATCTAAAATTTTGAAGAACCCTTGACACCAAACTGATTTTAAACGTGTACTTTAGAAAATACTTATTATATGACCTAATGAGTAAAAAATTTTTTTTAATATTCACAAATAAAGCTAATAATTCAACTTTATTATTAGCTTCCTAGAATTTTTAATAACCTTGGAGAACAAACCTGTTTTTTCGAGTTATTTTATAGTCAATATGTTTACAAGACCAAGACCTAAATAATAACTACCTAATATTCAAAAATAAAGCTAATAATCCAACGACTCCAATCTTAAAATATCTAAATATAAAGAAAGCCAATAACCTCTTTTCGACGAGTTCATCTTACAGATAATTACGAGTGGGGGTTCATCGTCAAACCCACACACGCGCCCCCAAGCGATACAGGTACAAAACAAAATAAAAATAGCACAACAAAACCCCTTAATTAAACCCCTATATTACCATATTTTAATACTTCATAAATTAAAAAAAAAGAAATAAAATCCTCGAGAAAACTCAAGGAGGGTTTCCTTTTTTATGTATTTTTCTAAACAGCCATTACGAGTTGCGTGCAAAGATCATCGGAGGCTGAGGTCCGGGGGGTGCGGCGCGGGGGTGAGGGGGGCGCTTCATCCCCTTCGCTATTTTTGGGGCTTGAATTATAGCTCGACCAAACATTGAAGACCTTTTACCGAATTTGCCATTGCGTTTTACGACCGACTACTAAGCGTCGGTTTCCTAAATTATTCAGAACCAAAGGTTTTTTTAACACTTGATGTGGGTTGAAGCTGTGTTTATTAATAATGATACATTGGTCTTTTTTGGTTGGCACTTTTAGAAGGATTATTCTTGGGTTTTATTTTTAAATCGGAGCGGGAATAAATCTGGGTAAAAAAAAATGTTACGACAAAATAGAAATGGAAATATTTCTTTACTGAGTTAAACCTAGTCTAATGCTTAATATTACAAGGAATAAAATAACATAATTAATTCATTTTAACAGTAATTAAATATATAGTTCAAAAATGAATCTCATACAATTTACTAAATAAGTATTTTAAAAAACCACCCGGAACTCCTGAAAAAAAAAACACATAAAGTACGATTTAAAAATTCATTTACACTACAAAATAAGCTTAAATATATTGCTTAAAATCTAAAACGTAAATAACAGTACGTAAATATTTCACAACAAAATTCTCCTCGCTGGAAACATAAAAAAACACGCGTTATTACAGCAAATAATGAACAGAAACGCGAAAATTTTCCACATAATTCAACAAGAAACTAACACACGTCTCCACACCGTCAACGGAATAGCGAAACAAGAAATTTCAAATAATCAACCTATTCACACAAAGCGAATTTACTCGCGTATCTAAGGGTGAGTGAAAGGGAGGATTGTATCAAGACTGGAGGCTCCCCCATGGCGTGCTATGAGGGGACCTCGGAGGGAATTTTAGGTTAGTGGACATGTAGGCATATAGACGGGAACACGGCAAATTTGTTGTCTCATTTAGTTCGTGTTTTGTGCTTTTCGTTTGTGCGTCAAGTCATGGTTAATCGTCGTCAAGTGCTAATATAAGTTAGATAAGTAAACTAGTGATAAGTGTGTCAGTTTAAAAAATATTTACAATTTTTCTCGTTAACATTTTTTCGTGTGTACTGTGACAAATTGCGTGTGAACAATCAGAGGTAAACGGTGGAATTAAAATAAAATAAAACATATATAAAAATAACGTGTGTCGGACTGCGGTTTGTTTGTAAACAGAGCCCCGTGCGACGCCGCTCTCGCTACGTAAACACTGACTAACATTATACACTTTTTCACGTGTGAAAAACTCTGTGACAACATTCCAAATTAGTGAGAAAAATTTAAGACTTTTCAGAAAACTGTGTTAGAAAATTTTCGCTCAAAATTAAATGTGTAGAATTAGCGTCGTGCCAAATTTTTTCTCAGTGTTAATTATAATTACAAATAAAATAGTTTAAGTAATTGTTTTAAATATTAAGTGTTAATTAGAGTAGTTTTAATTAAAATCGATGTGCAATAGTTGTTTAATAACTGTTAAATATTAATATTATTAAAATAAATATTGATAGAAAAAATATCACTCGTAAAAATAGAAATAAATCCGTGTCAAGTGAGAAAAACGGGGGGACGACTGTACTGCTACTACCGTTACTATACCGATCGATAATATTACGCATTACGGGGTGACTGTGAGAAGAGACGAGCGCACACAGACGCGCCTCTCACGCACACCCACACGAGCCAGCCCCTCCTCCTAAGCACTCGCCCTCCGCGAAAAACGAAAGTAAACACGAGTGAGCTTTAAAAAAACTTGCAAACCGAATTTATAGATTAAGGCAAACGAAGTACAAAGCACTGTGATTAATAATTTGTGTTCATTAAAGTCTGTTAACTGTGATAAACATGATTGTGGGAGCGAATATGCATAGTGTGAACCCGATGTTGTTGGGTTACAACATGCAGAATGTGAACATGATGAGCGTTCCTCAAAGTTGTGACTCGAGTGTCGGTACGGCGCCGTCGACGCCGGTGCACAGCCTGGGGTCGGATGCGAAGCGCGCCTCGCCGCTGACGCCGGCTGAGCGGACCGGCGCGCCGCCGGGCGCCGGCAAGGACGCCGTCAAACTGTTCATAGGCCAGATACCGCGACATCTGGAGGAGGACGACCTCCGGCCCATGTTCGAGGAGTTTGGGAAGATTTACGAGCTCACGGTGCTTAAGGATAAGCACACGGGCATGCACAAAGGTCGGTTATGATTTATTGTCGATTAGAAATATGTTGTGCGGTAAGTATTCGTAAATTTTACGTTCCAGAGATATAAGGGAATATTACGGGGATGATAACGTTTGCAGCGTCAATTTCAGATCGTATAAAAGACGTTTTCATGTGTCTTACGGAGAGTAAACTTTGGCTGTAATTGGCTCGAGCCTAGCCAAGGTCGTTTTATATTTTTGTTAAGCAAATGACACAGACAGAGACAGATTTTTATTGTTCAATGTCACAATGAAATGTCAACTGAATGTGAAAAGGAGGCTCTATTTCGTAAGCATGATGCGTCGAAAATGTAACGTGGTTAAATACGTTTTGGCTTTTATTTTATCACGTTAGCAAAAATAACAGAAATACTTTACCAGTAGATAACAGAATCTGGAGACCTCGCAGGAGATGGCGGGACGAGCTGGACAGAACCAACGACCAGTGGTCCACATTGGATTTGGAAGTCACGGGGAGAGGCCTATGCCCAGCCTGCAGTGGGATGACACAGGCTAAGAGTAACAATATCTATAACTTAATTCACTTACGATCGTGGTTTACTTATACGATAACATCAAGTATGTAGGGATATAAACAGGTCCTTTCAATAATAATTCCATAAATGACTAAATGACTTTACATAAAAATCGTGCAAGTCGAAAATTAAACTACAATAATTTATTTTCTTTTGGGGGAGGCCTTTCCCAGCAGTAGGATTATGGTGGCTAAGTAAAAAAAAAACTCTTTTATCCACTAATCCAGATGGTCCTCATAACGATTTCATCAAGATTATGTCTGGACTTTACATGAGACTGTGACCTCGAAGTATTTTGCGGTGTTTTTTCTCAGAGTATTAGGAGAGAACACCGACCTCATCTAGTATTTTTTTAAATACATGTAAAGTGTTTGTAAAACCACAATAAACATACGTTTTCACTGTTAAATAAATCTAAGAACCGACAAAGTAACAGAACTATCAATCGGAAGGTGAAAGTAAGCCAGTGCACCACCCATGTGTCTTCCCAAGTTGTAAAAGTCAGTCGAGAGGAACGGGTACTTATCACTGTTCCTGTTCAAACTGTGCAGTGTGAACAACACTATCGATTAGTGGGCACAACACTATTGTTTCTCACATGATGTATTGGTATTACCGTGGTCTTTAGATACGGGTGTTAAATGATGCTTGAAAAGTGATTTTTATTTGCTAGAGATATACAAGAAATTCGTGACTTTCTTGTGAAGATGTCTGTTTATGCCATTACGCATCATAGTTGTGTTTAGAGGACCTAGGCAAGTCGTAATGCTTTGACAGTGTTTTGTTTTTGTACGGCGGATTTGGACGGTGATGTTACTTTTTGGTGGCTACTGTCAATTCAATACATTTTTGACTTTCCCACCATTTGTTGTCACTGATAGCATGTACCTTCGTCTCAGCCATCTGCATAGGGTACCAGTGAGTTTACAGGCTCATGGAAAATAGTAAAGAGTAAAGAGCGTTCCAAAATTATTGGGAAAAACTGATTGGGTTTTGCAGAAACGTATTTTCAAAGAAGAAATAAACGTAATTAAAACATTAATTAAATCATACCATTTAGAGAACAAGGGAAGCGTAACCTTATTAGTGTACGCAAGTAATGTATCCCTACCCACCTTTTACAATTCTCCTGCTACTCCGAGATATAGTGGGGTAACTTGCGACCCCGGGGTAAAATGGGGTGATGCTCCCATCTTCGCCTAGGGGGCACATGGCTAATATAAAAATGTAGGATTTCAACTAGGGGTTGAAGATAAAAGCAACACTTGGAAGCTACGAAGAATATTATTAACCAAATTCAAAGATGAAGGAAGTTCTTCATTTGACTGTTTTTTAAGTGAAGTGATTTAGGAGTCCCCCCTGTATTCGTTTATTGGCCCATCAAAAAATATTCTATCGACACCTGGGACGAAGATTTGAGTTATTTTCAATAGAGGAAATCATTTCTTTAATATTGAACATTTTAACTAAAGAGTAATAGAGTTGTATGGAAAAAAAACATGCTGCGCCTACCCAAAATAAATTGGGATAAGTGCAAGGGAATTATAATTTGTCTATTATTCGTACTTCCAGTTATATAGCAACAGCCAGTATTTTTTCCCCGAAGCATGGCACTGTTTAAAAAACTAAAAACAAACAGGTTTTTTTTTTTTTTTTTAGTGGAAAATGAAAAAAGGTGAAACGAACTTAAAAATCATTTTTAAATACTTATTCAACGATACCCCTTTTGACGTAGTTCGTCGAGTTTTTCTTTTTGCATTTTGACAATATGGTGTCTGGTTGTCGCTGTGGTGAATTTTAATTATTGTCATGTCTTTAGTGACACTCGCAAGGTTAAGACGAATCGATTGACGTAAGAATCATCAAAATAGGCCTACACGTTTCTACAACGCCACATAGGAACAAACAATCATACATAGACTGATAAACACCCTCCTTTGCGTCGCGCAGTCGGGTAAAAAAGGAATGCTCAGCGATAATTCTTTCCGAATGATGACCTTATATCCTCAAAAAGTGCGCCAAAACCAACTCTATTCTCAACCCAATAAATGTCTTTTCTTCTTTCATTCTTTCTAACCCAGGTTAAAAAATCAGTTGTCACGTTTGTGACGAACGCCACGTGTGACGTCACGGCACAGCGTGATTCGTGTTTTTTTTATTACTCTACGTCGTCCCGCCATAATCTTTGGGTGACGTGACTCGAGTACCTTATTTTTATTGTTTACTTTGATTTTTCTGTGTTTTTGTGTGGGCGGGGTACTAATGTGTAGTTATATGTCTTTATGTACTGGCAATGTGTGCTGGTTATTGTGCATTTAAAATACAAAATATGATTAATGGAATCCATGGAATTTCTTGCCCGTTTTCGTGTCTTTACCATGTGCTGTGCCTGTTATGTGGAAACATAGTTTGTAGAATACATACACGTGAAGAGATCACCAATGTTTTTACAAGGACCAAGTTAAACGACTCTGAACGTAACTCGGTCCTTCAGCACAAATGATTATTATAACGTACCTATCTGAATTAAATAATAACTCAAACACTAACGCGGGAAAGTGCTAAAACGAGCGAGAGAGTCGAGTCAACGTCCGCTGACAAGAAGCTGATAAACTCTCTCCATCTCCCTCACTCCTGTACGAAAACAAAAATTATTGCGGTGGAAAACGGTCGTAAAAATAACAAAACACACCTACACAACACACATACATCAATGTAACACAATCCAGAAAAATAGCTTCATCGTTTTTTACTCGCGTGCCCGATGCAACGCTTTTCAAGTTTCGGCCTCATACATTTTTATTTGTACAGTCACACGCAAACGGTGTTATGACGCCAAGTGAAAAATTTGTCGCGGACACACTGTTGTTTCTTTTTTGGCGCAGTTTCGTGTTTCCCTGTTGTTTGTGAGTGTACTGTGCGAGTAGTTTTTGGTTCTGACTGCCCACGTTATTGTTGGTATTCGTGTAATTTTTAGTAGCTATGATGTATGCTGTGGATTTTTAAAGACGGATTAAGTAGGAGACTTTTCCAAACTAATATTTTTCCTATGTGTTTTTATAAGGCATTATAAAAAGCTTCAACTTAATTAAATAAAGCAAAAACTTAATTCTGAAACCAAAAAAAAAAAAAAAAACTATTCAATGTTAAAATTGGTACAATACAACATAAATCTTAGAAATAATCTAGGTATACCATAGTTCGATGCCTGTACTAGGATAAACCTGTATCACAGGCGATATACATTCTAATTAAATAATAACTATTTGGACAAGTTTCTAAACAATATTTAACACAAGATTTTTTTAAAGTAGTGAAATAACTAGTTAATAAGTAGCTAGTTAAATAATATCCTCTCAAGTCAAAATTATATCAATTGTCCTCTGACCTTAAACAAATCCAATTAAAGATATTAAAATAATTAACAAAACGAAATTTATAATTACAACGGACACATTACAAGGCTACCATCATTAATAATTTGAACATCGCAATTACAATAAGTGGGTGTATTGTGAAAGGCTGCCACATAAAATTTAATAATGGTTCTGAACGAAAAGGACACTTATATTTTACCAAGGGTGACAGGAAAAAGGCGTCTTCCTAGAGTATAAAATTTTGTACTATAAATTCTCACCCTTTTGTTATGGTTTATATTAAATTGGCGTCGACTGTACCCCGGGGTTTTGATTTAATGTGTTTTTAAATAGGTTTTGTTTTATGTATTATGAGTTTATTAAGGTTCAGTATTGAAGGGTTGAGACGAAGTTTGTTTAGGATTTATAGGGTTATTGGTATGTTTAATGGTATCTTTATTGAATAATTTCGCAAATATTGTTATGTGGTCGTACTGTATGGATCGGAATGCTAGGCTGTGAAAAAATGGATGAAAAAAGATTTCATGTAGCGGAGATGAGAATGTTGAGGTGGATGGGTAGTGTGACAAGAATGGATAAAGTAAAGAATGAGTTTATAAGAGGAAGTTTGAAAGTTGCGCCAGTTACGGTTAAGGGAATCGACTGTCTTCTATGAACAGCGCATTACGATGCCAGGCTTCCGGCAAAAATCGATGGTTAATGGGAATTTTGCCGTTCTGTTTTAGGATGGGTCTTGATGGGATTATTGTCAAAATCCTAACTCCCTAACTAGTCCTAACTAATATTATAAATGCGAAAGTAAGTTTGTTTATTACCTTTTCACGCCTAAACCACTGAACCGATCATCCTGAAATTTTGCATATACATTTTCAGGTGCACAGAAACGAACATAGGGTAACTTTCATCCCGAAAAAAAGTTCTGTTCCCGAGGAAAACAACAATAACGTTCTTATGATAATAGATGGCGCCACGTGTCTTTCGAATCCTGATTGAATTGTATCACTACAAGCAGAATACAATCCGAACTGATTGTAAAATTTTAAATTAACACGAGCGAAGCCGTAGTTCAGCATACTTAGTCGTGCCCTGGTATCCTCGTACATTCGAAGAGCATTAGACAGTTCCGACGCACAAGTTACTACAGCCAGTTCAGAGTTCTTAACCATAAATGACATAGAAGTCAAAACTTGGGCCATAGTTAACGGATACACGATATAGTTTAACGTCGCAGGTGCTTAGAAGATGTTCAGAGGAGACGGGAATAGGCTAGCTTATTTTGCAGGCCACTTATATTATGTATTGTGTGGGGTATTTGCCTGAATAAATCTTTTAAGTCCGTCAGTTAGGTTATCCAAAAATATTGGACAAGTATTTTTTCTTTTTGTTATGTAAACGTAAAATGATCACGATACAGCGCGTTGAAATTTCGCGTGACGTCACAATTTCTGTTATTTTTTACTGTCCAGTGACGTCACAAGTCCCCTTGAACTTTGATGCGTTGTATCGTCGTCATTTTTTGATTGTGTGACAAAAGGAAAAATACCTTTCCAACATTTTTTGGTGATCTAACTGACGGATATTTTTTTTTGATTTTTTCAAATAGCCTATTATTAATATAACAAACTGCCTAACAAGGCAAGTTAAGTAAAAACTTGTATAAATGGATTTTGATTTAAATGGCATCATTTTGATTTTTCTCTTTTACTGCTGGGTGTAAATTATTCTTATGTTATATCATTCCATTTTTTTGTCAGTTTAACAGTTTTAAAATAGGTATGCTATTCCTTAAATGTTTGGTTTCATTAATAGTTAGTGACATCTACATAAGTAAATATTGTGGAACTGTTGGAATTTTCGTTGGTCGCATGCGTGACTGCTGAGTATGAGGTCCTAGGTTCGATTCCGAGGTCGGGCAAAGTATTTTGGGTTTTCCATCAGGAATTTCTCAGTGACAGCCACGGATCTTGATTTGTGCCCGATTTATGGCAATAGGCTCACCCCCTTTCATATGGGACTTGAAACATAACTGGCAAAACAGAAAAACTGGCATGATGTTATGTTATGTGAAACTGTTGGAATTTCAATCCTCAAAATCTGTTTTGATCCGATTTTGATCTTCCAAATACAATCAAGCGCTTTGATGTAGGCTTTCATTTAAGTGTCAAACTGGTGGGGGTTGTTAAGTTACTAAAAATGGGCATTACATGCATTATTATAAGACTTGACTTTGCTGTGAACAAGTAAGGTCGTTAAGGTTGAATATTGTCTAACTAGCTGCTCTTTGAAGTATAGTGACACTTGTACGGATTGACCTCTCGCTGAGATTGTGTCTATTTTGTATGGGTATGTAGCATACAGACAACTTTATATATATATAAATATGTAATAAAATAACTATATCATTTTATATACAACTTTATATATTTTTCATATCTTTGTTGATCATCGTAATAACTCTGACATTGCAGTATCTACGTTACATCATATCCGCAAAAAAACAAAATCTTACAGGAAAAGTTTACAACATTCCTTACCTTCCCATTATTTCACCATAACCTTTATTCCCTTGTCATAAGGTCGTTATTACCGGGACACTTTATTTACGGTCGGTAGACAGGAGGTTGCAAAATTGACGGGTACGTTAACGAACGAATAAGCCGGTTCAAAGAATAACCGGAGTGGGTTTAAAGAGAAGTAAAGGTAAAAAAAATGGCGCGTTTTCTGCTCGATTGGACGAAAACTGGTGCTCACGGGGTGTGTGTAACCGCTTTTGTAAAATAGGTTAAGTCATTATTTTGTACTTTCATTTTTCTGAAGGATTCATGTCTGGTCTTGAACGTTTTTGGTTGTAAATAAAAATTATGTTCACATTTATTTATTTATTTATATAGGTTCACCAACAGCTTGTGTGTACAACATATCATAATTATACATAGGTTTTATTCTTAGACTTACACAGTCGCCAATTATAGGTTAACCAGCATTCACAAAAGTAAGTGATAACATAAGAAAGAAAAAAAACAGAAATGTAATGAGTGACTCTCTCTCTCTAAGATAACAATAATCTAAGAATCTCTAATCTAAGAATTTTTTAATTAAAATTTGTTCTCTTATAAATGTAATCCCTGTATCGTATTACCCATTACTAACTGGGTTGTGGACGTCAGATAGGCAGTCGCTCCATGTAAAATACTGGTATTCAGCTGCATCCGGTTAGACTGGAAGCTGACCCCAATATAGTTGGGAAAAGGCTAGGCAGATGATGATAAATGTAATCCCTGTAGGGTTGGGCTATAAAGGGTGTAAATAGACCCTTAACGAAGCCGAAAGGCACTTGTTCTCCCCGACATTGCGATCATTTTTTTTGTTCTAGACCATACCTGGGAACCTTCTAGTTACGGAGTTATTGGGGGTCAAAGTTCCAACTTTTTCACAAGTTTTTTTTTAAATACTAATTTTTAAGGTTATAACTTTACTTTAAATACCTCCACGACCTGTTTAATATTCAACGCATCCATATGCACAATGTTTTGAGTGCGTTACATTGTGTTTTACCGTAAAAGGCTATTTTTCACCCCAAAAAAAAAAATAGTTTCCTAGCAATAATTTTTGTGTAGGGTTACTTAGTTTGATGTACTTAATGCTTGGTTAACGGCTTCGTGAAGGGTCTGTTTACACCCGGTATAGTACACCCATATTTCACCAATTTTGTTTAAGTGTATTTTCTTTTATGGCATGCATTTATTCAGTTTCTTCGAAACCATTTCGTATCCAATATAAACAAAAGTTCTATGATTTCAGTATGAAATAATATGAACCTACACATATACCTTTCATTCTGCTTAAAGCTCAACTTTCTAGGAATAAGTTTTGTTTTTTATATTGTACGCAGAGTATTTTTAACCAGCGAAGAAAAAAAGAGGAGGTTCTCAATTTGACTCGTATATTTTTTTTACAGATAGGTTCGCATAAAACTGTGATTTAGGGCGAATTTGTCGAAGTTTGTGAAGTCGATATTTATGAGTGTTTTTTTTCAGTTTCAATTTTTCAATTTTGGTTAATACTAAGTTGAAAGAGCAACATTTGGCGAAGTCAAGTTTACAATTTTGGCAACCGTTACGGGTAGTCTGTCACAAACTCTGACAACCAGCCTCACTGCCATGGTACCCAGTAACTGAGTAGAAGAGCCCAGGTGTACAGTCACGAGCACCAATATGTAAACACTTTCCCAAATTTTAAAGTAATTTTCGCGAGAAATAATGATTGTAACTTGGAGATAGGATCTCTTTAATAAAAATATGAATTCCAGCATACGATGAACGTTACAACATGAAATTTTAATCAGAACAGTAGGAGAAAAACAATTTTAAAAGTTGTTAAGCGTTTACATATTGGTGCTTGTGACTGTACAGTAACTTCATGTCAAATACTAATCTTCAGCTGTTACTGGTTAGACGGAAAGCGTCGCCATCATAGTTGTGAATAGGTAGATGAGAGCTAAATTTTGGTGATATCATCATCTGCCTAGCCTTTTGCCAACTATATTGGGGTCGGCTTCCAGTCTGACCGGATGCAGCTGAAAACCACGGAGCGACTGCCTATCTGACCTCCATAACCCAGTTAGTACTGGGTAATACGATACCACTTAGTAAGACTGGTTGTCAGACTTTTTGGGCCACTGACTACCTAACGACTTTCAAAGATCTACAAATGACACCTGGGACCAACGGCTTAACGTGCTTTCCGAGGCACGGAGGAAACTCGGTATGTAATGGGTGGTCACCCATCCACAGACCAAACTAGGCAAGCACAGCTTAACCTAAAGCTGCTATTATTTAGCAAAATTTCGAGCTGCTGTTATTTTTTAGCCACAAGCTCGAAATTTTGGTGCAATCATTGTTCAGAAAAAGCGCTACTTCCATTGTAATCCTTCACAAAATTAATAACAAATCTCTAAGTAAACACAACACAATACCGATATTAAACAGTTATGATTGAGTGCTGTGTTGTTATTATCAGACGTAATTATGCAGCCTAGCCTGAAAGTAGGTTACCCTATCTAGATCTAAGCTAGCATAGCTAGAAGCCACGCATGGCAATAAACGGCTGAAATATTGCAACGCATAATTGGTGACGGGCTGACTTGCAATCATTATGGGAAGTGATATGTGGGCTAGGGGGAATTGCATCGTTTTGTAAAGGCTGATGGGGGAATTGCTATAGCAATTTTAGAACCTGTTTTTCTTCGATGTAATTTAATTTTCGTTAATAATTTCAGAACACTGTATCTTTTTTACTTCCTCTACTCTTGTAGCCATCCACTCACATTCATACAATATTTTAATTTACAATATTTGTTAAAATGTAATTAATAAATTGTTAGTGATCAATAATGTTTTCATCGTAATACATCATTCTCCCGTCCTTATCCCAACCATGGAACTACTGAGAAAAAAAAGTCTCACTAGTTCCATGGAACTAATTGCTGGTGGAACTAGTGAGAATGATCCATTTATTTGAGGTCGGCGCAGCATGTCTTCTTCTTCCATACTTCTCTATTACTTGTCATCTCATCAGACAGCCCCTTTTGTGTCATATCATCCTTCACACAGTTTTCATCCATCGTTTCTTACCGTTTTTTGTCAGCGTGTCGAAATATTTAGGTGAAGTTTGGAAATATTTTACTGAATTAAAATTGATTCAATACAGGTATATTTATTTTAATTTCAATTCTAGAGTACATTTCAGTTCCGTCTCATGCTCTACTACCTCATAAATTATAGACAATATCGATTTCAAAGTCTGTATATTACAGTTGTACATTGTAGCAAGATGAAAGTAGTTATGATTCTACAAAACTTTGTATTATGTTTCTACAATGTACCAAGACGACAGCAAACAAAGATGGCTGGCAACCAATCAATCCACTTTTGGACAAGAAGTGGTTTTATCAAAAGGATATTGCCCACAGCCACGCAACAATGATCCACTCTAGGACAAAATTAAATGCCCTTCTTACAAAGGAGACCCCTCACCTACCCAACACAATTTCACAACAAATGAAATAAGCCGAAAAAAACGGCCTTTTTCTACTTAATTTCCTAAATCCTTGAAGCATGTTTCTTAATATCGTTCTCAAGTCTACCGTAAACATCTTAACAGTTACTTTTTTGCCAAAAAATAGCAGACAACGAGGTCGATCAGGTCGGACGCATAAAAATTAACGTCACATCCGAATCTGGCTAATATCCAAAATACTGTAATGTCTTTGAATATATTTTAAGATACTCTTGAAACTTTTTAAAATAGAAAACTTGGATTCATATTTTTATACAGGCTGTTTAGAATCGTGACCGGAATAACCGTTGCATTAGGATGTTCAGTTTAAACAATAGTGACGTTTCAATAATCGAATACATTTATGAAATGTTTGGTCTAACCTGTGCGGATAAGTTGCGAAAGTAGCTCCAGCTATAAGACTGATTATTTAAAGAATATCTGTATGTCAGTATCTGTCAGTATCTGGTGTCCACAGCCGGTCCCAAATACCTCCGACTTTATTTATTTATATGAGCTGATTAACTCTCATTCTAAAAAACTAAAAACAATGTTTGAGCATTTGAATACAAGCTACAATAATGTACCATAAGCACAATTTTGATTCAAATCACCCTGTATTGGCGCTACGAGTCGTAGCCACCTACGGTTCGTAGTTGCTACGAAGCTACGAAGCTACGGTTTCACAGGTATAAAATGGGTCAATTGCTTACGTATTTCTAAGATCATATTATTTTATGTAGTGTACAAAGTTCTTTAGGAAATTTGAGTGCTCAGAGCCGTTTATTCACGTTTTGGTCGTAGGAAAATGTGTGGAATATCATAATGTGTAACAAAATATCAGCAGCCAATTTCTTAAAGTGCCTACGGATGTCTCAGTTTTACATCTTATCTGCAGAGACGATCTTTGGTACCTGTGTCTACGACTTTTTACTATCAAGATACAGCTCAGAATTAATCTGCAGATTAGGCATAATTAACGCTTACCTTCGCTTTAAAATTTATTACTTAAAACAGAAAAATTACCATTTTGATGGGTTTTTGTCATGCTGGAAGAGAGTTTATAGGTCCTTGGTATTATTTCTACATAGTTCGAAAAAGTGATAGCCTTTAATTACGAACAAACCTAGGAAATCTTGAATAATCTTGCCTTTTATAACAGACTAGCGGCCCGTCCCGGCTTTGCACGGGTGGACATTTATTGTTTAAACATTTTGGGATAAAATATAGCCTATATTACTCAGGGATAATGTAGCTTTTTAATGTATTTTTTTTTTAAATCGGCACAGTAGTTTTTGAGTTTATTCATTACAAACATACACACACACACAAAAATACATATCTTTCCTCTTTATAATATTAGTAAGATATAGATCAGATTCGATATTCATTTCGTGAATACACACTTATATTTCAAATAAGAGTTCATAAAAAACTCGCTGGCAAAAAACAAAGACATTAGATTATAATTACTCCACAACCACCTACACCTAATCGCCAAATATTTGCACAAAACTGTGAATTCCTTCGTTAATCCGCCCTTATTAAATAAACACTCAACCTAACGTAACCTCTACAAATACGATCGACCCTCGCCACAGTTATGATGTCATTGTCATCATCCCCTCAAACAACGTAATCACAATCAGGATGTGTGCGTGGGATTACGACTAAAGTTCATTTGAATACTTGTTTCTATTTTTAACCAGTCTTACCAAGGGGTATCGTATTCCTAGTACTAACTGGGTAGTGGAGGTCAGATAGGCGGCCGCTCCATGGAAAATACTGGTTCAGCTGCATCCGGTTAAGCTGGAAAAGGCTAGACAGATGATGATTCTATTTGATATTTTTATAACATAACATCACGCCTGTAATTCCCGAAGGATTGCGCAGAGGTGTACCTTCCTAAGAATGCACCCACATTTCGCCAGTTATGTTTATAGTCCCATGTAATAGGGGGGCGAGCTTATTGCCATTAACTGGGCACAAATCCAGGCTCCGTGGCTGCTACTGAGAAATTCCTGATGGAATAACCCAATAACCCTTTGCCCGACCCGGAAATCGAACCTAGGATCTCCTGCTCAGCAGTCGCTATTGCAACCTTAAACGAATATTTTAACTGTGTACTTCTTTGGCATTGAGCTGGTGTGGGACATTCTGCCTGTGTCATGTTGTGAATGAACACAGGGGTTAGTAATGTTCTAAACATTTTTTATAAAAAAAATTGATTATAATGATCCGCCCTTAACATCGAGCCTCTGAACAGTTACGTCATCATTGCCATCGTACCCTCAAACAACACAATCAGAATCAGGAGCAAACGTGTGCTAACTACTAAATTTGACAACGGTGCTTGTGAATGTAAAGGATTGGACTAGACTTTGCGTGCGGTGTTACTTTGGAGATTCGTGGAAATTAAGAAACACGTATGAATTTGTGAAATTATTGTTTTTGACTTCAGACGGTTAGGACGGAAAAGGAAATGCTCATTCTTTTTTACGCTCAATATGACGACCAAAGACAACGTGAAATGGACAGCACATTTTAGTGGATACTTCCTCAAAGAAATACAATAATCGCCTTTTTATTTTATTATCAAAGTCATTACAGTTGCGTAAGTAAGTTCAGCATGTATAGACAATAATAATTATCTTAAAACGAATGATCTCAATACCAAAATAATTTGATTGATTAAACCAATCTCACACATCACAAAATAAATCAAAAACCCCGTCAACATACTCATACATAAACAAATTGACAATCACAGCCTACTCTCCCTGACTTTCTGTATCTGTAACTGACACACACATCGACACGCGTAATTGACTCACACACACTTACTTAAAGACTGTTGGGCCAACACACACACATTGCCATAGAAGGAAAACGTTAAACCCACACAGAGGAATACTACCAAGTTTGTTTGTTAATGTGAGCCGGGGTTTACACACACACACACAGGGGTACTGTCACATCCAAAGTATGTTCGTAACCTTAAGGACTATTTTTGTCAGCTCCGAAACTGCAAAAAACCATTCAAGATTGCGTCGTACTGTCAATATCACAGAATGGCATTCAGCCATCGTCTTTACATGTCAGGCCGAAATAAAAAAATTGCCACTGAAAAAAAAAACAAAAATTTTGAAAAAAAGGTTTCAATTCGTTTGTCGGCCTTATGGCTAAATTAAAAATGTATAATTTATATCACATAAAATGACCAGGGCATCAAACAGGTTTTAAATTGATGTTTACTCGATATTTTTCAAAGATGTATGCCATTTTGTAATTAGTTGACTATAGTTTTGTGCTGCGCTGACCCCAAGTAAATTGGGATATGGGCAAGATAATGATGCTGATGATGATGAGTTTTCTATGCGAAGTCTGAAAGGGTACAATGAGACATGGCTTGATCATATTTACCTCCCATTGTGTCATCCTATGTAAAATGTCAACTTTTCATACCTGTAATTTTATTTCGTACATAGTAAAGATTAATCTATTGATCTCGAAAGAAGAAAGAATTTGAAAATGTCAAAGGTATAAAAGACTTGACTGTACATCAGATACTGTATACACACACACACTCACAACCGTGTAAGTACAACTGCCCACACGTGCCGAGGTAATTAAGTAAGCCTGGTAGCTGATTGACGGCCGCTTGATTGCGCCCGACCCGATCTGCGACCCACTATGATCTTTGCTCACCCCTCCTGTGTAACGCTTGAGGTATACGTATGTTTATTTGGGTAATAGTAAGTAGCAATCCTTGAATTAAGGCAGAGTAACTGTGTATACCTGATGTTGTGAAAGTCTAATGGCTACTGTCTACTTATAACTACTGATTGGCACCCTATCATCCGAATGACGTCACTGCTAGTCCCCACTTCGCCAGTTCCTGTGCTACTCGATTCAATAGATTCCAGTTACCACGTCAATCGTCTATCTTCTTGGAGGACTTCCAATGCTACTCCTTCTAATATCTGGTCACCACTCCAAAACAGTGGTTCTATTTATTTATTTATTTTACTATTTATGTACACACAATAGACAACACAGGAAAATAACATTATAATATATGAGTACATAGGTACTGCTTATTTCATAAGAAATTTCTGCCAGCAGACCTGCAAAAGGAGAAATGAAAAAGAAATGTAGACAATAGTGTGTGAGAAAAGGAAGAGAATGATGAATGAATTCTATCGGTCATCGATTATATAAGCAATTTGGAATACTCACTGCAAACTAAGCTTGGAAAAGCTTTGGGTTATGTCGGTTTTCTAGTCATGTTTCTGATTTGATCCCGCAGGAAAACATCAAACATAGCCCTCTCCACATTATGCGATATAGTAAAAGCTTGTGCAATATGATCCGTAGGCAAATCTCGGATTATCTTACATACATGATTAGTTGTTGTTTCGGTGAATCAATCACATCGGCTAACATGAGATGCGACAGTTGACTGATTGTGTGTAAGTTTACAGACTGAGATTGGAGACTTCACGATACTGTCTGTGTTATACTATACAGGGTGTGGAATTTTCTCCGGTTACTACTCCTTTATTTCTATGGAAAATTACATTCCCTGTAAATAATACGTCTAAAATCAAAAATCCAACAATGGATGTTGAAATACTGTAAACGAACGACGCGTGAAATCAGCTGTTCATCGAACTCGTCAGCACCCTTGCCGTTCGCTACGTGCATTTTACCACGGTAACGATACATTGCGTATGAGAAAATAAAATAAATCAAATTTATTGGATTCCCATAACATTCCTGAAGTAATTTCTTGTACCGGTTATCTTAGTATGATATACTGAATTAACCCTATCAGTTTGTGAAGGGCTGTCCCTTACACCCTGTATATAAACAGATACATACGCAAACTCACGCTTGTTTTCATGGAGGTAGACAGAAACACCAGAACGCCACCGGTTTCGATCCATACATACTCCTTGTATTTAGTCACGTTCATATTTCTGGTCATACACGCACGCCGGTTCAAGTACACGCGCTTGACCTTACTGAGTTATATTTTTTTAAATGCATTATTGCTTGATATATTATTACAGTAAGAGTGATGCTTATAAATTTTGATGGATGGAGAGGGAGATGAACGCCAAGAAAACGATGGATGGATTGTGTGAGAAATGATATGAAAGAAGAAGGTGTACGGTTCACGCACTTTAGTATAGTGATATTATTTATTAGTTTTTCAAGAATAAAAAATGAATAGTTCCGTTAGGAACTAAACATTCAAAGTATTCATTTTTCATTCTTGAGATTCTAATTTACAGGACTACCGAAAACCTTAAACTATTTAAAGTGCGACTGCTGAGCATGAGATCCAGGATTCGATTCCTGGGGCGGGCAAAGTTTGGGCTTTTCCATCAGAAGTTCCAGCCACAGAGTCTGGATTTGTGTCTAGTTAATTGCAATAGGCTCGCCCCATATTTAAAGGAACTTAAAAACATAACTGGCAAAATGTGGGTGTACTCATAGGTACACCTCTACCTAACCCTTCGAGGAGAACAGGCGTGATGTTATGCTATGTTATTATTTCAAACATCTACAAGATAACTGGAGGCTACATGCTATCAAGGGTTTTATTGATCTAGTTGCTGTTGCTGGACGCCCGAGGTGGGTGAGGGTAGGATGGACGGTGTAATGAAAGAGTAATACGATAGGGATACACAGGGATCCTGAACGTAGACCCTAGGCACCGTCTAGTTCAATTATACCAGTTACCTATGCTTTTACGCACTGAATGACATTCGAGTTTGTTTTAAGTTTTGTTTTAAATATGTCGCGAACAATGTAATACTCCAAAGATGTATTGTGAATGTGAAAATCTAGTTCTAACTCTAGCGACCCGCCTTGTCTGCGCACGGGTACAACTTTTTTTCTTTTTTAGAGAGTTTCATACAAAAATACCATCCAAACTTTCATACAAACCTGGTCCTGACAATTACGAAAATAACAAAAAAAATCTGCCAAATCGTCCGAGCTGTCCCAAGTGATGCTCCGTGATAAATGTGGCAATTGATTTTTATTTTATAGATAGATTTTGTACGGGACAACCCGACAAACTTTGTTATGACGAAATCGAATTAACCATTTTTTCTTTTCGTAAAATCATATTTGAAGATTTTTATAAACAAACTGATCCGGCATTTCTCAAACAGTATTTTTTTTTTAATGCAGATCAGATGTATTCTGTAATGAATGTATTCTGTGATGTATGTAACATAGGAGGATGTGGAATTATTATGTTGCTTTATTTTATTAAAAAAGAAAAATGGAAATGGTATATACTCCATATATTTCTATTCCTTATAACAGTGAGTGATAACAGTGAGTACACGACGAATTCTTATAAACAAAACTTTACCATCCAGTAAGCTAAATTTTCACAGTAGGTAACTAAACTCAAATAGGTAGTGTTAGCTTCCGGTCCAGGCGCGAACTTCCGGGAATGGCTAGCGTGAGTGTGCGTAATACAAATGGCTTGATTTAATTGTAATGAGGCTAATGCAATTATCTTGGACTGCTCTTGCTTAACCTCTAAAGGCAGTAAAAGAGGTTATAAAACGGGTAATAAAATTAAATAAACCCCATGAGTGAGCGCTGACCAATAGATGCCTCTTGCTGATTGGATAATGTATTTACCATACATATAACTAAGGGTGTATACTAAATATTTTTGGTATGGTCATATCCTTTATTGAAGAATAAGCTTATTCAAGAACGATGCGGTTTAAATGAAGATGTAGTGACACAAATTGAAAAGATAATGCTTAGATGGTACTATTACTACAGTACTACAAATTGATAGTTGAACATATCACTAACAACTAAAGACAAAACCAATTGAAAGGCTTTAACCCATCAATAATAATTTACAGCACAGAAAAAGTTCATTCAACTGTATCGTAGCTACGTGCTACGCGTTCGTAGCGAAACGCTACGCGTGCTACGGCGTAGCAGCTGTAGACATTTTATTAACCGTTTTGTAAGACAGACAACTACGTGTTTGATATTTTATTTTTGTGTATTGAAAAAGAAATGGATAATCTTCCATTTAAAATAAATTCCAAATTCAAAGGTGCTAATAGTTTATGACACTATTTAATACTATTCAAAAACAAACTGCTCGAAGAGTTTTCTTATTTGAAAAAAATCTTATGGTAATCTGTCTAGTTATAACAAGCTTAGCAACAGGGGCGGCACTAATACCACTTCCCATACAAACCAAACGAGTCGCATTTTGATACAAATGAAGGGATTTAGGTCCTGAGGGATTTGTGGCAGAAGCTGTGCGCTCAATATACTTACGGAGTCACAAATTTTATTTTTGACTTCTTGTTTACCAACTCCGTGCTTTGTGGGTCCAAAGTATCATTTTTTCGTCATTAATTATTATAATATAACTCTAGAATACAATACTATCATTCTCTTATGTAATATCTACATACTAAAGGCTATTACTTACATACAAACAATACCAACCAGTTTACTAACCAAAATAAAATCAATCCTCCAACATTATCAACCAAAACAACATAAAATAAAATCGTCCACACAATTCTATCGGTCTCTACATAGAATCGTCTCTATCTATGTAGAGTGTGTCTCTATCGGAGTGTTGTGTGCTTGGCTAGTTAATAATGCCCTTTGTAACGACTCTACGTGTGAGGCTCTATTCGAAGGGTCAAGGTCTACGCAGGATGTAAAGGCTCTTAAAGAATTCTTTTTTTGCCTTTTTTTGGGAATAAAGAAGGCTTTTAAGGAATTGGTTTAAAGGGAGCGTGTGCCTACAAATTTCTTAATGTTTATTTTTAGTTTCGTGGATATTTTAAAGAAGGAGGTCGTGGTTAAATAATAACACCGCTCGGGTCGATCTTCAGGTTAAGCCGCGTTTACCTAGGTTGGTCCGTGGACGGGTGACCAAAATACTTGGGAAAAGGCTAAGCAGATTATTATGGATATTTTAAAAAAGGAGTAGTTTTTAATTTTTATCGTAAAAGTGTACAGTTACTTCTGTTAACAAAAATTACGATTGGAACCATATTTCCAAAATTTGCAAACAGATTAGCGAGTCCAGTAACATTTTTCGGATGCGTTTTGGTTTGCCTTTTTATCTCAATACAATACTCGCAATGAATGTCAACTACATAATATTAAGATGAAAGATATTAATAGAATCTTAGTTGCGGAACCAGTCGATAATGTTCCTACTAATAGGAGAGCTCCGGGAGTGAACCGATATTTGTACCGAGAGGGCTCGGCGCGGTACGGGGTTTCATTTGATTTAAAATTTTAGTGTATGCCGGTTTCTTTATGAAGTTTTCCATGTCTATGACATGACATGTTTTGGTATAAAAAAATCCTTTTTAATACGATTTTGTAATTTTTGTTTCTATGAATTTTTTTTTCACGTAATTCCTGAAGAAACTAATGTATAAGGCGAGCGAGCTTAACAAATAAGAGTAGTTTCTTGAAAAGTTAACAGCTACAATTCATCAGCCTCTTGACAGCAGTCACCAAACTATCCCAACACAACAATAACTCACGTCTCATTCAACCCAAACTTAATTAAACTAATAAACATAACTTTCGGCTTCGTTTGCTCTGCACCACCTAACTCCCGCACTTCCAAAACTTGCATATAACTAACTAAGTTTACGTAAGACGCACACTGTCTGTCATTCGTGGACACGTGCGTTCTCAGCGGGTGACTGTGTGTGTGTGCGGACGCATGCGCTGTCCGCCGCGAAGCTGAGTGTCATGTGACGTCACGGTCGGCTCCGGCACCAGTCCAGAGCCACCAACGGCCGCGACACACGCCCGCCGCTCCGGCCCAACGCGATACCACGCGCGTAAACAACAATAATAAACAAGCCATGAACGCACATTTATGATACTACCCCCGACGCGCTAAACCTTTCGGTGTATTTAGTTCACAATTTTGATGTATTCATTTCAACGTTGTATATTATAAAAATTAATAAAATTATTATTATTATAAAAAAAATTGTGTGTGTTGACGTTCAGCGGCGGTTATTGCTGTGTAACAAAATCGATTATAAATCGTGTCTTTTTAGTGCCATTTTTAATTCTAAAAAGTGATATAATAGTAGTAGCGCTAACGATACTTATCGCCAGTACAAAGTTTAATATTTCATTGCCTTCACGCCTCTAAATATAGAATTTAAAAATCTCTTTAAATAAAATAGCCAAGCTTTCGAGTTAGACGCGCTAGTTAGATAAAAGACATAGTCAAAGTTAAATTAGTCGATTTTATAAATAAAATATCAATCATAATTACCTCGATGTCTCTAATCTGTGGAGGTAAGTTAATAAACAACCCCAAAAAACAATCTAGGATTTGTTACACGTTAGCCAAAAAAACAGGTTTTGTGTATCTAGCAATCATAAAAGCCGGCGACATTGTCTGGCCGGTGAGTCATAACACGAAAAACAAACAAATTATCACTCACACTGTGGTTCGGTAAACGACAGTGTGGACAAAAATAATGACAATACAAAATACAAATACCCCTAAAACACTGACGTGTTTTTAAAAAGTAACTAAAAGAGATATCAAAATAAAGTTAAAGTGACGGAATAGAAATGTGTTAAAAGGCTTAAAAGCTTTCTTGAGTTAGCAGGGACGTTAGGGAAATGTACAAGGAAAATATTAAAAATTAAGAGAAGCGTGTGAGATTTTAGACTTTGGCGGTTAGTTTTTCCTGTTAAGAGACAGTGGAAATCTTATGGTATGACAAAATACAAAGGAAAGAGTTTATAGATTTCTAAATAAACGGATATTAATCGTTTAACAGAGTCCTGAAAAATCTAAAAGAAAACAATTTATTTTATTAGATCCACGATGTTCTTCAAATTCAATCGTGATCTTGAAAATTAATGTACAACAAAACAATTGAACATTATTTTAAAATAGAACGTCTCCAAAGGCGTACTGAGATTCTGTCCATCCTTCAAGTCAAGACAACTTGAAGGAAAATAAATTTCTTGATGTACCTCCCGCTATCTCAGCTTGGCCTACCGACTCCAAACTTGGCCTGAGATTTATGGCTGTACTAACTATATTTGACCTGAAAATTAATTAGGGAAACTTCGCTGAATTTATCAGAGAAACTGTTTATAAATGAAGTTTTTATAAAGAAACTGATGTTTTGTAAGTTAATACTAATTGTGTTGGATGGAGAAGTAAGATGTGAAGGGAAACGTAAATAAACAGTTTTATTTTTAAACGTATTTGTGAATTTGACAAGAAAGTGAATGTAACTCTGATGTTTCACGTGGTGGTGATGTGTGATTTTCTTAAAAGAATGGCTGTAAAAATGAATGGTTAAACGTTTGCTAGTGTTAAATGTAGTGAATGATTGTTTAATAAAAAAAAGCTCACAAAAACTAATTAAAATACCCAAATAGTAGAAAAAAACTCAATTTAATCGACAAATCAGCAAACAATATCAAAAATAAACAATCCCACAAATTAAATACAATAACCCTAATACAACGATACATTTAATAAACATATTTCTCAATAAAACCACTGTGCAATAATGAAAATCTAATAACAAAACAAATGTTATCGCTAAACTGAATGTTTTCCTACTACACCTTCATAATAAGATTTCAATTAAGATAAAGTTATTTAAATGTAACGGATGCATCATATAATAATTCCTGCGGAGTTTCTTGGCAGATGCTACTGGACCAAGTCAGAAGCTGGAATAAGTGTCATTATTGCAGCCAAACGATGGAAAAATATTTTAGAAAACTTTTATTTTGTTATCGCACAGTGGTTGGGGATGGATGAAAAAGTGTGTTTTATTGACTGTCGGTGAATCATTGAATTGTGGGTTAAATTGAGATTGATTGTAGACAAAAATATTTTTGGTGATTGTGACTTTTGTCAGTGCAGTGTTTGTTAGTGTATTTTGTTTTTGAAAAATCGTGAAGTGCGGTTAGGTTGTCAGTGTTTTTATTAAAAGTGTAACTGTTGTATTCTTTCCTAACATAAATCAATTTTCAAAATTAGTTTTCTTATCAATATAACCTGTTTCTCAATAAATAAGTCAGCTATAATTTATTATTCCGTATACGCGAAGAATTTTCTCTAAAAAAGGCCTCGGGGGACCTTGATAAAACGAAGAAATCTACCGTATTTGGATCGACAAAGCAATTTAGCCGGGACCCGTCTTTACGAAAACTTGTTTAAAGGGTCAAATAGATTACCGAATAAAGTTCGATCTCTCAGGTAGCCTTTTTAATAAGAATAATGGATGAGAATTTATTGAAAATGTTGAAGTGAACAGATATTATTATTGTGAGTAATAAAAGTGGTTAAAACGTAAATAATAAACGTTTCTGTGAACTTGTAATAAAATTGTTGTGTTTCTTCAATGTGGAATTATTGATAACCTTACCGACTCGTGGATAATTTATTTAGTACTGAACAAACTGAAATTACAAGAAATTATATTTCCATTTCGTATTCTTGCTGAAACCATGTAAGAATTTCTGAAAAGTGTTCAACTGAAAATGCAAAAATTAAAATGAAATCATGACAATTTTACCAAAACTAAAAAAAACACTGTTAAAAAATAATAAACCTAGAAAAAACCCAAAGTCAGACAATACCGCAGTTTGCTAAGAACTCAAAAATAAAACTAAAAAAAATAACCTGTCGTGTACAAAACAACGTTTTTATTGGAACGAGGTAATAAATACTGATATGATAATATCATGTTCATATTCAAACCTCTCGTGAGATAAGAATCGAACATTTTGTCCGGCGATAACACAATAAGTGGCTAACGTGTAAAAAATTCATAGCAAAAAAAAACTGATATTCTGTGTTATTAACCGACTACGGTGAAAGAATGCCTGTAATTTGAGGATTGTGTTCGGTAAATATTGTGAATATTTTTTCTATGAAAATGGTAAACTCTCTACTCGCATGGTTTAAATTTTATTTTGTAATTGAAAAAGAGTGTGTTATTTTTCGTTACATTTTAACCCAAAAAATACTACGCGTAGAAAAGTAAGGAAGAACAAAAATATATTTTCAAGATACTTTTTGGGAGTGTACCATTAACCTAGACTAGGTTTCTTCACGTAAATACTTTTCCTAATAAATATCTTAAATACAGCTTCAAAAACGTGTAGCACGTAGCACCGCAGACCTAGCTACGCCGTAGCGGCGTAGACCACGCTCGTCTACGCTCGTTTAATCCGCTACATCTGTAGGGATGGAGTGCCTTTCAGTTTTCTTCAAGGACAAAAGCTAGACTTGCTAAGTTTAGTAATATAGACTTTTTTTGTGTTTTTTGACTTGAAAGAAAATGTTAATTCTTGAGATTTGATAGTCTGTGCAAATTCAGAGATCAGTTTCTTGATTGATAAACGGTTACCGCGTGGTGTTGTACGAAACTTTTCCTTGTATTGTTGAAAATATAAAAGATAGTTGTTAATTTTTGATGGACGGAAAATCTTTGTAACTCATGAGAACATGAAAATCAGTTCTTTTTTAGAATGTGTAAACATATTTTCTTCTTCCAAACTTTAGAAAACAAATCTTTATCGTTATCTAAAATTTTCCGTTAACATAAAAAATATGACTACGTGTCTAATAATTCTCGATGGGTTCAGCAAAGCTGTACCTACAGTAGATTGCGAAATATATGTAGGCACATATATTGCGCAAAATAATATAAAATCTAAAACAACCGAACGCAAAAAAATAAAATGAACCCAAATTCTTTCATACCGTAGTCGGTTTGACACTAAAAACAATATTTCCAGTATAATATGTAACAACAAACAAACAATTGCTTTTCAGAGCCGACCGGTCTGATGACAGAGCCGATATTGAGCCTATACAAATCCCCCTTATCAGGTATGATAGTATTATCACTATATCACTATGTTGTATATCTACGTAAATATATTAAGGTTTAGATAAAATAAGTGCGTGTAAGTAATCGTGTTTTTATTGTGTCTGTTATGTTATTTATTAATGGTTAATGTGTAATCCTACTTCCTACTAATCCATACTAATATTATAAATGCGAAAGTAACTCTGTCTGTTTTGTAGATTATTTCCAGGGGAAGGACATAGGCTATCTTTTTTTTCACACTTATATTCATCAAAAATACCACGTGAGCGAAGTCGCGGGCAACAGCTAGTATTTTATATCCGAAAGTTAGTGAGGAGGGATGGATGTTTGTTACTCTTTCACGCCAAAACCACTGAACGGATTTGAATTAAATTTTATACACAGATAGTTTATAACCTGGATTATACATAGGAACTTTTTATCTCGGTAGTATGATCCCGTGAGACCATAATCGAACACAACGTGAAGCCGCGGGCAAAAGCTAGTTCATTAATAAAGCCCCTGATGAGATATTTTGGTATGAGCAGATGTAAGGGGAATTTAAAATAAAACTTAGAAAAGTAAAACTAAACTGGGAAGCCCGTTGGGGTATTCCTACCTGACTAAAGGTGCACCCCAAGAAGTAATGATTTCATAATGTGTTCATGATGTGACAAATTTAATTTATATTTGTCATAAATACGCACTCTGAATTGAATCCGTTTAAAAAATCTACGTAACATTAATTAAAAATATAGTGCGTATTACTAGATATAGAATCAATAATATCTGTGATTGGTTTCTTTTTATAGCCATTGTCTGGAACGTATACAAAGTATACAGTTTTAACGGCAGGCGTCGCGTCAAAACACATAATTCTCATAATTATGTCACCTAGACAACTTCGCTGTGATGTAAGATATAATATAAACTATATTGATCTAGTAATAAAAAGACTGACGTCACCTAAAACCAGACAGCGTCGCGAGAAACAGTTAGTAAAATAATAAAGTTTCTTGTAAAATATAATCAAGAACAGTAATTCACTCTTAACGTCTTTATTAAAAATACAGTTTTACTTGAAAAAGGAAACTTTTTTAAGAAGCTAGCCTTTTAATTAAAACTTGGAGATTGAAAGGGAATCATGCGGTGTCGCATACGTCTAGTCACACCTGTCTGGAAATTTTGTTTACAATTTTATGATTATGTTAATTTTTTAATACAAAAATATGCAAATGGTTTTTGTAGAGCATTAGACATAGTCGTCAAAACGAAGTATACATAAATCCTAAAAGAGTTTATGTCAGCTTAATGTGTTGTCTGACTAACAGGTTTTGTGTGATAAAAAAAACAGACCGTTATTTTTATATTGATGTTATTCGCCTTTTATAAAATATCTGGACAAAAAAGAAAACATGCTGAATTACAAACAGAGCCTATATTCCGGCATAATGGTCTATTCATGTGTTATTTATTGCTGCAAAAAATACCTGCTTCCTTATTCTACCCATAAGGCAACAGATGCCAATAAATCACCGCTATCTTCGCTAAAAATTACCGTAAAAATATTCAAGAATATCTTTCCCCAACAAATATGTACGTGTCAATCACACAATGTGCAATGTATATCATTTTATTGCCTTTATTTTGTATCCAGTAAACACGCCGGCCGCTAGCCCGTGTCATCAATCAAAAGCCTTTCAATTTATTACAAAAATACCTAAACTCGTTCGACGTGAAATTTTTAAATTTCAACGTCGCCATCTTTTTTTTCCATTTTTCGATTCACGTTAGTTTTTGACGGTTTTTTTGTCTTTTAAATAAGTTTTATAACATATTTTTTTAGGTTAGTGCTGGATAAAAGTGGAATTTGACAGAACATAAAAATATTTACGGTGAAAGTTTTTTTAAAACGTCATATTCTAGACAAAAATAATGACCGCACTTTGCTTAAAATTTGGTCCCTTTTAGCGACTCACCCCAGCTTTTTCCTTAGTATATTGAAGTCTGCTTTCAGTCTAGCCAGATGCGGCACAAAGTTGGGCCTTGCTCGCTAAGTAGTTTTTCGCTTAACCTGGCAAGTAATTACTGCTGAACTGGGTTCAAAAATCTATGTTATACGAAATCATGAAGGCAGTGGATGAGGCCAAAGTATGCCAGGCTCGCAGCAGATGGTGTTCTGTAGTTTTTGGCCTTAGAAAAAGGAGTAAAAAGTAAGGAAACGGTGATGGCAAACATCGCGAATAAATCGGCATGGTCTAGAACTCAACATTCGAAGATATGTGTCTACCAATCTGCGTGGTTGATTACAGCCCAGTCCCTCTCACAGAGGACAGGCCTTTGTCCCAGCATTGAGAATGATAAAAGCTGATTATGCTTCATACCAAAACCATCAATTTAAAACGTGATGACGGGGCCAGGAGAGCTTGGTAATGATTGTGGTTGATGCTCAACCACTACAAATTGACTCCATTCATGGAGTGCTGCAAATTTGATGACAGCTCCACAGTATATATTTATTGCTCTGTGGTGGCGTCGAAAAATGTTTGATGCGTCGGCTTTATGATTGTGGAGTCATTATTTCTGTGCAGTTTGTGTTACGGAGTGTGGTTTCGCGATGATGTTTAATTACATTCGTGATAGTTCTGTGATGGAGTCAACAGAAACTATTGTATTCATTAATATTTTGTCCAGTAGTAGACTCGGTTTTAAGTTAAGTTTAGCTGCATTGGCATATACTTAATAACTTAGGGTTCACTTAATGCAAACTTGCTGCCTTTTAGTATTTGTAAGAGCTTAATATTGGCACACAATTCGGAAGAGGCGTATGCGTTATCCAGTAGTGGTTTCAAAACTTCTTAATCAGAATTTAATATTTTCAACAACTTAGTACAATCAGTTTATAGTGTTCCCACTGCTGGGACATAGGACTTATATATGTAATAGCGAGTGCGTCTTAATCTAACATCTGGGCCCTGATAAGAAACTTGATTTATTCAGTATATCCAAAGGTTCTACGGATGATATCCGTGTCAACGATGAGACCGCCATTGTACCAATAGATTTAAGAATATTGAACACAGCTGTGGTATAATTTTATTGTACAACAAAGTATACACTATCTACTTACCTTGAGAGTTTACAAAGTATCACAATACGAACAAAACATGCCACCTACACAGATATTTTATTACATATCTTATCAAAGAGGAAAATATCGTCGGTAAATCCCTACGTTAACCATCAGTTCCGTGAATTGCCATAATCAGTGGCACCTGTCACCTTCATATAAATTGTAGGTTATACATCCGTGCCAAGTCACCTTATGAGTTTGGAGCTATTTGCGGATCGCGACAATGAATGGGATTTAATGTATGTTTAATTGTGAAATTATTTTTTATGTTTTCGTTGAATGTATGTTGGGGTACTGACAGATATAAAAGTGTAATTTTATTCCCTTTATGAATATAGGAATTACTTTTTGTGTTCTTGGCAACACCATAGGTCTAAGTTTTTAAACTGTCATGGTTACTAACATTATCATTAACTCAATTGACGGGATATTTACCATGTTTACTGTTAGGTTCGATTTATTTGTCTGCTTATAAACACTCACCCGCAATAACTTCAGTTTATCCGTGATCATGGTGCTTGCAACAGCGCCGAAATACCGGGAACTAAACCTGACAGTAAACATGGTAAATATCCCGTCTCTAGAGTTAATGATAATTACCATAGGTCTAAGACAAAAGACACTGTATCAGTGATAAAAAGTGATAAATAATGATGGAAAAGTCAAACATATATTGGATTTACATACACTGCCGAAAATCTTGTGTCCCGTTAAAATATGTTTATAGGAATAACAAAACAATGGAAGCGATTGCCACTTGTATCGAATTTCTTACTTACGGCGTGTACCAGTACTCCGCAACCCAGTTAGTACTGGGTAATACGACACCCCTTGGTTAGACTGTAGTCAAACTTTAGGGCTACTGACTACCTGTAACGGCTATCAAAGGTCTACAAATGACAGCCGCGACAGCTTAACGTGGTTTCCGAGGCACGGAGAAAACTCGGTATGTATTGGGTGGTCACTCATCCACGGACCAACCTAGACAAGCGCGGGTTAACCTGGAGATCGACCCGAGTAGCGTTTATTGAATAGCCACGAGCTCCTAAAAGTAAACAAAATAAGACTTTGTTATTCAGACCATACAAACGTTATGAAAAAATAACCATGACTAACCTTTGAAGTGAGGCTAAGCATCTTGCGGAACCCTGCGGCACACATAAATTACCTACCCTCCGATCACATACCTAGATTAGATGTCAAAGTCGTTCCCAGAAAAATTTGTCTTCAATATCCATAGTAATAAGAAAAATGCGAAAGTAACTCTGTCCGTCTGTAACCTTTTCCCCTTAACAGATGGATGTATTTGGATGAAATTTTTTGACAAAGGATACTTTTTCAATATCTCAGCGGCAGACTGGACTTTGGATTTTTGCCTGGTTGATGGCAAAAAGCTTGCCTTTATGACATGAGACTTTAATAATATGTTTTCTTTCTTTCTTTTTTTTTCTTTTCTTTATTTTTTTTCTTTCTTTTCTTTTCTCTTCTTTTCTTTCTTTCTTTCTTTTCTTTCTTTTCTTTCTTTTCTTTCTTTTCTTTCTTTTCTTTCTTTTCTTTCTTTTTTTCTTTCTTTTCTTTCTTTTCTTTCTTTTCTTTCTTTTCTTTATTTTCTTTCTTAAAATAAGTGGTAAAATAGGTGTCTTTAAGGTACCTCTGCTTTACTGTTCGGTGAAATACAGGCCTGTTCTGTCCCCCTTCTAGTCAATAGCGTGATGTTATGTTAAGTTATTTTTCTAGTAGTCCGTTTCCAGGGAATAATTCCCGCTCCATACGCGCGAAGCCGCGAGCGGAGGCTAGTATCTGTATATTATTCCAAGTCAATTGCGAGTCCAAGGATGACATGAGATGAGGACGTCATTACATACAACCCACGCCTTCGGGGTCACCCCTTCGTGACAGTCGATTACTGACATAATTTGATAAAAAAAGTAGGTTAGCAACGAAGATTACGGACAAATATCTCAGAGGAGATGAAAAAAGTAATTTGTTTTAGGTAGTGAAGTGTTTTTATTGAGAGTGTTATTAAATTTTGTTTTTGATGAGTTCGGATGTTGATGGCACGATAAAATGAGATTGGAGAATTATGGAGCTGCACACGCTGACCTACTCGTCTTTCGGATATAAGCGAATTTTCCATCCGCGTGCAAAGAGTCGCAATGAAGACTCTTTGACCTTTCAAAGTATTGGTCATTTAGAGACCCGTGTTCAGCTGTAGGCGTACGGAGACGAAAATCATGATGATGATGATCCTAACCATCTTAGGGATTTATTTATACCATAACATCACGCCTTGTAATCCACGAAGGGTTAGGCAGAGGTGTACTTAACACCCACATTTCGCCAGTTATATTTAAGTCCCATGTAATAGGAGGTGAGCCTAGTGTGTTCAAATGGGCACAACTCCGTGGCAGCTACTGAGAAATTCCTGATGGAAAAATCGAATAACACTGCCCAACCTAGGGATCGAACCCAGGACCTCATGCTCAGCAGTCGCGCTTGCGACCACTAGACCAAGGAGGTATTTATTTATACCTGTTACTTAAACCTAAGAGCTGTCTGCCTACACGTTAATAATGGTGTTGGACGTTAATCATTGCTTATCTTTAAGCAACGTTTATAAATAAACTCCTCAAAATTGGCCATACAGAAAAATATTTTAAAAGAGCAACTATTAAACCACACGATAAAGAAGAAGACCTTAGATTATTCTTACAAAACTAACATAAAATTGTACCCATTCAAAAACTTTTAAACGGAAAACGAATATTGCTTCCAAGACACATTAAATATTAGCACTCACAAGATCAAGCTATAAATAATAGAGGTTATCCGGAGCGAAAATCGGCAAATTTGAACATCGTAGATACACAAAAGTTCGGCCATTAACTACAGCTTACTATGAACCCCGGTCTGTTATGACAAACGCTCTGCAGTTCCAGCTAATAGATCACTGCTGTCGAATGATTTTAAATGTATTTATGTGATGGCGGAAAGTTTTGATATATTAAGTGCTATTCAGGGTTTTTTGTATTTTTTTTGGTGTAGGGATCTGGGTTTAGTTGGCAGCAGGCAAGGAAGTAAATGTCGCAGGGACAATAATATCTATAAGTTTTAAATGTGTAATTGTAGTGAATTGTGTCCCTGTAGGGCAAACGTCTGTTCTCATTCAAGGTGTAAGTAAACAGACCCTTCACGAAGCCGTCAACCAAACATTCTGTACATCAAACTAAGTAACTCTACGCAAAAAATATTGCTGGGAAACGACTTTTTTTTGGGGTCAAAAATCACGTTTTATGATAAAACTTAATGTAACGCATTCACAATTTAGTGCTGATGGATGCTTTGAATAGTAAACGCGTCATGGAGTTAATTAAAGTAAAGTTAAAACCTTTAAAAGTGGTATTTAAAAAAAAACTTGTGAAAAAATTGGAACTTTGACCTCCAATATCTCCGTAACTAGAAGGTTCCCAGGTATAGTTTAGAACAAAAAAATGATCACAATGTCGGGGAAAACAAGTGCCTTTAAGCTTCGTTAAGGGTCTATTTACACCCTTTATAGAAAAGGCAGTGCTATCTAAAATAAATTGAAATAGAATACTTAATTGACGTAAATGTGAAAAATAATAACAAAGACACAAGAATCGTCTTCAAAAGAATTACGAGACATAAAACAGTAACAAGCCAATTCATAAAGTATAAACAAAGAAAGGTTCTCAAATTAAAAAGGTTCATCACGAGAATAGTCCCAAAATATTTACACAGACGGTAATAACGACCTTTTTTTTAAATAAAAAAGAGGTTCTATTTACAGTGGCAACAGAAGGTCTGATCGAACTGAGATAGCGCCTTGCAGCGCTCCAAATGAAGATTTTAAGCAAAGAGTTAAAATGGCCGAAACATAAATTTCGGGAATAATTCTTGAAGAAACTTTTTCTGGAGAGACTTAAAGTGGAAATGTAAGAGATTGTTTTGATGCGAATCTGTTAGTGGAAGAAACTAAAGTAGGTTTTATTATAATGGCAACTTTAGTTGAAAGAGTTGAAGATAATCAGATAATTTTGTCAAAGTTAGTGTGAGAAACTTAGTCTAATAGTCGGTCTTCATAATACACAGTTTGCTGTTGACAGAGTCATCTTAAAACTATTAACTAACTGATAGGCTTTCCTTATTAAACTGTCATGTTAACTTTCTCGATAACGATTTCAAATATTCTACGAAGAATCTTTAGTAAATAAACGTATGACAATAAATTACAAAAATTCTCATCTAATTCCATGTCAAACTCAGGTATAAGTCACAGAAGCAATAAAAACGAAAAGGACTATCTGCAAATCGGAGAAAATTATAAAATGGGATTCCATTTGTGCTTTAATTCAGATGGGAATAAAATCCTGTGTGACTTTCCGACCTGGGGTGGGCTGTGCGATAATTGAAAATTTTCTTCAGCCCTGGTACGCAAAAAGTTACGATGGATGAAGATGAATGTTTTTCTGCGGTTGTTATTGCAAATTAGTAGGATTTTTGGGAAGCTAACGGAATGTTCTCGATTGTGAGTGGAGGGGATTTATGTGCAGTACCTCCAGCTATTTTGATTTGAAGATTCTTGGCATGCGTACCTGGCTGTTTTAGGTGGATGTAAATTTTAGAATCGAGAGAACTACAGTCCTTGACCGATGATTGTTTTTTTAGTGAATTGGTTGCAGAATTCTTTAGCATTGTATGAATAAACTTAACATTTTAAAAGTTTTGGCACCGAAAGTCAAGTAGTCCCTGCCAATTATCAGATGTTATCAGACTTAGGATTCGGTTCCAAATTTTCTTCCACGAGTAACTCGAATTTCATTGTGTTCATTCTCGATATCTAGGTTACCTTTTGCCTCTTGGTTAGTCTGGTAACCAATTTTACCATAAAGTACTACTGTAACTGGGTTGTGGAGGAGCACTGTGAAATACTGGTATTCAGCTGCAGCAGGTCAAGGCTGGGAAGATGTTGAAGATCTAGTGATATTTTCTTGTTCTCAATTTATCCCAACCGAGTTTCCTTTGACTTCTTAACGGGCAGTCATTAAAATAACTCTACATCCGATCGGTAACCGCAGACACAGCGTGTCTTATTTATTTTCCAACTGAGGGCAATTCGCGTTCTGTATTTATTGGCTGTCGTCGAACGTTCGTATCAAGATTTATTGGAATACACGTTATGGGATCTGTGTTTATCGTGGAATCAGTCTTCGGTTATGTGGTGGGTGATCAGACCATTATTTTTGTGGTGAACAAGTTGTACAATTCGGTGGGTATTGTCGGCCAGGAGATGCTGATAAATAGGCCTTTTAATTTTGGCAATTCGGATTATCATAATATTATGGATGGGTGACCACCCTTTACATACCGAGTTTCCTCCGTGCCTCGGAAAGCACGTTAAGCCGTTGGTTCCGGGTGTCATTTGTAGATCTTTGACAGTCGTTAGGTAGTCGGTGACTCAAAAAGTCTCACAACCTTAGACTTGTAGATTTTAGTGCCATGCATTACATATTGATTTGTATAAACAGGATGTAACAAGACCTTTATCGAAGCCGTCAACCAAGCATTGTGTATATCAAACTAAGTAACTTTACACAAAAAATATTGCGGGGAAACGACTTTTTTTTTTGGGGTGAAACATCACGTTTTACGGTAGGACTCAATGTAACGCACGCAAAATATTGTGATGATGGATGGATTGAATATTACAGGGCTCCTGGAGGTGATTACAGTAAAAATCTTACATTAAAAACATGTATTTAAAAACCCAATATTAATTAAAAGGTTCCCAGGCATGTCCTAGAACAAAAAATTATCGCAATGACGGGGAGAACAAGTACCTTTCGGCTTCGTTAAGGATATTGTTACACCCTTTATTTGTTATTTTGTGTGCAATAAAGAATAAGAATGGATGATTTAGTATTTCGTGTCTGGTATCTAAAATAAACTATTCAATAAAGCCCAGAAACTCTGTTGATTTTGCCAAAACACAGCCAAATCAACAGTGTTTCCATATTATAATTATTCTATTATCAATTCCATAGTGTCATCACCAAATTAATATTGATGGCTCCTGAATTTTCAATCCAAACACACGTTCATGACAGATCGCTACTTCATTAGCAAGTCATAACTAAACAACGGCTATGCAACAAAGCTTATCATAATACGACCATATGTACTACCGAGGTCACTGATGGTGAACCACTTTCAACCTTATAACTTAGGGCCATAAGGGTGAAAAGAGGCTGACCGTCAGTGAATTCGGTACTACCTACAGTGACGAGCAAAGAGAAATATATGTTTCAAATTTTTAAATACAAATAATGAAACACAATGTACAATGTGTCTATAGGTTCTGTCAAAAAAAGTGCATTGTGATGTATTCAAAATTGTGTAATCAACTCCGTGTGTCATAATTCGATTTACAATATTTCCAAAGAAAAGTAAACAGAACAGAATCAATGAATACTAAACACCTGAAACGTCATTCTTATGTACTAATTCATCGAAACTGCAGAACATGTATTCAATACAGTTCGTTCAGTATCGTTCTCACATATACTCGTATGTTTAACCTAAACATTATTGATTAAATCAAGATCTTGTAAAAATATTTCGATTTAAAAGACTGTGTGGCATGGAGTTTCTTGCCCATTCATCTCCATAGAGTCTACGCTTTGAAATGGGCAACTAGAGTACTTTCACAAGTTATTATGCCTTGTGACTAGGTTGTAGCTTCACACTTTTCTTATTGTCCTTCAAAAGTGCCTGTAACGGTCGAATTGAAAATAAATGCTTTGACTTTGATTTCTATTAAAATATCACGAAAGAAAATATCTGTCACAATTTTTTTAGGTACTTTATAACCCGAGCAAAGACTTCTTATTCAAAACTGGCAGTCTTACAAGCACGGTAAGTCGCAAATGCGCGGATATACGGATATATGTCATTGCTTGCGACTGTACTCCCATAAGTACATACCTATTATGTGCTTACATAAGTACATATATCAGTTATTCTCATTTGACTATAACAGCACGCGAGTATCGTCCGACGCATTGTTTTCCTTTCATTTCAATCAGCCTGGAGTCAATACAATCAATTTGATACCATTGTGGCAGAAAGGTGAATGGGCGAATTTTGGATTCGTTTTATTTGTATTGTGATTACACTTTTGTGTGTGATGTTATTGTGGAAGTGTATTGGATTAGGGGGATTTTAATTTTAAGTTATTTATTTATTAAAACTTAATGCACATAATCTACAAAGGCGGACTTAATGCCTTGGGCATTTTCTACCAGTCTACCTTAGGGTGATGCAGAGACAAAACAGTAGGTGCAATAGTACAGAAAATTTCAAAGAAAAAAAAAATATAAATACAAACAAACAAAATATACAAAGTTAAGAGAGATAAAAATACATAGATGAATAAAAACAACATTGTGGGTTATTTCTGTGTGGAATTTACAATTTTATAGTAATCTCTCCTGTTGCTTCGTTTGCATTTAAAACTAAAATTATTTCTTTCAGGGCATTGTAATAGCGAGTAAACCGCCATAAATTGGCCAACCAAATGTTTTGTTGAGGTCATTAATTTATAAATATTCACTTCAATTATTGACATTCAGAAGTTGAAACTAATTTAAGCGTTTGGTAAATTTTAATGACTAGCGTTATGTCAAGATGATTTTCCAAAAACAAAATACAATATCTTAGCATAATATTTTATAATGTCCTAAATGCAATTTCCAGTCGCCAGTTGGGTAATAAGGGCACTTATTACCCTTTAATTTAATTTCTTTTAAAAATTACCGACCACAAATAATTTGAGAGCCTTGTCCAACAAACAGGGGCCATTCAACAGCGTCATTCAATAATTAAAGTTCAGTGTTCGCCGCTGCTACAAAAGACGTAATTGCTTCGGTAATTACAAACACAAGAGTGCAAACAAATAGCCTAGCACGTAGTTCGAAGGAAAACGCTAAATTTCAGGCGAGGAAGTCGGGCTGACCTTGTGAGTGACCGCTTGACTTTTATTGTGAGAATTAGTGTGAGTCCATTTTTCAAATTGACCAATCAATCAATGACATAATAATGGAAAAAACTCAGCGCTTCAAATGACCTCTTTTGTAATCATTCCCTCAGCATCTTCATTATAATTGCAACCATGTTTTTTTTCATTTTTTTTCCAGCCTGAATTGTCCCACCCCTGGGCAAAGGCCTCCCCCCATTCCTTCCACTTTTCTCGATATTGCACCTCTTCTTGCCAATTAATGAGAAAGCCTTCCAAGGCGTCCCGCCATCTTCTCCTCGGTCTGCCGCGACCCCGTGTAACTGTCTCTGGGCTCCAGTTTAGTGATATGGCCGGCCCACAGCTTCTCCTGCAGACATGGCCTGCCCAGCCCCATTTCAGTTTAGCAGCTTTTTGAGCCATTTTGATTAATCATGATTATTTCGGAGTTTGTAATCCTTGGTCACTACCTCTTCTCTTCTTCAATTGATCCCTTATTACTGAGAATCGTGGTCACTGGACCCCTTTAAACGGACAATCTGCCTCCATCGTCATTGGTCCATCGTGTTGGCTAACGGCCTCATGCTCTCTTGCTTCGGTATTCCCAGTAATGACCAGCTTTTCAAGGCTGCTAACTCCCCTTCGCACTACCTATACTCTGAAAATTAAATGCGACAACCAGTGATGAGAAAACAAATGAACGAAATTGTTTGACGGTATGCTTAACCGAGCCTGAGGATCTGGACAAGTCAAGTGGCAATTGTTTTCAGTGTTTCATTTATTATTACAAAGAATTTCAAACGAACCGATATTAAACGCTGTTTTGAGGTTTCGTGGTTTATAACTAAACTTATACTGTCACTTACGGGTTATCTTCAGTGATTGTGCATTATTCTGAGCTCCCGATATTTCGACGCTGCGCGCTGTTGCAAACCGCCATGATCGCGGGATGACTGGAGAATGTGGGTGGTGAACTGACATTAGCTTTTGATAGCTTATGATTATGACAGTCTTATACATTATTACAGTTCATTTGACTATGAAGTCAAATGAACAGTCAGTTATAATATTTAATACCTCAAATAGTGGTCAAATTGAAGCCATTCGACAAGGTAATAGCGGGACTGGCGGCCATAGAAGTAACATGCAAATGAAGTTATTTTTAAACAGTTATTTACATATAACTCTTTAAGTGTTAGATTAAAATGTTGTTCAAAACTATATTTAGAAGTGTGTGACCTTGAATGTCTGAGACGGCTACACAATACACGATATCTAGACAGGGTGGGTATAGAAGGAGGGCTTGAACCGAAGCACGCTTGAGCGAAGCGATTGTGTAATAGACAATCGCTTTAAGGCAAGGTGGGTTTGTACCACAGATATATACCTAGATAACGCAAGAGCAATACTTCGCGTGCCCGGCTTAAGCATTTTATGCTTAACGTGGCTAATGTCGCAGCAAGCTAATTTGTTTAAAACAACAACGTTTCAATTCAAGAACTTAATTCTAGACATTTAAAGAGCAAAAATGTAATCCTATGAAGTTATAGTAGGTAGTAAAATGCCACGCTAGGTTTTCATACGGATCGTGATACTTGCGTTATATGGGTATATCTATGTCTGTAGTTTGTACCTAGCTTTTGTGTATAGTAAAGTTTGTGCTTGGGTTTAGTTATTGTGCGATGCTACTTTCGTCCGATTAACGAGCATTATTATGATAAAGTCACAGGAGTCGTTTATATGATACTTGCTTGAAACACCAAATTTCTACATAAGAATAGAATAGATTACAATCGAATTTCTGTCTTAATATTTCTTTAGAAGCTAATAACAAAACCACAAAAATCACATGACTTAATTTATTTTGCTCAATTTATGTATTAAAGCAGAAATGTTTGTCTAATAGGAAAGATGAGAGCCAGACTTAATAATTATAGACAATCGGTTTTAGCCCGACAACACTTAATTAAAGTCCTTAAAAACTTGCTTATCATTCCTCTCTGTCGTATTTAGAAAGAGAAAGATAAAGGGTGTAAAAAGACCGAAAGTTTTCAGCGCATTATATTGAGTTTTACCGTAAAATGTGATTTTTGACCCCACAAAAAAATTCGTATCCCAGCAATAATTTTTGCGTAGAGTTACTTAGTTGGATGTACAGAATGCTTGGTTGACGGCTTCGTGAAGGGTCTGTTTACACCCTGTATATGATTTGTCAAGGACGTGTTTCTCTTTTTCAGTTATTAATTCCATCTTTCCAAGTCCCTCGACCCTAGGTGTGTATTTCTGTATATCGAGATGATAATATCATGTCATGTTGCGTATTATACTACAGAACTTCTCGTGCGAGAAGGTTGGATCTGCGGTCGCCAGCGCGGTAGGCGTGGGAAAATTCAAGAATTTCGTGTCCATATATCAGTGTAGATTTTAGAATATTCAGGTCTAAACATTTTGAATTTAGCTCCTCAAACCAAATCGTATAACAGTGTTTTTATTCTAGAGTTAAAATGATTGTATTTAAAATACATTTATCTCGATCGATTTTTCTATGAAAAATAAACTATATTCTCTCCTGATCTATGTCTTATTGCCATTATAAAGGGTGTAAAAAGACCCTTAACGAAGCCGAAAGGCATTTGCTCTCCCCGTCAATGCGATCACTTTTTTGTTCTACAGCATACCTGGGAACCTTCTAGTTACGGAGATATTGGGGGTCAAAGTTCCAACTTTTTCACAAGTTTTTTTTTTAAATACATGTTTTTAATGTAAGATTTTTACTTTAAACACTTCCACGACCCCCGTACTATTCAATCCATCCATCAGCACAATGTTCTGAGTACGATATATTGAGTCCTACCGTCAAACGTGATTTTTGACCCCAAAAAAAAAAGTCGTTTCCCAGCAAATTTTTTTGCGTATAGTTACTTAGTTTGATGTGCAGAATGCTTGGTTGACGGCTTCGTGAAGGGTCCGTTTACACCCTGTAGATATTCAGACAATTTTAAAGGTAATTTTTTATGGTGATATCCCCAATAGGCATATAGGCTGCCAGTGTGACATACTGCTTAATTTTTAATAAAGTACCTACATTAATAAAATATAAAGAAAATAATATCCTGAAAGTAAAGATATTTTTCATAGAGTCAAGGAAAGCTCGTAAATGAATATCTTTTATGTGTCACACAGATGTGACTCCCACTTGATTGAATGAGAACACGACATTTTATTCGGAAAATTATTCGTTCCCATATTAAATTTCCGTTTTAGTAGCTACCGAAGAAAAGTTAATATGTACGAGAATGTTACATGTCTCGTTAAAGTTATTTATGTAGTATACTTTAAAGGTTATATATTAAAATTGTCGCAATGTAAGAAGGATAAATATAAATACGTCTTTATTTCAAGAATAGTAAGGTTTCAATTACATTACCTACATTAGTCTAAGTACCGATTTGGTACAAGATGAAAAAACTTTTTGTAAAATAAAGTTCGTGAAAATGATAAAAAGGTGATTCAATTGTATTTGATGTTTCCGTTTAAAACAGTAACAAGAATTACTATTTAATAAAAAAAATTATAATAAAATAAAAAAAATATTCTATAAAAAAAATGATAATTTAATATTATAATTTTTTTATAGAATATTTTTTTTAAGGAATATTTAAAATCTAATTAATTTGTACAAAGATAAATAAAGGAAATGACTATTTCTTTATTTGAACTTTTTGTAAAAAAACAACTTGTTCCGATGGGTGGTGATGACTACAGGTTAATATTTTACCAACTACTTTGGATTGAAATATTTTAGCTGATTCTGTGATTTTCGACGTTTGCTGCTTTAAATGTAATGTTGTTTGTTGTAAATCGGTTATATCGAATTTTAGTACCCATAAAATCAACCTGAACCATTTACCAAAATAGGTAAAAAAAACTCAGAAACGAGACAACATTCAAAAGGCCTAACAAATACAATGTAAAGTTTGTCGCGTAAAAACTCCAAACTTGAAAGTACTTTTAGTTTTTTACAACACTTTAAGGCGCAAGGTTCTTGTGGAAAGAAACAAAAAGTCTATAGAAATCGTAAATGTTGCTCCAATGTAAGTTTTGCCGTTTAAACTTTTGTATCGATAGATCTATATTTATGATGGATTTGCTAGAATAGTTCAAGAAAATAACATGTAAGTAGGGGGAAGATTTTGATGGATTCTTTCTTTGTACAAATGCTGGAAAGTTTGAGTGATAAATCAGAAATTCTGTGAGAATTATTCGTTTGTACTTTTTCGTGTGAATTTTTGTTGTTTACGATTGAATCTATCGATGAAAACACGCTGATGAAGACACTTGTTTTTAAAAGATTCATCGCTAAACAAAGTTTTGTGCTTTCCTTTTTTGAACATTTCGTCGGCCTATATGAATTTCTGAATTAAATTGATGTCTCTGCAAATATTTATTTTTAATTTTGGGTCGTGAAGATCAAATAGGCAGTCGCTCCATATAAAATAATGGTATTCAGCTGCATCCGGTTAGACTGGAAAACGACCCCAACACAGTTGAGAAGAGGCTAGGCAGATGATGATGACCTCTGCAAATATTTAACATTAAATTCAAATCTCAAACCCTCTCAATCCACCTACTCACATCACAGAATCAGCAATCACACTTCAACCAAAAATAATTGGCAAAAAAATAATCGACCAGTAATCACCACTCAACTCAAATCCTTGTTAAAACATAATTAAAGATGCAATCACCCGCTAATTGTTCATGAATAATTACCGCGTAAAGTGACGAACGTACGTAGCACGTATACCGTACGTAGTAGGTACGTAGGTATAGCCGGTCACTTATCGAGGGTCGAGTGGCAAAGGTATTCGGCTGAGGGCAGCAATTAGGGATGTCGATGATTCTGGTTTTACGTTGTTATTTTAATAATGGTGATGAAGTAGACTATACTGTTCGATTTAATGTACGAGTAGTTGTCTGTACTTGGCTCTCTTATTTGGATTTTAATAATTAATTACATACGTGAGAATACACACACATCTTTTTCAATTGCACGTAAGTTGAACTGAAATTACAATACCTGCTCCGAAGAATATTTAGTACACTTTTTTTTTGTGAAAAAATATTACTTTTAGTATTTTGTCATACAAGTTAAGCTGCGCTTGCCTAGGTTGGTCCAAGGACCACCCATTATATACGAGTTTTCTCCGTGCATTTTTTGTGAAATTTTTTTTTTTTTTCAATAGCCTTGTTTGTCCCACTGCTGGGCAAAGGCCTCCCCATATTCTTCCGGATACTCTTCTCCTGCGCCACCTCGAACCATCCTTGATGCGCGTCTAAACTACCTCGCCACTGTTTTCTGGATTGGGTCGGTCACGTGAGCCGCATGCATGATGGGTGCCTGAAAAAATATTACTATTGGTATTTTATTAAATGCCAATGGACATTAGAATATCAGAATAACAGACTTCCTTGACTTGACTTTACACAAATGTAATTAATTCTGAATGGACTGGAGCTGAAGTGTGGTTTCAGAATTCCCGTATAATATTACCATGCAGTATACTGCGCAATTACGTATACAAATAAATTATATAATAACTTAGCCCTCGCCACTTCCCTGAAAAATATTCAAACCACCAATATTTTCCTGCAGGAACTATACAAAAATAATTGGCCCACCTAAACGCCTTCTAATTGTCGGCTATTAATGACGTCACGTCGGTGTACCCCGTCACTTATCGGCGTCAAGTGGCTCGTGGCTCGACTGGCTCGGGTGGCTCAGGTGGCTCGTCTGACGGCCACAATTAGGGACGTCGATGGCTCTTAGACTTGGACTGAAGAGCGATTCAACTGTTAGGGTCTTGAGGACTCACATGAACGGGTAACAATGGGGTGTGGTGATGTCAGGATGTGAGATTTTTTATGTGTCGGGTTATTTTTGTGTTGATAATATTGTATACTAAAATAAAATAAACAAAGATTTTTTTTTTATATTATGATTAAAAAAAATACAATTTCTTTAGTTATTCTTCTTCTTCCTGCCCTTGTCCCATGTTATTTGAGGTCGGCGCAACACGTTTCGTTTTTCCATTCTCCCCTGTTAATCGTCACGCTATCATTTACTCCTTTTTCCTTTATATTATTCCTCATCACATGCCCATACAAAACAGTCGACTCTTACAACTTTTCTGTACCTGGCGCAATTTTCAAACTTCCTCTAATATATTCATTCCTTACTTTATCCATTCTTGTCACTCCACACATCCACCTCAACATTCTTATCTCCGCTACATGCAATCTTTTTTCATCCATCTTCTTCACAGCCCAGCATTCCAATCCTTACAGTATGAGAAGCCTCGTCCATCTCATCATCTGCCTCATCTTTTCCCAACTAAGTTGGGGTCGGCTTCCAGTCCAACCGGATGCAGCTTAATACCAGTATTTTACATGGAGCGACTGCCTATCTGACCTCCACAACCCAGTTAGTACTGGGTAATACGATACACCTTGGTAAAAATGGTTATCGAACTTTCGGGCCACTGCCTACCTGTAATGACTGTCAAAGATCTACAAATTACAGCCGGGACCAACGGCTTAACGTGCTTTTCGCGGCACGGAGGAAACTCGGTATGTAAAGGGTCGTCCTACCGAGTACCGATACTATGCAGCTCTGAATATAATTAAAACGTTCAACGTTGACTGAAATTACTTTCATTATAATTCAGCACGACTGAAGCATACCAAGGTATTTTAAAATCATATCTTACTTCTTAATAATATTATAAAGAGGAAAGATTTGTATTTTTGTGTGTGTGTATGTTTGTAATGAATAAATTCAAAAACTACTGTGACGATTTCAAAAATTTTCACCATTAGAAAGCTACATTATCCCTGAGTAACAAAGGCTATATTTTATCCCAAAATGTTTAAAAAATAAATGTCCACCCGTGCAAAGCCGGGACGGGCCGCTAGTCTTACTAATATTATAAAGAGGAAAGATTTGTATTTTTGTGTGTGTGTATGTTTGTAATGAATAAACTCAAAAACTACTGTGCCGATTTCAAAAATTTTTTCACCATTTGAAAGCTACATCATTCCTGAGTAACATAGGTTATATTTTATCCCAAAATTAAAAAAAAAAAAATGTCCACCCGTGTAAAACCGGGACGAGCCGCTAGTATTTTTAATAAATTGAATAGATAGACGTTCCAACGCACTTACAAAATGAACTCCGTTCACTGAATACTAATGCTCACAAACACGCTTTGTTTGTAGTATAATATTAAGTTTGACTACACTATTAAAAGTTTCGCTGTACAGCGTGTTGCTTTTGAAGAGTTAATTCGGATCTTCCATGTGAACGCATCAGAGTGTCTTGTTTGTGAGATTAGATGTGAAACGAGGAGGAATTTCAAGTACAGAGACTTGTCAGGTTTTGTTTACCTTGTTTTTTGTTTAAATTTTCGCCTTAACTTGTGTAAAATACATCATAACACTTACACTAGGCGAAAAATAAATTGATGCCTAAATAAAACCGTCCTGTTGAATTCTCAAACTTCGGTACTGACGGGCACTCAGTTTTTATTCTTCAACTAACAAAACTAACTCGTACTTATGTAGGTATCAGTGGCGAAGATTGCATATAACTCCATTTCTACCGGCTTCCCAAAAAATGGCACAGTCAGTATTCTGTAGACAAATAATATAATCACATTAAAGATATGTACTCCGGCTTACCTCTTACAAAAATTGACCCTTTGCTACTGGTAGGTATCCTTGTTTATTTTTATAACCACTTTTTATTCAAAACTCAACCGACTCTTGCACCACTTGAAAAAACAAGCTTTCACGTTTTATTAAAAACTACGACTTCCAAAATGAAAACTTAAACCAACCTTATTATACCATGTACCAACCGCGACCGTTTCAACATCATTAGCGAATTTAAATTCGGAACCATTCACCAAAACCTCAATATTGAAAACATGCATAATGTAATTCATCCTTCCGTGCAAACAAGATTATAATTATTATCATTTTATTTTAATCCTGAAGCAAAACCGAATAGCTTGTGTACTTTATTTTTGTGCAAAAGTTTAAACAAATAAAGGGTGTAAAAAGACCCTTAACGAAGCCGAAAGGTACTTGTTTTCCCCATCATTGCGATCATTTTTTTGTTCTAGACCATACCTGGGAACCTTCTATTTACATATTGGGGGTCAAAGTTCCAACTTTTTCACAAGTTTTTTTTTTAAATACATTTTTTTAATGTAAGAACTTTACTTTAAACACCTCCACGACCCTCGTACTATTCAATCCATCTATCAGCACCATGTTTTGAATGCGTTACATTGAGTCCTACTGTAAAACATGATTTTGTCGTGTCCCAGCAATATTTTTTGCGTAAAGTTACTTAGTTTAATGTACAGTATGCTTGGTAAACGGCTTCGTGAAGGGTCCGTTTACATCCAGTATATCATTACATCACGCCGATAATCTTCGAAGGGGTAGGCAGAGGAGAATCCACGACCCTACTTATACACAAATATTTCGCCAGTTATGTTTAAGTTCCATTAAACAAATACAGACTCCATGGCTACTACTGAAAAATTCCTGATATCATTTTATTTGAATCCTGAAGAGAAACCATATTATATTTCAAAATTCACATCGCATCGGCAATCGGGGTAGTCTGTACAAAATTGTAAAGAGTAACATAGAAATATCAGTGGATTAAAGTAAATACAAGTTGGCTGTACGGATTCTAGTCACACTGTTTAAATTTGAAACTGTGGTACAATATGAGAGGAGTCCAATCCACTTATCATCGTCTTGGATAGTATTTGTTCTGGCAAGTGGATTACAGATGGTGTATGTACTGGAACTGCTGGAAGAGACTCGCTAGTTGTGTTGAAAGTAAATTGTAGATTGGATTTACTTTGTGTTATCTTGTCTAGGGAAGCGGAGATACAAGGATAATATTGTGAGCATGGCTTTAAAGTTTTTTTCGATTAGTTCGTAATAGTTGTGTTTGATATTTTTCTCAGAAATTGGTGGTAGTATTAGTTTTGTAATTAATTTGTTAACGTCTACTGAAATAAAGAAAAGAAATAAAGAAAAATGTGTATGTGCCAATGTGAGCTTGACTTCAGTAGAATAAATGTTATTTCAATAGACGTTCACAAATTAACTGTGACGGTTTTATTGGTTTATCTTCAAACATCTAAGTCTTTTTATGATTTCCTAGAATTGAAATACAGTTAAAGAAATAGTCTGAAAATTCACACAAAAATATTCTTTCTATGGTTTACAAAGTTACTCAAAAGCAGACAGTACGCGTATACCAAAACAAACCCACAAAACGGAAGCTCATTTTCATAAATATTTAATAACAAACGCTCTTCCGTTTCTTCTCACATCGGCGTTCGCTCGTGAAATTCCAAGATGCCTTAAATTCTGGCGACCCACTTGAACCCAGTTCATTGTAGGATGACACCTGAACTCAGCCAAGAACCGCCATCTCGGATTCCACTGGATATTCGCTATGATAACTACTACGGTCGGCTACGACAAAAGATTTATTAAATTTTGTTGTCGCTGAAATATTTTAATTATTTCAGAGTGCTGAAGTTGGATGTGTGCGTAAAAAATTTAATATAATCTAGATTTGTGGGTGTAATGACTTTTGTAGTGGGTTTGCGGGTGGTTGACAATGCTTAGTGTTTTTACTTTGAGCTGGATGAAGCTGTCAGGCTAGGTTTTGTGAGACTTTGTACATTTAGGTAGCTTGATAATTTTACGAAACTTAATACTAAACATTAGGTATTATGAAAACTGACAGCTGTTTTGGTAAAAAAGAAAAGCCGTTTTTAGGGTTCCCTACCTCAGTCGGCAAAAACGGAACCCTTATAGAATCTTATTGTGTTAAAATTGAAATTAATCTTAAATACTCAGGTCTGCTACCCCTTGGAGCAATGAAAAAATCTAACTTGTAAATCGACGCGATCAAAAGATACGACCGTTTATGTCACAAATTTTGCTATTTCACGAGGGAATCAAAACCTATAGGGTACTTCCCGTTGACCTAGAATCATTAAATTTCTCAAGAAGCAATGACTTACATGACATGTAAAGGAAAAATTCTGAAAACCGTAAATATGTAGTTTAATAACAAAATACCTACAAGTTTATACGGAACACTCGGTGTCCGATTTAATCGTGTATTTTAAATATACCAAGAAGTCAGTAAAAAGAGCAGATGCTGTAACTCGATGCAACCCATTGCCATAATATCAACAACTAAATCTTTTTTTATCAGCCCTTAATGTCCCACTGCTGGGCACAAACCTCCTCCATATCATCTTTCGAAAAAAAAATCTTAAACAACTATATTACACGCAGTTTATTTTCCGTAGTCTTTATATACGTACCTTTTTATAGAAAGCCTTGCATCTCCGCCGCCACACATCGCGGCGTCCTCCCACTTATGTACGTCTCCCATCGACACACCATGTAATTGCGAGCCATTTACGTAGTTTCAGCCGTCAATTTGACGCCGCGTTGAAGGCTAGTAGGTACAAACTACTTCGGGAATGGAAGAGTAGTGCTATTGTGGTAGAATTGGTAGGTGGTGTGTTACATTTGTGCATTGACGTCGGTGATTGTGTTAGATTATTGGTCGGTACCTTTTGTATTATTTTGATTTGTAGAGGTCAAATCAGCGGTGCTCTATGGGAACTATTTGATTGAGGACTAAGATAAAGTTACATTCAATAAGCCCATAACGATGATGGAATAGTCCATAATAATATTGACATAAGCACTCTAATTTTTTATGTCAACCGTGTAGAAAGTCGTTGCAGAAAATGAAACACTTTTTATTAAATGTAATTGCCACTTGCGTAGGCGTTCTGGTTCTTCGTTTAACAATCTTGATTTTTTTCCAATAGTTAGTTAGAAGTAATAATTAGTCAAAAACTTGAATCGCTGATGTGGGCAATAGGACTGCTAGGTTTAAGGGGGATTAGGCGGGCCACGTCTGTAGAATGCATCAGGACCGATGGGCAGAGTCGTCACGCAGTGGGTGCCAGAAGACTGGCGTCGTCGCCGAGGGAGGCCTAAAAAATGGCTTGACGAGTTATAAGGGTTTGTGACAGACTGACCGGCGAAACCCGCACAGAGAGAAGAATGGAAGGCTATTGGGGAGGCCTTAGCCCAGCAGTAGGACAATTCAGGCAAAAAAAAAAAAGTTTGTAAGTTTTTTCATTTAAATGGACGATTAACTAACTGATACTTTATCATGTATCATATTTGCAATTCAATGATAAATTTGTGTATGACTATTACCTACTTACTATAAAGTTCATCGTCATTAACCTGCTACTTCAACAGAATAAACAGCTATATTTGTTGACTTCACCGGCGACATACTGAGAATACGTCGCGTTTTTAACTCTATTTATAAAACACTGCATAATTACGCTGCCAATGAATGACCTTCAACCTGGTTAGACTATTGCACACTCATGTGCGGCTTAGATATTGGATGTCAAAGTTAAAAATTGTTCACAAGTTTTTTTTTAGTTTACTTTTAAGGTTTTTACTTTACTTCAATTACATCCATGACCCGTTTGCCATTCAAAGCATCCATCAGCACCAAGTTTTGAGGACATTACATTGAGTTTTACCGTAAAACGTGATTTTTCATCCCAAAAAAAAATCGTTTCCCAGCAATAATTATTGCGAAGGGTGACTTAGTTTGATTAACATAATGCTTGGTTGACGGCTTCGTGAAGGGTCCGTTTACACCCTGTATTACCACATCAGATTTGGCAGAAACTATAGAACGCGACCTGTTAAGATCCTTCCATAACCTTTATGCTTTGTTCAAGGTCATAAACGCACGCCGGTTGTAAGTACTACGCAAATGACCTTAATAAGGTCAGCATACGCTAGTATGCTTTAAGGGTAGGTCCATCGTTCCAACATAACCTCACCAAACTAACCATCTAAGCAAACCCTTTTTTAGTTTCGTCATCATCATCTGCCTAGCCTTTTCCCAACTATATTGGGGTCGGCTTCCAGTCTAACCGGATGCAGCTGAATACCAGTATTTTACATGGAGCGACTGCCTATCTGACCTCCACAACCCAGTTAGTACTGGATAATACGATACCCCTTGGTAAAACTTTTTGGGACTACCTAACGACTGTCAAAGATCTACAAATGATATCCGGGACCAACAGCTTAACGTGCTTTCCGAGGCACGGAGGAAACTCGGTATGTAATGGGTGGTCACCCATCCACAGACCAACCTAGGCAAGCACGGCTTAACCTAAAGATCAACCCAAGCGGCTGTTATTATTTAGCCACGAGCTCCTCCCTTTCTTAGTTTCGTCATTTAGAACAAATTCATTTCGCATCATAAACTCCCATTCACGAAAACTTTTCATTCTTTCACTCGCCTCTGTTTCTTTCTTTCATTCTGTCCGATAAAAATGCAACAATCGTTTACGTGAACAACAATAATATGTTTATAAAAAGACATGGGCATTAGTTGGCAGTGCGCGTAATAGTGTCATGCATTAGGGCCCGCGCCGGGGAGTAATAAAGGGGTAATCGCCCCGCCACGGGAGGGGGGAATTACTTAGGGCGAGTTTAGTGGACCGAGGTATGAGCTGTGGCGATTTTGTGATGCTGTTTTCTGTTGTGAAATAACATAGTTTGATGACTAGGTCCCTAGGAACTAAGTCACCCATAGTTTGAATGGAATATAATATGGCTCACTAACCTATTGACAAATATTTATGTACAGCTCAGTCTCAGTTAAAGCCACAATTAAGATTGTATTGTATAACGGGCTGGTGTCCGCAACTCCATGTCAAAGCGCGTATTTTGCGTGCGGGTAGGAAATCCATTGGATCCACTCTAACTCCCCGAGAACGGCCAGCAGCGCCTTGGTGTTGCTGACGATCTCGCGGATAGTACCTGGGTTACCGAAGTACTTTGCCCTGTATGTTGCAACCACTGGGCAGTGCAGAAGCACGTGGGCTGCACAATTAAGATAAAGCGACAACGCTGTGGCAGGATCTCAACAAAATAAACAATATCAGCCTGAGTAGTCACTCTTTAGAGCAGCTAATTGCCCTCCTCCAAACTAACCACGCGTAGCTAACCCATACCCAATGCATCTTAGTAATACGCAAAAGAACAAATTTATACAGGTCTAGTTAAGAAGCAATGCGTTCATAGCGTTCATCTACCTACTGCGACTTTCGACAGGATGAAGAAAGTTTATTTCACTTGCTAGCTAATTTGTGTCAGTCCCATACATTTTTGCCTTTTCTGCCATCGTTATTGGTGATAACATCATCATCATCATCATTTCAGCCGAAAGACAGCACTCCACCACCTACCTCTGTCCAGGCCCACCGCTGGACATATACCTCCGGTTCGCAATCGCCACTCCAGAACTTTTCAGCTCCATCAGCTATCCGTTCTGCGAGCAATGTTTCCTGCCCCTTACCTCTTAATAATTCTTCGGGCTGATTTGTGGCTGATCTGTCTTCATTTCTGATTTGATCACGCAAGGAAACTCCGAGCATAGCCCTGTCCATTGTCCTTTGGGGTCAGCAGAAGACTTAATCTTCTGCTGAGGCCCATTGTGAGCGCCCACGTTTCGGTCCCTGATAGAATGATAGAATAAAGATAAAAGGTAGCTGATAGACGAATCTGCCAACTTCTCGTATGTCGTATGTCGGATCCGGTCGTTAGTATGGACATAAAATGAATTGAAAAGCGCACCTGTGTGCTGTGGTAACATCACGTGACCTATTTTCCAATCTACCCGCAACACAGCGTGCTTGTACAGAGCCCTGATGTCCAGCTTGAGGCTAGTGCGATAGAGTTGAGACGTCTTGAAACTGTACTCGATTCATTGTGCCCCGTGTTATTGTGTTAAGTTGTAATCTCAAGTAATTCATTCGTTTTCCTAGAACAGTGTATCGCACCCAAGGTGTTTTCATAGCACGAAACCCATCGTCTGCCCACATGATGAACGAGCCTAACGGAGTAAATCCTGACATATCCGACATGTATATAAGGTGTAAACAGACCCTTCACGAAGCCGTCAACCAGGCATTCAGTACATCAAACTAAGTAACTCTACGCAAAAATTATTGCTGGGAAACTACTTTTTTTTTGAGGTGAAAAATCACGTTTTACGGTAAAACTCAATTTAACGCATTCAAAACTTAGTGCTGATGGATGCTTTGAATAGTCAACGGGTCATGGAGTTAATTAAAGATAAATTAAAACCTTTAAAACTGGTATTTAAAAAAAAATAGGAACTTTGACCTCCAATATCTCCGTAATTAGAAGGTTCCCAGGTATGGTTCAGAACAAAAAAATATCGCAATGATGGGGAGAACAAGTTCCTTTCGGCTTCGTTAAGGGTCTTTTTACACCCTTTATGTTCTCGAGCTTTCACTTTCTAGGCCTTATGTTTTAAAAGTGACCGAACAAAGCTTACAATCGCTTCTCCTATGCCTGGTGGCACGCTCGCGTCAGGCTAACGTTTAACTCCGACTGGCACTGGCGACTATTTATCGTATCAGATGAAACGTATAATTTCTGATTCTTGTCGCCAACAATACTGTTTTATTGTTAGGTATTTGTACTATTGTATATCTTTTTGTAGAAGGCCATAACTATAGTATTTTTAAACACTGTCTTAAACTTACGGGATATCTCCCGTGATTGTTCACTATTTTGAGCTCCATTTATTTTCCATCCACCCGCATTCTCCAGTCAACCCGTGATCATGGCGGCAACAGCGTCGAAATATCGGGAGCTCAAAATAATAAACAATCACGGAAGATTCCCATAAGTTACAGTATAAGTTGTACTTTTCTTCCACTCACCGGTTATTCTAAGAAATAATATTCCCACTGTTAGGACACAGGGCTCCACTAAATCAGAGGGAGTTTGCCATTACCACGCACACATTACATGCTCATTATTATTGAAACACACTGGACAAGTTCGCGTTACTGAATGCCATATGGGTCCGAATTTTTGGTTCTAGAGGGATATGCCGTCTTCTTTCACCGCTTTTAGAGTACCTAGTGGTGTTAAATAAATTACACAAAGTAAAGTGGTTGCTTCGGTTCGAACCCACGAACTACAAATCTTTAGTTGGGGTCGATACAACTGGGCCACTGCTCTATGTATTTGATGTTTTAAGAATTTGTGGTTGCCAGCACGACTGCTGAGCTGTCCTGGATTTGATTCCCAAGATGTTGTTGGATTTTTCCATCGGAAATTTCTGAATGGTGGGGTCTGGGTTCGTGCCCGGTTGAAGGCAATAGGCTCACCCGCTATTACATGGAACTTAAACATGACCGGCGATATGATATGATGATATGATGTTACGAAGGTGCACCATTAAGTACACCTCTGCCTAACCCTTTGAGGATTACAGGTGTGATGTTATATTCAGTTAATTCGTTTTATCTAACAGTTAACAAAATAAGGACTTGTCAGGAGGTGATAAAAAAGTTAATAAACGGGAGGCAAGCGACCGGTCGTGAGTTCAACACTGTTGTCGTGAGCCTACATTCATTACAAGCATAATTTTATACTTAGAATTGTGAACAGGAATACCATTCAAATAAAACCCATACGTAATGCCATTACACTTTTTACTTACCACTTTTTATTCCGCTTTTCTTGTTTTCCGTGACACAAAGCGTGACTTTAGCACGGCTCAGTTATTATTGTAACTGATGAAACGTATAACTTCTGAGCCTTGCCGCCGACATTATTGTATTGTTAGTGTGTAGATATAGCTGAGTTATTGCTTTCTTTCAGATCAGTTGGTATGTATCGGTTTTGTTTAGTTATTTTATTCATATAATATTAACTAGCTTCTGCCCGCGGCTTTGCCCTCTGGCCCACATGAAACAAATGACATATTGCACCATAACAACCCCATTTCACCCTCTTATAGGTGGAATTTCGAAAAACCCTTTCTTAGTGGATACCTACTCTTCGCAAAGAATACACCCTCCAAATTTCAGGTCTCTAGGACCAGCGGTTTGGGCTGTGTGTTGATATATCAGTCAGTCAGTCAGTCAAGACTTTGAATTTTATATGTATAGATGTATGTTCCACTAATACATGGTAACTTCTTTATCATCATTATCATCACTGGCAAGCCTTGTTCCACCTGCTGGGCCTTCCTTTTAATATTATCTGACGAAACTGATTCTCATTTTTTAAATTTTTTCTTATTAGAAAATGGGCCTGCTCTTGACCTCGATCACGCGTGATGAAAAGCGATAGATGGGGTCTATGATGGAACAAGCGTGCCCAGAAGATGCCTGTTCACTCTTGCTTTGAAGGCGTGTTGTCGTTTCTGACTTAGATGAGCAGTATTTTCAGTTCTTTCTTTATTTATCGTGTGGTTAGTGCCTAACTTGGTGTCAGAGTTTTTATGCCGCCCGTGGGCTTCTGACTTGGCTTTACATGCCGTCAAGAAATATTTCTCAGGTATGCTGATTTCCTCAAGAGGTTTTCCTTCACCAAAGCAAGTGATTTACATACATTTTTTGTATTTTATTATACAACACGCACATGAATCCAAAAACTCAGAGGTACTTACCTATTGAATAAGAAAAGTTACTCATAATATCAAAATTATTATTAATTTTATCGCAAGGCGTAATAAGTGACTAAACACAAAATGATAATTAAGTACTTATGTTCGTTTTTGTCTATGTTTTATCGAAAAAAACAATAAACAGACTAAACCCTGCGTTGTGACGTCACAGTCACTTCAGCATCTAACACTGACAACGTACAACCACAAATGTATTTTCTATGAACTCGATCACAAACAATATTCTAAAATTGCGATCGACTACATGTATTTTGATATGTAGGAAGTCATTTTTGGCTTTATTTAAAAATTCGACAAAGGAAAAATATTTCGGAAAACCAACACGCGTGTATTTGCTTGTGAATAATAACAAAAACGAAACTTATTATTACACAGTTAACGGCTAAAATACTACAACCCGTTCATATCGAAAATGACACGCTGACGCTATCGCCGAAAGGTACAGACTAAACAAAAATATATGCAGCTAAAAATAAAATGCAGCTGTCAATTCGGCGACAATACCTATCTATGTGCCGCTGAATATTTTGAACTAAAACAATATTTTTCCATATATTCCATATACAAAATGTAATCCGGTTGCTTTGACCCACGTTTGGATTCAGTGACGATGTTCTAGAAAACTCTTTGTGAATTTATTATTTTCGTAAAATTCGTAAAATACATATTTTTGGTTTGTTACAGTATATTGAATTTAACGTTCGTTCATGTTTTTGTGGGGAATTAATTTTGCTCTCAGTAAAAATGAATTCGAGCAGCTTCGGCTGGAATAGTTGACGAAATCCAGTTATTTTAGTGATAAAAAAGGGGTATTCCTCAAAGCGCAACTACTTTTAAGCGCAACCAACTAAGCGCAACTAAATTATTCCTCGAAGCGCAACCATGATGACAAATAGAGATGGGTATGATGGATTCATTAACGATATTTTACATCATGGTTGCGTTTTGAGGAATAATTTAAATGCTCATAAAAAAAATATCAACTCGTATATTTACAGTGTCATGTTCCGGAAAATCCATACTAAGAAAAACAGGCAAAAGAAACCATAACACCAACGACGTTAACCTAAACATAGGTAATATAAAAAAAACATTACGTACCGACGATAGCACACCAATATCCCTAAAATTATTCGAACGGCGCCGATCCCTAAGCAATTCAGGCTCACCTCCGAAGCAGTCCCATAAAATAGTATGAGGTTACAAAATCGTTTAGTAAACAAGAGCTCTACCATCGGGCACAATAGCAGACAACACGTGAAATGAGATGTCTCATAACAGGGATACGAGTCGGTACAGCGTCGTGCCCTTTGACGTCGGCGCGTTAGATGCTTGTGTCACGACTTGCTCCTCTTTGAGTTAAGTTTTCCTTGATTAGAAGTTGAGTAGGTATGTAAACAGAGATATTTACTAGACAATCGCAGAGAACATGTGAGAGAATGAGATGTCTCATAACACAGGTGTCCGAATCGGTATGACGCGACCGTTGAGTCCCGTGACGTCACTGCGTTAGATGCTTTTGTCACACAACTTAAAACTTATCGTTTTTCAATTCACTTATGACGCGAAGAAGTTCTGGACAGTCTCGGCTTAGAATTGGTTTGTAGGTATTGTGGTATAAATACGCTTAGGGGCTGTGTGGCTGTTTGTTAAAGTTGACTAATCACAAAAATCGAACTTTTTTATGGAAATCCCACAACTTTATTGCAGCATTGGGTTAGCATAGGCTTGTATACTGTTTACCTTTTGAAAAGCGCCGACCTACGACCTGCGGTACGAGATATTGGCCATCGATTTTTTTGCAATTTTTATTAAATGTAAATAAGATCCCTAGTAAGTCCTCGCCCCATAGTACCCTAAGGCTACACCCCAACCAGAGTTTTTGTTGTTTACCCACAAAAAAAAAACAATCGCTTTCCCTAAATTCTTTTTTTCTCTCTCTCCAAATAACTAAAAGCACACCATCCAATTACAATAAAAATCACGTCCCGATTAAAAAACAACCCACATACTTTCCCCAGCCTCATGCCCTACACTTCCACATCCCTGCACACATACAAAACAAACACACACACGCACACACGATTCTAATTATATCTACACGCTTCGCTCGCTCGGTTCGAATGTGCCGACAGTACCGGGAGGCCGACCCTTTCGTTGGGACACTCTGCGCTTGACAGATATTAAATTCGCATCCCGCGATGCCAACCGGCCGCAATATATGGCTATATGTATTGTGACAGCGTTCATTGCGAATACATTATGTTTGTTGATGTTAGATCATGAGGAATGACATGACGATTGTTTTCGATGTTCAGTTGTTTTGTTGAAAATATGAAACGAAAACGACGATAAAGATGACGTAAGTACTGACGGTTGTAAGTTTTACAGGCGCTTTGGTTGTATAGCCCTATTAGTTTTGGCGTAGCACTAACGAGCAGGGTAATAGGGTATTTGACTGAAAAAATATATTTAGTCCCTCAGTTAGATTATCAAAAAATATTGGACACGATTTTTTTCTTTTGTCATGTAAACGAAAAATGACCAAGAATCTCGCATGATGTCACAATTTCTGTTACTTTTTACTATCCAGTGACGCAAGCCCCCTCTATTGAACTTTGATGAGCTATATCGTCATAATTTTTTGATTGTGTGACAAAAGAAAAAATACGTGTCCATATTTTTTTGATAATCTAACTGACGGACTAAATAGATTTTTTCAGTCAACTACCCTATGATTTTAAAATTGTAAAAACTTGTATCGCACAGAATATTTCTTATTAAGGTAGTTTATGACATCATTCATATCTGAATGGTTTCGTGTTATACAGACGGTATTCATAATATTCAAAATTCTGTTTAAAAATACCCTAACCGAATCAGTCGTCAATTAACATAACATAACATCACTCCTGTCATCCCCGAAGGGTTAGGCAGAGGTGTACCCATTAGTACAATTTAGAATTGAGTATATTGAATGCACATTCTTGATACAGGTGAGTGTCTCCCGATGTTACATCTAATAGCTTGCGGTTGAAAAAGTCTAGAAATTAGCTGTCTAGGACGATTATATGGGACTGACAACATGACACCTTCTAGCAACTGTTCACATTCAATTTGACTATTGACAACCTTATGGAGAAAAACTAAGTCATGAACAGTACGACGGTTTCGAAACGACTCAATTTGAAAGAAAGCCAAACGTCGTTCGTGAGTTTATGACATCATTCATTTATCTGAGTGGTTTCGCGTAATACAGATCCTATTCATTATCCATTCAAAATTATGTTTAAAAATACTCTAATCGAATCTGACATCAATTTATTGTACAGAGAGAAATTTTAGCTTTAGTGATAAAGTTGAAACTCAATAGGGTATTTGCCTGAAAAAAACTATAGTCCGTCAGTTAGATTATCAAAAAATATTAAACACTTATTTTTTCTTTTGTCATGTATACGAAAAATGACCACGATACAGCGCGTTGTAATCTCGTTTGACGTCACAATTACTGTCACTTTTTACTGTCAAGTGACGTCACAAGCCCCCTCTCTTGAAGTTTGATGCGCTGTATCGTCGTCATTTTTTGATTATGTGACTAAAGAAAAATTACGTATCCAATATTTTTTGGTGATCTAACTGATGGACTAAATATATATGTATATATATATTTTATTTATATATATATTATATATATTTTATTTTATTTTAGTCAGTGGCCCAAAAATTCTGACAACCAGTATTACCTACTTAGGGGTATCGTATTACCCAGTGCTAACTGGGTTGTGGAGGTCAGATAGGCAGTCGCTCCATGTATTTATGTAATACTGGTATTGAGCTGCATCCGGTTAGACTGGAAGCCGACCCCAATATAGTTGGGAAAAGGCTAGGCAGATGATGAGTACCTTAATGTGCTGGCGTCTCTCCATCAATATACCAGTCGTAACTCGAACCAGTGAACGACCAAAAACTCTTTTTCATTTCAATCCTCATAAACACGTCCAAACACAAGAAAAACATTGAAACCTTTTGTAGGCTACAAAGCACTAGCAATGTGTAACCCACATTTTTCACACAGCTCATAATTTTGCTGGAGCTGTAAAAGTTAAAGGAGATAAACACGTCGCATTGTGTGCTGGTTGACTAACATCGCTTTGTGTGTTCGAATTCAACACGCCATCTTTGTGGCTTCTCTATCTTCTATTGCTATGGGATGAGAGAAGGATTTTGATCTGAATGTGGTGTTGAGAAACTAGTTTAGTGTGCGTGTGTGTGAGTCTTTAGGTGTGTGTACGGAGAGAAATAATACTCGGCGGAACTTGAATATAACTTTACTTAAAGACAGATTTACAAATGTTACAAGTGGAGTAGTTGTTTAATTTGAGAGCGCGTCTATAGCTATTGGCGGTTACGGGCGAACTGGAGTCGCCGAGCGCTGCGCGTACGACGAATACAAAAATGCTGCGTCAGCGCTCCTACACTAGGATGCCGTCGTATAGTCATTCTTGTACCTTAAAGGAATCTTAAGGGGGGCTTGTTGTACTAGTGGTCGCAAGCGCGACTGCTGAGCATGAGGTCCTGGGCTCAATTCCCGGGTCGGGCAAAGTGTTTCTCAGTAGCTGCCACAGAGTCTGGATTTGTGCCCAGTTGATGTCAATAGGTGCGCCCCCTATTACAAGACTGAAGACTCACGACTCAAGACTTAGACATAACTGGCGAAATGTGGGTGCACTTGATAAGTACGTAGGTAAGCTTACGCCAATCATGTTGAGCCGTCGTAAATATAGGACATGTTTTGAAAGCGATTGTCATTGGTATAGTAGCAGTGATAGTCTAATGATGTAACCGTCGGACTGCCAAGTCGTAGGTCTCGAGTTTGAACCCAATGCACGCACCTCTGATTTGTCGGATTCATGAGCGTATTGTGTAATTATAAATTGCGTCGGTGCAGGAAAACATCGTGAGGAAACCAGCATGCCTGAGAGATATTTCTCAACGGCATGTTAAACCAAGTCAGAGGCCCACATCTGACAACAGTTTAAGCACTAACCGCACGATAAAGAAGAGACTGGTCTAGCCAAGCTTTTTGATCACTGATACTATGAACTTATGAGAACGCGAATGAATTCTATATGTTTATCCTTATTATCTACCCTACAAGATGATTTTATTCCAACCGCTATCATTTCTCCGTTGACATTTCCGACACGAAAAAGATGAGGTTGCCGCATACATAACCCATGGGGCAAATCCAATCTTTCACAGACAACATAACAACTCGAGCCGAGCAACAAAGAACGATATACTCCCCCAACAATAACCCTTTCAAATATTCCTAAAACCTCAGAATTTCATAACATCTAACCTCATTAACGAGGTACAATATTTTAATTCGCCTCAGTAAGTTGTGTCGTAGATTTTCATACAAAGCGTTGGCGGTGCGTCTCGCGGAACTTTTCGATCCTGAGAACAACTTGGCGGATAAAGGAAACATTATGTAAATAGGCGCCGAGGTTCATGATTAACTTCGGAGTACGTAGGGGATCTTATCTGGGGAACGCCTGGTACCGTTTTAATACACGCTTTTTAGTTCCACACTGGTTCGTTTTGGGTTCGCGTTATTTTTTTTACATTTTATGTTTTTTTGGATTGTAATTTTATGGATTGTTTTTTCTCAGATTGAAACATTTATTAAAGAGGTTTACATTGTTGGTACTTACCTATGATGTTGCGTCGCATATTCTTATGAATGCCTTTTTCAATCCTTTGAAGGTGATAAACTATTTTTTACAAGTTTGCTAACTTTCAAAGGCACATAAAAGATACAATGGAGGATTATGATAACACGATGAGGCAAATATGGTGAGGAGAGTTTTGAGTGTGAGTGTAAATAAGACCAAAAAAACGATGGTTTGACTGCGTGAAAGATGATATGCCTAGAAAGGCAGTGATTACTAAAAAGATGACAATGAGTATGAAAGAAGTAGACATAATGTGCCGCGACCAAAAATAAAATCGGGTAGGTAAGAGAATAATGGGTACATAAATATTTCGTAAAACAGATAGTAGGTATTGCTTTTTATGTAAATGAAAATTCTCTCTTGCCAACAAAACCTGAAATGGGCATGTATTCAAGCACATTACATTAATATGTAACAGGAAGATGGTGACGCGAATTAATTCACTTCACGTGGGAAAAAACAAAATTATGATAAATGAAAGCGAGTTAACAATGCGATGTTTGTGTGAATTTTAATTTTATGTAGCTAAATAAACATGTCTGGGTTCTAAAAGAATAAAGCTGGACATTTGTTATTTTGTATGCCTGAAGGGGTTTGTTGGTATTTTATGTTTAAGCCAAATTGTTTGTGATATTTTTGGAAAGATTAAACCGTAATGTATTCATTCGAATTTAAATTTAATTCAGACACAACGATTTGTTAGTAGGCACACTTAAAAATAACGTTAGTAATTAAATAATCAAAGACAAATAAAATAAAGCCAGTGACAGTTTGCAAAAATAAAAATGCTAATTTAATTAATTTAAGTAAATGTTGGACTCTCTTTGCCAAGATACAAAAAAAAATGTCGCATATCTAGCGCTATAGATAGTTCCCTAAAGCTGTATCATGCTGCGGGACTGTTTGAAAGAGATACCGCGGCCCTGGAACACAAAGGGCAAAGAAGGAACATGGATGGGTTTTAGTCAGTAAAAGTCTGACACTCCCTCCCACTCCGCCTAGAGCGGTTATTTAATAATTTCCCATCCGAAAAAAAAAAGCTTGTAATTCAATGCAAAACCTCCAGTGTTTGAGAAAAAAGCAATATATAAAGCTGTAAACCACCGCTTTGGTCTCCTCTCTATAACAGGAACAAAATAATAACCGTTAATCTGTTTATAAATACCCGAAATAATATAATTAGGTTATCGAATAATACCTGTACACGTCGCGTCCAATACCGACCGACAAACGGTCAAGTTCCTGTACCAAGCAATGTACAGCATCCACTTGTATTAATGTATATGTCGTTGGAATTAGTAGCCGACGGATTTACTACGCTTATCTAATTTTCATTCCATTAAGAGCTTTATTATTTTCTTAGTACTTCCCAAATTTGTTTATATTAGTTTTTTCAGCATTCTGTAAAATGTTTCTCTTTTTATCTGCTAATGGATTTTAATGAAGGGAATTTACAAGTTTGTGTACTATTTGTCCGTAGAATAACAATTATGTTAATGAGTTTTATACAGTCCTGGACATTTTCATTATTTCCTACATTTCGTTGAAGTCTGTCAAAGTACAATTAACTACAATAAACACGATAAGTGATGATGATAACCTTCTTAACATCTTCATTTAACCTGTACCATCATCTGCCTAGCCTTTTCCCTACTATATTGGGGTCGGCTTCCAGTCTAACTGGATGCAGCTGAATACCAGTATTTTACATGGAGCTACTGCCTATCTGAACTCCACAACCCAGTTAGTACTGGGTAATACGATACCCCTTTGTAAGACTGGTTGTCAGACTTTTTGGGCCACTGACTACCTAACGACAGTCAAAGATCTACAAATGACACCCGGGACCAACGGCTTAACGTGTTTTCCGAGGCACGGAAGAAACTCGGTATGTAAGGGGTGGTCACCCATCCATAAAGATCGACCCGAGCGGCTGTTATTATTTAGCCATGAGCTCCTTATTTAACCTGTACCGATAGATCAAAATACTTTAAAATCCAAACAAACTTTTTCCAACGCCCATTAAAAAACCCATATCGACGTAACCAAAACTAGTTTCCCCATAAAATCGGATCACCGTTCACTCAAAAAAAGAACAACAACAAACCATCCCTTACCGGTGTAAACTGAAACCACTAGCGGCCACCACAGCCCAAAACAAGACCGAGAAACAGAAACAAATTCAATTGGTTTCCAAAGGCACGCATCAAACGGGAGGCCGCGTAAAGAATTTCCAATCTAACCCGGTATATAGGCTTAACATGTACCTACCACAGAAAAATATATACGGTAGACGTAACAGAATCAGGAAGAAGGATCACTATCACAATTAATATTGATCAGTTGATCATTTTTAGTAATCAGATCATGTTTAATAAGGATAGTTAGTATGAAGATAATAATGAAGTAGAGAATGATAAAGTAAGTTCTGATGATAACGCTTTCATCTATGGTTGGGTTAATTGCATATATAATGACGAATTGAAAGTACTTGCTAATAACTTGATTAACATAGTAATTAACTGTAAAGCGATATGATTCAGACTTGTATTATATGATGACGAAACATTCCATTTTAATGATAAATTAACAGGTTTTGTTACCATACTCAGCTTTAGATTCTATATTAATAAAGGATCAAAAGTAATTAAGCTGCCTCTTACTTTTCTCCCGAACCAAATGCTTAACGAAAACGAGCATATCATCCATGTAAACTTTACACTGCAAACCCTCGTCTACATAGTTTTATTAGTCTGTATTCAGCCTCCAAGTGAAAAGGATTGCTCGTCGCTCATCGAGGTGGTTAGGTCAGCGAAAACGTGTGTAATAAACGTAGAACGAGCCTATAAGGGTACCCGCAGATGAGCCGATAGCGATTTGGGCATATCCGCGCGGTTGATCCAAGATGGAGGCGATGGCTTTAATGTTATGGGAGGAGATAAGTTTTTAGATGGACGAGTTCGTTTGTTGTTGGTTATTGTGGGAACTGTTTTCCTATTAAGCTCGAAAAGATGGTTATTTTGTGAAATGACTAAGACTTATTTTTTGTTAATATATTCATACAGCATAAAGAAATGGGAAAAATAAATTGTCATCAATAAATGCAAAAAAATATACTCGCTTTACACGTTCTCCTCCAACGCGTAAAAACTCAATTAAAAGATACGTCAATTCGTTATAACGCACTAGTTCCCACAAAAGTAATAAAAATCGTCCACCAAGCTCTCGCTCAGTTATTGGAATTGACTGTTCATTATAGCATAAAATACTCAATACACAATTCTGAATACATTTCAGTAAATCCATTTCAAAATATAAAACCCATTTCCATGCATCGCACGATTCAAACGCTTTTCTAAACCGATACAAAAGTGCAACACGCGGCCGCCGTACACTTCCGTCTGAAGCACCCTTAACAATACTATTTCATTCCAACATACGTACCATGGCTGGTCTTCATTTCCCGTCCATTGTTTCATTTTTAAAACTGCCAGCATCCACACCGGCTGACCCGAATAGGTGAGCGTACATCGATGATTTTGCATAATTAAAACCGTCTAGTGTTCTTTTAATAGAGAACTTTAGCGGCCGTGTATAGAAAATCCTGCTAGCAACTCTGATGTTTTTAAATTCGAAGTAGGTATTTAATAAGCTTTTGTGTTTTAGTGATTTATATGAGGACAAGCTGCACAGCTATGAAACGTCGCATTGGGATGAAACTCAGTTGTTTTGGGAAAAGAGGTTTTTCACAAAGTGCGATAAAACATACCGAAAATTTTTCGAAGAAAATAGAAATCGATTTATTTTCAACGAGTTAAGCAATGTAAGATTCGCCTGTTTTCTCGACAAAGATGATAAAGAAGTTTCTAGCAATTTCAAGATCCATGAAAACAGGGACTTAAGCATTTTTGCAAATGCTCCTAAGGCTTGAACTACTTAAGCATAAGCGTTGGGCTTAAGTGGGCCAGTAAGCAGGCTACTTAGTAGTCCATCGCCTGAGTGCACCATTAAATAAACCATTTCCCCTACTTGAGTTTTTAAGAATATCTGAGTATGTTTCTTGATCGTGGATTTTTATCTTTATTTTGGGACGTAGGTGTATTTAGATTCTAAAGTTACTTTAGTTGGTAGGTACGTAAGTATTTAAGAAATTATGAATAAAAGAGACCGAAAAATAAAACGTTTTCACAATTGTTTTAGGAATCATTTGGCACATGATATAGCATTTTATGCAAGTGGAAAACAACCAGTGTACTTTTGTTTTTAAATCCTTTACCATTTTAATTTTTTATTCGGATTCTGACTTAATTTTTTGCTTTATTTCTGACAAACTATTCGTCCGAGTTCGGGCCAGTACAAGCCGCGAGCGAAGCGTTAACTTTTGAAGATATTACTAGAGATTCCGCTTTGCGCACTGAATTCTGTTTCGTCGTTCAACTAAAAAGGCTCCACTGGCAAGTTTCTGTCAGGGAGAATAAAACTTACGCCAGATTTTGTCTCGCGTCCCCCGCATGGGAAATCTGCTGACTTCCATTCAAAAACTATATTTTTCGTACTTATTTCAATGAAGCTTTACAAGGATACTTGTGTAGTTTTATATTGTGAAACGGTGATTGGTTTGTTTCCAGTTTGTTGGGTTTATATTTGCCGATTCATCATCAAGCACTTTTGCTATTATGAGCAGGAAATGAAATATTGATTGAAAATGCCGAGAAACGTCGCGTTCTTTGCTGTAATTATTTGGTCATTCCAACATTTAAGTTAAAATTTTAATGTAAACATTTCACTGGTACGCTTCACCAATTCCTCCGCTTAATACTCATTTCGCTATACGCTTTCATTCCATGAAGCTGAATGGAAGTATTTAATCAGTCGGCATTGATAATATAAATGCACCAATACGCTATTTCCTTTTTAAATCAACGCCAGCATGGAAATAAATGGCCACTCACTAGCCATGTCAGTAGGTATACAGTTTTCCATAAAAATTGCATATAAAAACAAAAATCTGCAACTCTGTAACGGAAACGGCCATTCATAAAACACAGACTGTCGGACCTTTTAATAATATTGTTATTTTATTTCATAGCCGCTTTTCCTTTTAAAATTATTAATGAGTGTACCGCCGTTGCTCATTTTTGCTCACGAGCAAAGAGAGAATTTAAGTGCTTTATAATTTACTGTTCAAGGCTTACGTTTTATTCTTACGATCTGTGTTTCTGTGAAAAAAGGTGTTAGTTTCAGGGTAATGGAAAATTTAAAGTTCATTAAGAATGTTCAAAGGAAGAAAAATAATGAAAGTATGGAATGAGTCAAAGAACATTGGGAGAACGATTAAGAGTCTTCACAAAATTGCAATATTGAAATGGTTTTACAAGTATTGCTAATAACAACGAAGAGTGCAGGTGATAGGGCAAACGGTGCAAGATGGAGGGTGGACCATTGTCTGTGGGGAGACGCCGCATACGCATTTTAGCCGTTCATGAACCCCCATCTGTAGAGATTGTCTTTGCTCCGGCCGACATGAGATTTCCAAGTTGGCCACGGCAACGCATGCCCAGGTGGAAGGTTTACTGATGGATCGTTGAAGTTGTCAGGGGGTTTAAACCACTTGACAACTTGAGCAAGTGAGCGGGGTTCGCGTGGTTTGGCCTAAGCATATTGAAGTTTTTGCCATCAATACGCTAAGAAGAAGAATAACAGAATAACCATGAATATTATTAAACATAATGTATCTAAAACGAGTTTTGAAATTTTCTACAAAATCATCCAACTACTATAACTTCACTGCTACTATAAAAATCTGGTAATAGCCAGCACCCAAAACTTTTGTTTAGAAAATACGGACGGTGTCCTTTACAAGGGCATCGACGTTGAAATATGAGAAGCGGTTTCCTTTATTCGTCCCATGCCAGAGGGGGACGGCAGGCTTTGAAGGCTTGCAGTCCCGTTTGTTATACGTCGTCGACGCCGGCCCCGGCTTTGTCGGCTTTCGGCCTCAAGATGATTAATGAAAGGAGGGAAATTTTAAATTTACACGGCCCTGGCTATTTTTCTGTTTTAATTACTCTCAATGGGTTGGTCCTTCTTCAATGTTGGGACAGTTGATCACTTTGGAACAGCTGTTGTGGTTTACGTGATTTACATTTTAGGTCGATGTTATTGTTTCTGATGAGGAGCAGCTCGTGGCTTAATAATAACAGCCGCTCGGGTCGATCTTTAGGTTAAGCCGTGCTTGCCTAGGTTGGTCTGTGATCCCGGTTGTCATTTGTAGATCTTTGACAGTCGTTAGGTAGTCAGTGGCCCAAAAAGTCTGACAACCAGTATTACCAAGGGGTATCGTATTACCCAGTACTAACTGGATTGTGGAGGCAGTCGCTCCATGTAAAATACTGGTATTCAGCTGCATCCGGTAAGACTGGAAGCCGACCCCAATATAGTTGGGAAAAGGCTAGGCAGATGATTGTGGCAAAGATTTCTTATAAACGCAATCGATTGTTGAAAAGAAAAAGGTAAAATAAGAAGAAATATCAGTGGCAGCAGGTAAACCGAATTTACGGTTTTAAATCACCGCTTTCAGGAACCGGAAGTCCGCAATCTGGCCACGTTTTCATTAACACAACAATAAATTCTACAAATTTGGCACACAAAGTAACCATTAAACTAGAAATGGCAAAAATAAATTGCGTAATTATTGCAGATTTTAATGTGTAGATATCACGTGATCGGTTACTATAAGTTATTGTAATATCTATCCGATAGACATTACTTTTTGGCAATAAGGAAATTGAACTGAAACTGGAAATAATAGAAAGAACTAGAACGATTTCAGACTGATATTATTCGAGACTTATTTTATTTTTCTTTTTGAAACACAAATCTCTTTTATTATTAGCCCATAACTTTTTATGGCATAATCAAAATGACGATTTATCTATACATATAAAATTCAAATTTCTGACTGACTGACTGACTGATATATCAACGCACAGCCCAATCTGTTGGTCCTAGAGACATGAAATAAAAACTAATATTACACATAATATCTTACATAAACTATTATAAATGCGAAAATTGGGATGCATAGACGTTTGTTACTCAATCACGCCAGAACGGCTGAACAGATCTGGATGAAACTTTGCACAGAGATAGATTATAGTCTGGTATAGCATATTGATTACCTATTATCCCAAAAGTAAGATCCCATGGGCAATTTCCAAACTCCACGCGGGTGAAGCCGCGAGCAGAAGCTAGTAAAGATATATAAAGACTGATCTTTGAGATATTAATATAAATAAATTGGTAATACAATGAAAATTACAATTCCATGGTGATTTTAAAAATAATTTGAAAATGATGATGGGATTGAAATGTGAAATGGTATGAATTATTACGTACTGTTGTTTTAATAAACAATAATACCTGGCTTAAATCATATCAGTATTTTTTTATATACAGGGTGTAACAAACGTGTTGGCTGACGCAATTAGTATGAAATACACCATGTATAAAAATTATTCTGTAAAAATGTTCTACAAGATATTCTGCATCTAAAAGCAGCAGCCAAGTAGTAAAGTTAAGTTACATCTATTTCTGCTTAATCTAAAAGAGATTTGGCGTGAAGATTGATTTAGTTGCTCTCAGTGTAAAATGAGTCTTTAACAGTGCCAAGAAATTACACGTGCAAGTGCATGCTACTTGAATGAAAATAAATTATCAAGTAAACATTAAAAACTGTGTCACAACTTCGCCCGTGCATATTTTTTTAAAACACAATGGATCTTGCCAATGTCCTTTTTTAGATTCAGGCTACTTATCTGTCAAATTTCATAACAATCAGTTTAGTAGCTTAGATGTGAAAAGGTAACAGAAACACAGAGTGTCATTAGCATCAAAATTACACAAATTCAGAGTCCGCGGCTGCCACTGAGAAATTCCTGTTAACACTTTGCCCGACCAGGAAATCGACCCCACGACCTTATGCTAAGCAGTCGCCCTTGCGACCACTAGACCAACGATGCAGTAGACTCGCGACGACATAATAGAATTACAATGGATAATTCCAACTTAAAGACCAAACAATTCAGCAATCAGTACCATGCCTTATCTCAAAACGCAAGAAATAATTTTACGTCCTATAATCATAATAATTTCCCAAACAAAACCCTTTAAACTTACGACAGTGATAAGCACAGTTTACGTCCCCCTCCCATCCCGAGACACAACTTAAATCATTTGTTACTCCCTAATGTCCCTTCCAACAGCGACCTCTAAGTATCATTGCGATATCATCACGGAAACTTCCATTTCTCCTTTATTTTATTAGTAATAGTCAATAAAAACGTTCACTGTATTCCTTCGCGCGGACATAGCAGTTTGACACTTTTATTAGAACCGTCGATATTAAAAGCCTTAGTGCTGAGAGCGAGACAGTCTAAATTAAACCTTGGATACAAAAGAATAAGGTTGGAAGTGGGATGTTTGGTGCTGATTGAAAGCAGGGCCAGTAATGAGCCGGTCAGCAGATATTGATTCACGTGGCACCATTAGGCCGGTTGTACACAGTGCAAATTCAGCGCGACTGGGTAACTTAGTAGATAGTGATCATATATGTTACCCAACGGGGGGTGGTTTTATTGTCTGCCCACTTTTTGTTTTAACTGCCCCTTTTGTGCTGCTATCGCTACCTATGCTTTTTGTCGTTTCCTAGTTTAATGACAGTTTGCTGGGGAGCTCGAATTAGTTTTTTGCTGACACCCAATTGATCGGAAGGAGTTTAGGGTTTTGTGGGCTGTTTTTGGTGCACCCTATTCCATCAATTTTGGTAGAGAGACGTAATATATTTGTGGGATATTACACTTTAAATACGAGCTATGGGCCCGTAACGCTCAGGATTGGTGCCCTGAAACACCACCAAGGAGATGGTGGGACGAACTGGGTGGACTTCATTGAGAATTGGAAAGAATTAGCACAGAATCGTAACCGTTGGAAGGAATGGAGGGAGGCCTTTGCCCAGGAGTGGCAATATGGGCTAGTTATAATCATAACATGTTAAAACATAACTATGCAGTTAGAATCTATCGGTACTATAGGTCTAGCCTGTGGGCTTACAAACTTTTAATTTGTTGATAACTCCCTCGACGATGTACCTACTAAAATACATAGTGTTGCTAGAATTTCGACCTACTGGCTGCCAACAGAATTCTTGCAACGATGTTGATAGCCAAAACAAATTATGTAATTTTCCGCAAGCGTTGATGTAAAGGCTTCTTAAATCTCGATAAATTTCAGCAAAAATGTGAAGCAAATACAGGCATAAAAAGTAATGGACTCTAGGATTCATTTTGTTTTTTTCTACATCTTATTAAATACTAGAAGGGTGAAAGATGAATGTTTAAAACACTAATCAATGTTAATGAAAGAGCCAAAGGCTAAATTATTTCCAACTATTATAGTTTTTGGTCCATTTTCTCTACATCCCAACGCTAGACTAACAAATTCAAAGTAATTAAATCGAGACATTTTATGAATCCAATTACCAAATGTCTTTCTTAAACCCAAAATAAAATTAGCAACACCAAACACCATATAAAGGTATAATCTCCCCCATAAACTTGTACTTAAAAGTACAATTAAGGATAATATGATCCGCAATACTTAATCCGGGCAGTGCACATTATACCTATTTAACGGGATACCCCGGGATATCCCGGGACTGTTATGAGTCCCGGACGTAATCCCTGTATAATTGTTGTCCGAGGAATGCCTCCGAAGTTGGCGGTCGTAATTGAGGGCATAAATATGCGGGATTCGCACTTTTGAACCGGGGATTTTGGGGTTTCGATAATTTGAATTAAATTATAGATTAGATTGTTCAGGCATTAATCAGCCGACCAACGACAATTACGAGAGAATTTGGTGATGTTCACGAAATTGTTTGGAATGGACGACAAATAGAGCATTAGATATTTAATTTTCGTAGTTGGGAAAGTGAATTGTGGGAAAGATAAGGTACGAGAATGTTTGATTTGGGTTTATTTTAGAAGGTATCTACCAGATGAATTTGAATATTAAATCTTACCATGCTGAATAATTTTGTTTATATTATTATCAGCGAGGCCTAGTTTGTCTCGTGGTCGTCAAGCGCTGGGGATTCTATTCCTAGGTCTGACAAAGTGTTATTGGGTTTTTCTAATAGGTTTTTCTCAGTAGTAACCCGGGCTCGGACTAATCCCCGTTTGCTAGGCTCACCCCTTTTTACAAGAGACTTAAACATAACTGGCGCAGTGTGAGTGTACTGTAGAGTCTCTGCCTAACAATGCAGGGAATATTGGCATGATGTTATGTATGTATTGATAAAGTGAAATGATATAGATATTATACAACAAACTGCCAAAGCCTACGGAAATAATGAACATCCTGTTTATGATAGAAACGGGAGAAAATGACCCAAAAACTGTGGGTTAAAGAAAAATTGTTCCTTTTTTATTCGCTTTCTGTGTAATGATCCATACCTAAGTATCTTTCGTATTCTAGGCTAATAGCGGCTTTTATACTAAGCAAAGGGTCCATTTAGTATTCATCAACGAATTACTACATTGTACAACGACACTAATGGATAGTTTATTGTAGGCAACATTAGTTTAATGGTTTACCGATAAAATAATAGATACGTACTGGCAATCAATCTAGATCAACATGTTTCGTTCGTAAATGCACTAGAATATTATATTAATTGGTCAGGGGTGGCCTTTCCGGGGCTGCGGGACTGTTCGAAAGAGATACCGTGGCCCTGGAACACAAAGGGCAAAGAAGGAACATGGACGGGTTTTAGTCAGTAAAAGTCTGACACTCCCTCCCACTCCGCCCTGAGCAGGAGGGGGGGGGGGGTTATTTAATGATTTCCCATTCCAAAGGGGTGGCCTTAACCAGGAGGTCCAGAAGGAGTCATCGTATGCAACAACAACTTGAAAATCATCAGAGTTGTGCTGTAATGTAACAGTTTGTCTTGGACATGATACGACACCGATTCCTCCAAAATCATCTATCACACTCATCCAATTTATGTCTCATCTATTGATGAGTGTGCGAGAGATGTAACCATAGCGAAAGATTTAGAAAAGAGAACTCTCTGAAAAGAGTCATTCAATCAACCAACACAGTCTACAAGTCCCGTCACATAAAAAGAACGATGAGCGACAGTGCAGGGGATGTGTTTGCGCACGTTATAAAGTCCCGTCCTAAAGTACTAAGCTATTGTTTTATAATATAAGTATAACTGTTTCATTGCAGAATCTTAATAGGTACTTTACTAGCTACTTAGTGCTTTGGAAAAGGCTGGAATAAAAAAAATTGCGAAAGTTTATAAGAGCGGTCACAGCTAGCCATAGCCCTCTCATAAATTGAACCAAAAATTACATAAAAACTTACATTACTCTGTAGTGACCTAACATTGTACTACCAAAATCCACACAATCATAGGCCCATCTTTACTACACTCAAATAACATACACAATGTTGCCATACACCACAGTCCTCACTAATAATGTTGCCATATTAAATATAAATCAGCTATAAATAGCGGTCTTTCCTCACTTCCCAGCGACAGGCACGCCATGATAATTGGAGTGAGCTGTTTACAAGACGTTGAGCTTGCCTCTTGACACATTTCACATTACATTAAGAAAAATATGTTTGAATTATTATTTGATAATTATTTTGTTAATTTTTTTGACGTGAAGTTGAGAACTGCACGTGTAGGTACGACTGATATTGGACTGAAGTATACATTTGAAGCTGGTGCGGGTACTGTACCGCATGAAATTTCATGGGTTCTCCATATTTTTACTAATTCTTATTTGTTCAAATTTTTTTTACTCACTGGGAGCTAGCCATTATGGGCATAATGGCTAGCTCCCAGTGAGTAAAAAAAATTCAGTAGTTGGAAATAGAGTAGAGAGTTCTCAATTGACATTCCCTCTTGTACACTACTTTTGAATCTATTTAGGTTATCATTTACACTGAAAACGGGATATATATTTACCAGTAGCGAAGGGTCAATTTTTGTAAGAGGTAAGCCGGAGTACATATCTTTAATGTTATTATATTATTTGTCTATAGAATACTGACTGTGCCATTTTTCAAAGGGAAGCCGGTAGGAATCGATTGATATTTACCAAGTTTACTATTTGTTTTGAATTCCCGATATTTGTTCGTTTGTTATATTTATTTTCTGTGTTACTGATAGTGTTAGTGACCATGTTAGTTTAAAAACTATTTAAATTGTGATGAAAAAGGTAAAAGGTATCGTTAGGTATCTTTTAAATATTTTGATTAATCGAAAACTGAAGTCATCCTGGGGTAACTTTGTTGGGAATTGTATTTACTACCCCTAATAATATCGACAAGACTTTGAAAACCTTGTTGGATACATATTTAGAACACAGAGCATTCTGTACTTCGTCAAAATACCCTTTATTAATGGTTGACATTTCCGTCTACACGACATTAGGTTCTCTATTGTTAAATTCATGGATTGGTCTTGGTTCGTCGTCAACATAGACCAAGAATAGACTATCTATCAATATTCAATTGTAGTTATAGACAGGCCACAACAGACAAAGGCGATACAATGTGAAGGTATTTTTTTAATTCTAAAATGTAGACACACGGTAATTTGAACCAATGAGATAGAATTATTAACCGACTTCAAAAAGAAAGAGGTTATAAATTCGATAGTTTTTTATGTATGTTCGGGCTTAACTCCGTCTTCCTCTTTCTAAAATTTTTTTTTTGTTCGGGGTTTATTCCAAAATGGTCCCATTTAAATTGAATATATGTAGATCTGATGATGAGTTTCGGAGACAGAAAACGGAACTCTTAAAAAATAACAGCAAATCAACCGCGATTGCTGCTATCGCAAAAACATGCATTGTGTACGCAATCACACAACACAAGATCACGCCTGTACACTCGAAAGGGTTACGCAGATGTATTCACTATATCCGGCCCACATTTTCTATCAAAGTTAGTAGTAGTTACATATTTTTTCGCAACTGTTGGTCCGATAGAAATATTGTCAAGATCTGATCATGGGCCTCGGAGATATGGAAAACAACTCTTTAATAATAGACACTTTTTTATGTATTTGAAGTCAGTTTTATTTTTTGCAAAATAGTTTTTTTAATTAATCTATTGTTGCTACACCAAAATTAGAATCTATCTCAGTAGACTGCTGTATGCTGATGAATCGTGATGATACCAAAATGCGCCAAAAAGATAAAAATTGAAAGAACAATAAAAATATTTTCTAAAACAAAACACAACCGAACATTCGAAACCAAACCAATCTTCATAAAGGTTACTCTCAATAAGAGTCAAAATAATTTTAAATTACCCTCCTTTAGTATCAAAACGGTCCTGTTCCCAATTTAATATTAGAAAATGCATAGCACATAAACAGTAAGAAGTTGGGCCGATAAGCAATACGATTAGCGATTAGAGTTGGCAAAATTTTGACAATGCGCTTGGTTCTAGTGATAGCGTTTTATTGCAAGCGGCAATGGGTTCTGACAGTTCTGTAATAGCCGTTGGCTTGCTTCGTTTTCTATGTACTTGTAAGATATAAGTATCGGTGTCGATACCTTTATTGTTAGCACTAAAGGCTGTAGTGAAAACAACCGTTACTTAGCATTGTTTTGCGGTAACAGTGTCAATAATTCGGGAGTTTTAGTACCATTATGATTTCCGTGCGTGGTTTGGTATGTTTCAATACAATGCTTGTTACATTGGATTTCATGGATGTAGTTCCTACATAGTGCGTTTGAACTTAATATTTTTGGACGTCAAAGTTATATATTATCAGCCTAATTACTTTATCTATTTTTATATTTAGTCAGAATTGTCAATATAAGAAGATTCCAAAGTTCCTTTTCATCTTTGCATATGTATAGATTAGGATACGCAGCTTCTTCTTCTCTGTCTCGTCAATAATTATATTTACCTAGGCTTGGATCAAAAATGTATAATGTTTGGTGACCTACCGTGACCTTTTAAAGCGGTATTGTTTTAAACTAACTTCAGTGTGTGGAAAAAGATGGAGCTAGATGTCCTGGATAACTCCAACTCTTTCACACACTGAAGTGACAATAAAGTAATACTGCTGTAAGGGGTGGTGGCACAAGCCCTGGGGGTCTAAAATGACCGCTCTAACAGATTCATTAAAGGATTATAATATGAATCATCTTAAAATTCTTAAAATGATCACAGTCGCAGTTAATATCACGAATAGTAGTGACTATTCGTGATATTAACTGCGACTGTGATCATTTTTCTGACCATTTAACGAATTTGTATAATTGCGTTAATTTAGAATTTGACAATCAATTCGGATTGTTCTCTGCTTATAATAATATAATTCAATCATGATTCGAAAGACACGTGGTGACATCTATTATCATAAGGACATTATTGTTATTTTCCTCGGGTTCAGTACTTTTTTCGGGATGAAAGGTACCCTATGTCCGTTTCTGTACACCCGACAACGTATATACAAAATTTCAGGATGATCGGTTCAGTGGTTTAGGCGTGAAAAGGTAACAAACAAACTTACTTTCGCATTTATAATCTTAAGTAAGGATAATGGTTCTGCTAAAGGGGCCATTCTAGACGCTGGTGTACATTCACAGTATCAATATTACCATTGCTAGCTAGACCGCCATCAATCCCACCAAACCCTTTGTTGCCCAAACGCTGATTGTATCACGGCTCGGCTGAACGCCGAATATTATCAGAACAAATTGGTACAGTCACGACATAACATTTGTTATTTTTATTTATATTACCAATAATGTTTTGGAGCGCGAACGCTGTACCGTTCACAATAAATCTATGGGTTCAAGGTTGAGTATTATTTTGAAGGTAAATGAGCCTTGTTTTTCAGTCTGAAGTGTGTCAGATGTTCAGCATAGCTTTAAGATTAAGGGTAGCAATGTGGCGGCTTATATTATGTTTCGTTTATTTTCTATCGTCTGTATATTTTATTGAAGTTAGACCTATTGTCTACGACTATACAGGGTGTAAACAGATCCTTCGCGAAGCCGTTAACCAAGCATTCTGTAACCCAAACTAAGTAGCCCTACACAAAAATTATTGCTGGGAAACGACTTTTTTTTGGGGTAAAAAATAACCTTTTACGGTAAAACTCAATGTAACGCTTTCAAAACATTGTGCTTATGGATGCATTGAATAGTAAACGGGTCATGGATGTATTAAAAGTAAAGTTATAACCTTCAGAAATAGTATTTTAAAAAACTTGTGAAAAAGTTGGTTTGACCCCCAATAACTCCATAACTAGAAGGTTCCCAGGTGTGGTCTAGAACAAAAAAAATATCGCAATAGCGCGAGCGGGGAGAACAAGGGACGAGAACAACGTTTCGGCTTCGTTAAGGGTCTATTTACACCCTTTATATAAAAGTAACCAGCTACAAACACAAATCAACAATGCGTAGTGGCTATCAGTAAACGACGCGACGCAATCAAACACAACATAACATCACGCCTGTAATCCCGAAGGGTTAGGCAGAAGTGCTCCTAATAGTACAACCACATTTCGCCAGTTATATTTTAAATCCCATGTAATTACTTTTGATTGGCGTCGTAGACGATAGCCAGTGGTAGTAACTGATTAAAGCGAATCCATTATTTGGATCCAAGTCTTGTAACTACAACCTACAACTACAATCTTTTATAGTATGTATATTTGTAGTATCTTCAATACAAATGTTTCCAGTATTTACGTTTTTACTTCAGTCCTGTATTTAATTCCATGCCACATCCTTTCTACCATAGGTTACATTTAACCCTTGTCTACAAGAAAAAAACAGGGTTCAAGTTCCTGCATAAACTTTTGTGGGGGGAAAAAATCAACTGTTTATACTAATTGTAAGTAGCAGTAACCGCGCGACTATACAAAAGTGCCACGCACGCGATAACGCTCACGCACTCGCATTTCTTTCTTTTTTTTCTTGCAATGCAAGTTGCCAGTGATCATATCGCACCGTTATTGATTGCCACTGCAAAAAAATTGTGCGTGTGTTACTAGTATAAGAAATGTGTTTTTTAATTATTGCTTTACTTAGAATGAAAATTAACCCCTCGGAAATTACGCGAATAATTTGAATTAGGAATAATTAAAATTATTGTGTTGTTTGACGTTAGTGGTCGTATTTCATATTTTAATATAGCAAAACATAATCAGCCTTTATTGTTCCCTCGGCTGATACTTGGATGAGTGACCGCCCATTACATACCGAGTTTCCTCCGTGCCTAGGAAAGCACGTAAAGCCGTTGGTGTCAACGTGGATCTTTGACAGTCGTTAAGTAGTCAGTAGCCCGAAAGTCTGACAACCAGTCTTACTTAGGGGTATTGTATTACCCAGTACTAACAGGGTTTTGAAAGTCAGATAGGCAGGCGCTCCACGTAAAATAGTGGTATTTAGGTTAGACTGGAAGCCGAGTCCAGCATATTTGGAAAAATCTAGGTAGTTGATGATGCTAGACCAACGTCTTCTCGATGAGAGGGACTGGGCTGTAGTCCACCACGTGGGTTGGTAGATATCTTCAAGTTTTTTATTTTAAGACTGGCAGATTTCCTCGCGATATTTTCCTTCACCGTTTTGAGAGGAGTGTTTATGAAATAAATTGCACAAAGTAACGCGCCTGCCCGTGTATTTCATATTTTACTGGATGATATTAAGACTTCTTATTCAATCTAGGTTTTGGCTGGCCTGCCGCCAGAATGCTGCGTTTATAAGCAAGAATACGATCAGTTCCGCCAACCGTGATATGGCATTTTATGCTTCCGTCACGGCGTTGAGAGAAATGCTTAGTGTTTACAATGTGCAGAGAGAGGCTTTGGCGTTTATTTTAAAATAAGAAAAAGAGAACAATATGTTTCTTATTTTATTTAGAGTCCAGTTTTTTAGTCCATCCGAATAGCCAGTAATTAAAATCATCATCACCCACATACCAACTTCCCCCACTGCTGGGTTTAGGCCTATTTTTGCTTGTGCCAAGCTCCACGTGTTTGTGCCCAAACCCATGATGGCAACAGTTTCATCTGCCTATCTCACCGCCGGGCGACCAACTCTTCTGTTACCAGTCCTTGGAATCGTAGTAGGGTGAAACCGTATATATCACATAATCAAAAAATTACGACGATACGGCGCATCAAAGTTCAAGATAGAGGGCTTGTGACGTCACTGGACAGTAAAAAGTAACAGAAATTGTGACGTCACACGAGATTTTAACGCGCTGTATCGTAGTCATTTTTCGTTTACATGACAAAAGAAAAAATACGTGTCCAATATTTTTTGATAATCTAACTGACGGAATAAATAGATTTTTTCAGGCAAATACCCTATTATTATCAGCCAACAAAGAGTATAAAGGGTGTAAAAGACCCTTAATGAAGCCGAAAGATACTTGTTCTCCCCATCATTGCGATCATTTTTTTGTTCTAGACCATACCTAGGTACCTTCTAGTTACGGAAATATGGGGTGTCAAAGTTCCAACTTTTTTACAAGTTTTTTTTTTTTAATACATGTTTCTAATGCAAGATTTTTACTTGAAACTCCTTCACGACCTCCGTACTATTCAATCCATCCGTCAGCACAATGTTTTGAGTGCGTTACATTGAGTTTTACCGTAAAAGGTAATTTTTCACCCAAAAAAAAACTCGTTTCCCAGCAATAATTTTTGCGTAAAGTTACTTAATTTGATGTACAGAATGCTTGGTTGACGGCTTCGTGAAGACCACGTACCACGTACACCCTGTATACTAAAAAATAAACTTGGTCTGTCTGTTTTAAGTGATATAATAACACCACAATTATATAACAAAATACTAACTGTTACCTACATTGTATCGTAAATATAAAAGGCGTGCCCATTTCAGCGAACAATAGTAGGTAGGTAGCTACTGGAAAGTTGTTTCGTATCATGAAACGAATGTAAATTGTTGAGGGAACAAACTCTAGCCATTTGGCTAAGTAAGTTCTGAACTGCGATGAAGCCGTAAACTTGTGGGATTTCCACTTTATTAAATAATAAACAATGTAACTACATGTTATATGGAATTATATTCAGCTGAATTATTAACTGTTTTCGTACTTTGTTGATGAGAGAGTTACGTTGTGGATAAATGAAAGAAAAAATATTTGTGGCAGGGACATGACGTACATCATACAAAATGACAAAAAAATACAATAAACATACAATGCATAACAAATATTTATAAATTCAATAGGACAAAAAAAAAAACGTTAACAGCTTGCACGTCGTGACTGCGACAAGCAGGTTACCACTCAGCATAATGCTGTGCTATGGGGGCCCACAGCACAGCGCTGGATTTCAGTCACCCGTGAAAAAACGTACGGAAGCCAAGATAGCATAAATATTTTTAAATCAAATGTTCAATTTCTGCGTCAGTTGCGTTTAGGTCGCTTTTAAATTACAATAAATTCATTATGTTTATCGCTTTTCTTTGGTACATTAGCTTTGACGGCTTTTTTTTAAGGCTTTTCATGGGTCTATATTGTGGGACGCAAATAAAATTAATATAAATAAATTGATCCGATGTTTATTAAGGTTTTTTTTGGAATGTCTCAGTGGCAGCTATTGAGTCTGGATTTGTGCCAGGTTGATGGCAATAGGCTCGCCCCCTGTTACATGGGTCTCAAACATAACTGGCGAAATGTGGGTGAACCTTCGGGAATTATAGGCGTGATATTATGTATGTTATTTCATCTATTGTTTTAATTTATCTCGACTCAATTATTTTAGTAGTATTTCTAATACAATTGAGTGGTTAGGTTAGAATCTACTAACGTAGCACTTCAACTTGCAGTACTTTGTGTTATGAAAACAATAAAAACTTATACACCGTTCCGTCTAACGCTACTCAAACTAAATTTGAATCCCGTCCACTCAACTGAACATAACAAATTCAGCCCCAGTTATTCCACCTCCACATTTTATTTGCATTAAAATCTTCCACATCCACGATATCCCTATCCAGCCAGCATTCAGGAAAATATGCAACTTCAAATTTTTAAGTCCAACTTTTTTCGCGTGGGTTCGCTAGAAGAATAGTAATTCCCGAGGCGGCCACCGACGGATTAACCCCCACCGAAACTGTAGCTTCTATAGTGTGAACGAGACCTAGTGTTTTTCGCTGTACGGATATACTCACGGATATACCCGCTTTTTGTTCTGCATTTTTGTTATTTTTTGGGGTCTTTTTTGGAGTTTCTGCTTTAGCTTTAGGTATTCGTTGTGTTGTGTGGAAGGAAATTATAGTGTGGCATAAGATCTTTTTTTTCCATTAATATAATAGAGTAATAGGAATCTTTCATAATATAGATATATCAAGCTCTGTTGTTTCAGTCTTTACTGTTTAAGATTTCATTCAACTAACAAATATCTCGATATCCGAAAAGTCAATAATAATCTCGTAAAAGAACTATTTATTAAATCTAGATTCCAACAAGATCAAAGCAACAAACTAAGCAGAAACAATGCCGAAAACGAAAACAAAAACGTTGACGGTCAAAACTTCAATCTGGAAAAACGCTAACAAAAAAAAAGTCCCACAAAAAGAGCGGGCTCTGGAATCCACTGTATTATTACGTAATTAAACAAGAAAAACGTTGGCCACTGTTGTAAAAAAGCCAACAAATCTGCCGTCGAAAGGAAACGCAAACAACGAGGTAGCTATGTGCAAATTGCCAAGAAAGAATTTAGTTGGTAAGACCAGCAAAAAGTTTAGGCTGTTGGACGATGCAGGGTAATAAACAAATGAACGTACGACCCACGGCCGATCAGCAAGATTGTGGATTATATTTTACTGGCCACGAATTTTGTTTTTACATTAAAAATGAGACTACAGGCTTACAATGCTGTGTCACGAACGTGTGTAGTTTCGGGTATATAAATTCTTTTGGTTTATTGAAGCGGTTTTGTGTAGCTCGGAGCTTTGGAAGACTGCATTTGATTGTATTGTTGGTGAATTTATGGATGTCTATAAGTCAAAATACCTGGGATTTCAGGGGGATTTCTAGTTTAATTTATGAGTTTTTAGAGGTACCACATATTTATGAGCTAAAATGACAATAAAATATAGTTTGTTCCAAGAATTTGCGATTATGAGACTACCTTTATGAGTTGATAGAATTCTATCGTGTGAATTTATATTCAGAAGCACGTCATCCATTTCATTTCTTTCTTTTATTTCCTAACCAAGAGATAAACAGCCTACACTCTATTACTATAATGTACAAACTTCTTTAACACTATAAACTTCAACAAGATTATCCCAAACAGTTTTTGCAGCTCCTCATTTGTCTGTAGACCGGGCACTGCTATAAATTCAGCGACGAATTCTCTATTAATTAACGTGCTAATAGCAAAGTGTCCCAATTCCGTGTCTTTGGAATTATTACTTCCAACTTTTGTTTTAATCTCTTCTAAATGTTTAAGTTTAGTTTCTTTATTAGATTTGTGCTTATGTGCCGGTAATATTTTGGGAATGATAGAATGTGCATTATGATTTATTTATTACGCGACTTCGGGCGTAGAAGACGGACATTATTTCACAGAAAATAATATACCTGTATTCTCAAAATTATGCTATGTCCTTACTCTGGTGTGCCAAATTTCATCCATATCAGTTCAGTCGCCAAGGTGTGGAAATGGTCACAGTAACAGAGAGACGAACAGACATAGTTCCTTTATAATATTGGTAGGTTTGGATTTTATTTCCGTTTGGTATTTACTTTGAACTCTTGGTTTGGGATTGTGATGCTTGGTAACAACTATGTTTATATATTATTCCATAAGGACCTATTTCACGGTGGCCGAATAGTCACTACTAACCGAATAACTTCAAAAATGGAACACAATTTGTGTGAAAATATCTGCCATGTAAGTTAACGGGAACTTAATCGTAAGTGGTGAAACAGACCCTAAGTCTCTTTAATTTATTCCATAAATATTATATTCTCGCAAGAAACAGTGTACCCTCATGATCGCGAGATTGTGAACGTAACATACTACTTACAATTTAACGCATTACTTTTCGGTAGATTATAATCTATCGAAGTGAAACCGTCAAATTGTGAAATGGCATGCAAAGGATGCCATTTCACAATTTGACGTTAATTGCCATTTTATAATTTACCGAAAAATAATGTGTTAAATTGTAAGCAGTATGCTACGGTTCACAATCTTTCGACAGTTTACAATCCCGCGAGATAGATTATAATCTAACGGTATTTACAATTTTACGGTGACATATGTATGCCAATACGATATCTTGACTTAACCTTCCAAGAATCAAACGTTAATTTATATATTATATACGCTATAATTATTTGCTGGATATATACACACCTACATTCTCATTTATACATATTTACGAAGTCCCAGAAGACAGCAACATTTTATATTTGGAATGAGGATCTATGGAGTATGAAGTGACAAACGAGGTTAAGGTTAAAACGAGAATTTATGGAGTGCGAGAAAACGTTGCGAAATGAATTCTTAGATAATCTAGTTCCTTTTGTGGAGTGGCCAGTGTACCTTTTTACTTACTGCTTTAAGTAAGCTTGATATAGTACGTTTTTTAACGCGATTCAGTATAATTGTTGTAATTAGTGTGGTGTATTTTAATAACAACTTGGTTGTTTCTTTTGCATGTTTTTGTTCGGTTCCTTATGTTTACTAAAATCAACTGGTTTATAGAAAATATTTTGTTGTTTTCAAATTCGTCACCAGAAGTGGGTATCGAATCACCCACGTCATGAAACATCACCACATGGGCCTGAAACGTAACGTATGGGTGTTTCTACTATTTACCACTCTACCTAACCCTTTCGAATATGTAGGCGTGATATAATGTTATGCTTTTGTTTATACTTTATTCAAGGATTTTTATGTCATCATCATCACATTCTATCGGTTGAAACAATTTATGTTGGGCAAAAAAAGTGGGCAGGCATAAGAAGCTAGAAAAAAAACATCTAAGTAATACAAAGAAATTGTGTCCTACAAAGCCATAAAACCATATTTCTTTATGAAAATATACCTCCCTACTTATACATATTTCTTCACGAGAAAGCTAATTAAAACACGGTGATAATGCAATTCCGCTCGAGGCACCCATCCTGCCTTTAGTTAAGGCACGCCTCAAGACGGCCTCGCCTTCAAATAGATCGAATTATTTTCTAAAGAAAACTGTATTATGAACTTTTAATTTCGCTATTTTTAGCAGTCGTCGCCTTAAATAGGAAACGTAAAGCCGTTTATGATTGTGCTTTTATCTTTTAGTGGAGTTTAAAAGATTGTATTTTTTTTTTTTGTTTTAATGTCATTTCTGGAAAAAAATCTTGGTGAAATGTTTATTGCTATTTGAAATCTGGAAGTGTTAACATAAAAATGACAACAATAATGTTGATGAAAATGACTCAAAGTATCAATAAAATGAAATAAACAATTGCTATGAAAGTATTTGCTGTTGTTAAACAAACGTCTAGTCTGTATGACACATCGCTACCCACTTATCTGTCTATTAAAAAAAACTACTTTCAAATAAATACTTTTCTGTCTATCATATTGACATACCAACCCACCCTCCCACTCTGAAAAGCTTGAGTAAACTCTATAAAAAAGCCAATATTGCCAAAATACACAACTGATGACGACCTATAGACAATCTTATCGGCTGCCTGACCGATCATTTCAATGCAAATAAACCGTCCGGCAGCCGGCCGGCACGCAACCGGCCAACTAGATAGACTACACTTTATATCTCTTCTGACATTCAACTGGAACTAATTTCACCCAACAATGTAAACTTGAAAGCGAACTTTTGCACTCCTCACAAAAAACAACCTTACCCCAACCGCTTCACGATCCGGAATAACTCTTAAAATCGAATTCTTAAGCCAGCTTTTTCAATGTCAGCGAAAGAGAGTTAGAACGAATTTTTTATTGAATATTTTTGTAGGGAATCTGCAGCGTTGCATCTTTTCACTCGTCTCTGAAGGAAGGAAACTTTTCCCAAGTGTTCGGGTTCCACGGATTTTTTTTCTCATTAACGATTTGAATTTCTTAAGTTAGGGATATTCTCATTAAAATAAACTTTGTTAGCGTTCTTTTGTTTGTTAGCCATAATTGCGCTGGTACTTGTTGTTTATCTTTAAATGTATTTTATGAGGTAATAAAACTTAATGTTTATTTGTTTGAATTATTCAAACACTAAGTATTTTACTCATCGTGTTCGTAAGTTTGAATTTAAGACAGTGCTAGCTGTAGTTCTGAATATTGTGGAGATGGAGTGCACAAAGAAAACTAATTAGAACAGTAGTTTACCTGTTTCACAAGGTTTATTTGAAAGAGAAAACTTTATATTTTAAGACTATGAAACTGTTATTCAGCGTCTCTTGTTTTCGGAGTCAACTTTCGAAAGTGGGTTGCTGGCTTGCCTTATTTTGGAGTTAGACAATAACATGTATTTCTGAAATTTTCTATGTTTTATAACCAGAGGGACCTAGACAAAGTGACAACTCGTCGTAAGTGATACCGTAACGATAAAGAAAACTGAAAGAGAAACAAATAAAATATCTCGACTTGGCACACGAGGTTGTCGACATGTGGAATGTGAACTCGGCTATCATTGTGCCGATTGTCGTGACGGCCAATGGCCTTATAGCCAAGAGCTTCGACTACCATCTCTCGAGGCTCTCCTTAGGCGGTTGGATCAAGGGCCTGATTCAGAAGGCAGTACTGCTCGATACAGCTCGTATTGTGAGGAGGTTCCTGTCCCTAACCACCGGTAGCTTGGACCCTGCTCCCGACACCGGCGGACCACTATTTTTTGTATTTTTAAATGTTTTTTATGTTTTTTTTAAAGAAATATTTAAAAATGTGTAGAGAAATAAATAAAGCGAATAGAAAACTGAAAAATGTATGGTGTACTGACAAAAGGTATCGAAACGCTACATAGGTTGAAGATCGCTGTAGAAAACCGAAACATTTTTAGAGTGATTGTCGTTTGTCTAGATTCTACTGCATCCATCTCAAAACCTGTGTCACACCTACATTAAACGATTCGTAAACTAACCAAACCACTGACCACACTGCTTCACCACCCCAAAAAACCAAAGCAAAAAGAACGCCACAACAAATTTTTAAACACCGAAAAACCGTATGTTAGCCGCATAGGCACGGCTGGGCGTAACAGTAGCAGATTACAGCGGCTTAGATAACGCTAGCTCGGAAATAAAAGCGGCTAACTACTAATTAGCAGGCTGTGGTTCGTTGCGGCCGGCGTCGATGCAAATTCGACCGGCCAACGTGAATTAGCGCGGCGCTAATCGCGTGCTTCTGCGCTTATTTGATACGCTACAATCGGTTTATATACAAAATCGTGTTGTTATCGTAGATGTGCAGGTTGTTCGCGAATTTGTGCAATTTATTTTGGGAGGAATTATTTAGGTTGTAAAGGGAACGTGCAAGTGTAGCCTTAACCGGTAGTGCAGCTACATAAAAATAACGGACGTTGAAAAAATAGACCTGCATAAGACTGGCTCGTGTCGGCTGAAAGATTATCTGTACGCGTAGCATGACCACCGTAGAGACGGGTTTTGTCGACGGAAGAATCGACACAATGACAGATCAACAAAAGAAATCTGTAATTTTGTCGATTCTTCCGTCAACAAAACCCGTTTCTACGGTGGTCATGCTACGCGTGCTGGTAGTATTTTCACATCTACTGTCAGTCAATCCAACATTTAAGATGTAAAGTGTATGAATAACCACGATGTTATCGACTAACGTCTTTATTACACTTATCGAGAACTGTGTTGGGACAGTACAATTAACTGAATGCGCCTCACAAGCACTGTGCTGACTTCTCCGTCTTCCCTCTGCCTCGCCTCTGTACTTTGCACAGGTAATCGAGGCATGAATCCGAGACGTTAAACGTGACTTAGCACGTATTTTGATTAAACTTTATTTCGACAAATGCCAAAAAAATGACGTCTAAGCCAAAGCTCGTGTAAGAAACGTTTACAAATCTGTATTATCCCCAAAACCACAAATTAGGCCCCACTTAAATATTCAACCACAAACTCCCAAATCCTTTGAAAATCACCTACCTGATAAAATTGAAACTCGTACAAGTCCAACATTAAAATAAGACTATTATAACGTAGCAGCGCTTTGTGCTTGATCAAACAAAACAGACTCATTTGTTTCGAGCCGCTCAACTAATGAAATAATATTCAAAATCGTGTCAGGATTCTCCTGGGGCAGGAATTGTGGTAATGCTTTTGGGATGTATGAATTTGTGGAGCTAATTTTGGTTGAAGTGAGCTTTCCTTTTTTCCAAAAAGTTGAGGAGTATTTATTGTACTCCCACATTTTGCTAGTTATGTATTAAGTCCCATGTAATAGGGGCGAGCCTATTGCCACCAACCTCCGTGCTCAACATTATCCACAGCCTGAATTCATTCACTGCTTGGTATAGGCCTCTCTTTTATTGTGCCAACGTCCACGTTCCCGTGCTGCTACTGAGAAATTACTGATGGAAAACTCCAAATAACAGATTGCCCAACGTGGGCATCGAATCCAGGTCCTGACTGTCACCAGAAGCACTTCACTAGAGCAAAGCTAATGATATTGTCGAACGAGTTCTTAGGTGTGGAGCAGATTGCGATAACGACTTTTGACAAAGTATTTTTTTAATTATTAATTTCATAGATACCAAAATGGCATCATTTAAGACTTGTTACCTTAAGAAGCCCATAACAAATAATAGACTCGTCATCATCTGCCTAGCCTTTTCCCAACTATGTTAGGGTTGGCTACCAGTCTGACCGGATGCAGCTGAATACAAGTATTTTACATGGAGCGACTGCCTATCTGACCTCCACAACCCAGTTAGTACTGGGTAATACGGTACCCCTTGGTAAGACTGGTGATCAGACTTTTTGGGCCACTGACTACCTGTTACGACTGTCAAAGATCTACACACGACAGCTAGGATCAACGTCTTAACGTGCTTTCCGATGCACGGAGGAAACTCGGTATGTAATAGGTGGTCACCTATCCACAGACCAACCTAGGTAAGCACGGCTTAACCTAAAGATCGACCCGAGCGGCTGTTATTATTTAGCCACGAGCTCCTCCTGTAAGCTGTAAAACAAACATTTCAAAGTCCTAAAACACAGCTCGCAAGTGATTGACAGCGCTGTCGCACATGTCACCCAACAGCTGTCAATTGCATTTCGTCGCTAACAAGCGGTGAATACACCTCAGACTGTATGCTGTAATGTATGTTAGGTTTGGAGTTACATGTAGGAGAAATGGACAGAGTTGCGTATTATTTATTTATTTAAATTTCATGTACAAAAGTTGTACATAGGCGGACTTAATACCATAAGGCTTTCTCTACCACACAACCTTTGGGCCAAATAGGACAGCATTGTGTTAGAGAAAAAATAAATAAATAAGAAAAATATAATTTTGTTAACATAAGTTGGTCGTCCGGCGGCGAGATGGGCAGACGACATTGTTGCCATGGCGGGAATATCCTGGATGAGGCTGGCACAAGACCGTGGAGCTTGGCACTAGCAAAGAGAGGCCTATACCCAGCAGTGGGTGAAGTCGGGCTGTGGATGATGATGATGAACATAAATTGATATTCATAAATTGGTACATACTAATACACATATATACAAATAAAATGAAATGAACATAAATTAGTAAAACAATATTATTTTATTAGTACAACATAAATAAGTTTAGAAAGGGTTTAATTACATAAATGCCATTATTATCATCACCTGCCTAGTCTTTTCCCAATTTTTCTGGCGTCGGTTTCGGCCGTCGTTTGTCGGTTTGTGTATTGTAGAAAAAACGCAAACTATAAAAATAATCAGCTGTGATGAGAAAATAATCAAGCTTGTTATAATACTACTTATAATTTTACACGTTCATTACTATTTTCGTTTCTGGAAGTTTTCAAAAACTAGGAAAATGTAGTTTTTTTTTTTTTACTGTATCGTGACTACGTTTACAAACATTGAAACTCACACACACAAACAATCAGATCCGAAGCAACTACCTGTAGGCAACACAAATATTTGTTCCTTGCGGGAATCAAACTCGTGACACATAGCGCAGCAGCCAATCGCTCAGTCACTGCGCCAACCGTGCCGTCGCTTTCCTTCATTTATCCAGAAATACAGTACTGTGAACGTCAACGATATACTAATCCACTGCCATAAATCAGACGCCAACAAAATAGTCGCACAGAATCAAGAACAATGACAAAACCGGATACTTAAACACCCGCAGCCACCCTTTGATCCCGACCCCGTCGTAAATCTGTATCGACACATATTATAAATCACAGTTATCCCTTTAAAAGCATTGCAACACATTACCATACGTCATAATGGAGCATTTCATCTGCTATGGTCCAGCAACACGAATAAATCGGCTGCCCAGCTTCCGCGCCAGCCATCTTGGATTGCGCTAACGGGTTCATTTCCTGCGCCTATACATTTCCGGTCCATTCGATGTTGCCAAGTCATAATTTTTAAAGCTCCAAGTTGGCCTTTCGTTTATTTTCGTGAAGAAATGTCCCCGTTTTGGGACAGGACGTTAATTATCTTTAGGTATTAATTGCAGGGTTGAATTGTGTTTATTTGTTAATGTTTGGTTAGAGGATTATAGGGTTGTTTGAGTAAAGAAACCGTGAAGTCGAGATTATTTGTGTAATGGAGCCATTCGGGGTTCCTTGTTAGGTGTTAATTTTGGGGCCTGCTGTACCCGTTCAATTAAAGGGACACTTATTGGATTAAAACGTTGGGTTTTATTGTGCTATTTTGTGGAGAACTTTACTTTAAAAGTAAATGGTAACATTTTACTTGCATATCAGAGAGAAAACTTGGGTGAATTGTGTGAGGAATGCTAAGAAAGATAAAGGAGTAAATGATAACATGGTGGTTGACAGAGGAGAATGGAAGAAAAAAACGTGTTGCGCCGACCCCAAGTAACATGAGACACGGGCAGGAAGATGTCATCATCTTCAAATGCCAATGAAAGAAAGAGCACTTTGATTGGTTATTGGTTTTGATATCTAAGCAGACGTAAGACATCTAGTATATATGTTGGATATGCAAAGACTTAAACTTTCTAGCTTTTTCCAGACAGTCAACATCTTCATCATCATTTTAGCTGAATTACGTCCACTGCTAGACATGAGCGGGAGGCTCAAGACCCAAGTGTGCAAACCAACAAAACCTATGCTTCCAACAATTCCGGCAGTTGTATCCAAACACTTCTATACAAACCTATTTACTCCGACAGACATAAAACTCCATTACTATACAACTGAACATAGTACACAAACACTGCAGTCTGCCCTTTTAAAATGTGACGTAGACAAATGGCCGGGACGCGTTACATGACAGTACGATCTTCTGTGTCCCGGCGGAGGAGACTCGCAAAATTATTAAGTGATGCTTGTGTTATCACTGGGCGTTTCTTTTGTTCGTTCTTTTTTAGAGGAAATTTGTGCTAAGTAGCGAGGCTTAGAAGAAATTAGGGAGATTTTGTGAATGCCGTTTTTATGTGTAAAAATAATGGTTGCTAAATAAAAATTTTAGAGTGTTCTATATCATCAACAGTTTCTACAGATCCTCTTGTTTCTGTCTGAGTATTCTTTTTCTTCTTATGGTGGCCTTCGATCTTCGAGAATCGAGATGCGAGTCTGTTCCAGGTTTATCTTGTTTCTGCCATAAAGAAACTGTTCAGAAAAGCTTCTGATACCAGTCCATTTATTGTTTTACAATCATGAATTTTTCCTCAAAAGACAAAAGCACCTCTCAACACAATCGCTTTCATATCATCATTTAAAAAATACCACACCAGGAAATTCTCAGCTGTATCTGTTCCGTGGTTATTAACAGATTCCATAACACTCACAAACTCATTAATTTAATTTCACTTTCAAACTTTTCGACCCAAGAAACACAACCATCATGTCATAATTCTTTCACTACCCACCTCTCAACTTAGTACGTACATCAGCACGTTGCACTAACGTCTAACGGGCCGTCAATAATACGATCGGTTCATTCCTATTCGACCGACATCGTCGCCTACAAATAAAGCTACGCTCCACTGTAATCTGAACACATATCAGCTGCCATTTTCGACGCGACAAACTGCAGCGGAATTTTAATTTTTTATTGTGTTTGTTTGTTGCCGGAGATTACGTTAAGCTGGGTATCGGGTATTGTATTGATGTAGCAGTCGCTTTGGACATATATCTTATACACCGTGACTTTTTAGTCGTCTTACAACGGCAACCCACTTCATGAATCCAATGACGACTAAACTTTCATAAAAAAGGTATTTATGAGATTTTAATAATTTAAAAATAAAAATATTTTTCAGTATTATGACGCATGAAGTAGTTAAAACACTCTGTTGCGAGCGATGATCTACTGGACTCGAGCGCTGGTCTTCTGTTTGACATGTAAACATTATTAACAGGATGTTTCATAATTTTATTCTAATGTATTATTTTATTTTTATTTGTACCTATTATGTTAGGTAAAAAACAATCGCGCCAAGAGCTAGTTTATGCCGGGTACATTGAGTGGACCACCTTTGTAAGACGACTAAAAAGTCATGGTGTATAGGGTGACTAGTAATTAGTGACCGATACTTAAACAGGTGATTGTACTCATGATAACAAACAACTTTTCCACAAAATCATTTTTTTTAAACGGCTGACAGCTGATAGGTTACAGGCGCGCGCGTGTGAAATTTCATACAGCTGTTGTGTTATTGTGATAAAAGTCTGTGTATAAAAAAAATGTTTCTTTGGGTGTTTTTGTGTATTACTTGAATAAATAAACAATTTTAATATTATACACCGTGACTGTTTAGTCGTCTTACAAAGGTGGTCCATTTAATGTGCCCGACATAAAATAGTTCCAGTTCCAGTTCTAATAAACATTAGAAAAAATTATGAAACATTCTGTTAATGTTTACGTGTCAAACGGGAATATATACCTACCCAGCGCTCGAGTCCAGTAGATTACCGCTCACAACAGGGTGTTTTAACTACGTCATGCGTCATAATATTGAATGACATTTTTATTTTTAAATTATTAAATCTCATAAATACCTATTTTTTTTTTATGAATGCTTAGTAATCATTGGATACATGAAGTGGGCTGCCATTGTAAGACGACTAAAAAGTCACGGTGTATTTATAACTTTAAAAGGAAAAGGCTAACATGATGATGTTGTAAGAATCATCTTACAACATGACTACACATGAACACAGCTTGACTTGTTCATTTCTGTCAAGTTACGACAATTTTTAGTCTTAGACTGTAATTCAGACTATTATTAAGTCCTACCTCGTACGCAATTCCTGCACGACCGCTCTTCGCAACTGCTAGATAGTCCTACTGAATACAGCTACTCTGTGGCCCACCTTAGCTACGATCCATACACAGACTACACAGTGTGTCAACAGTAATGAACACAGGCAATTATAATGAACTGTCAGGATACTGAATTATTGCTAATTCGATGATGATGTAGGCTTGATTACAGGTACGTGTATTAGTTTACGTCGACAAATATTCTCTAGGTATAAGGTTAAAATAATTACAGTACCTGTATACCTACCTCATTCATTATTTTAAAGTAATTAAGGAAACTGTCGTCACGCAGTGGGTGCCAGAAGACGGGCGTCGTTGCCGAGGGAGGCCTAGAAAACGCTGGCGTGACGACCTAGAGGCGTATATGAGAGATTGGCCAGAGAAAACCGCACGCAGAGAAGAATGGAAGGCTATGGGGGAGGCCTTTGTCCCGCAGTGGGATAAGGGCTTTTTTCTTGCTCTTTTTTGAACTTTCCAAAAACGTTCGAAATTACGTTATGTTTACGTAGCGCGTTTGTGCTAGGGCCTATGCACATCGTGACCATTGTACTGATGCAACATCTAAAGACAAAAGGTGTCATGGTGTGATTTCACTACTCAAAATCAATATTATAAGTCATTTATTCAAATTAGTCTGAAAATTAGCAGGTTGTCGTAGTGACTGACCGATCGGTTGCTGCGTTGCGTATCGTGGGTTCGTTTCCACAAACAAATATTTATATGGCCTATAGGTAGTTATTCCGGGTCTGACTGTTTGTGTATATGAGTTTAAATGATTGTAACTGCACTCACGATACAGATGATGTTCCTAGTGTGGATAGTGTTTTACTGTGTTACTGTTACGGATAGTAACAAGTCAGGATATGCTCTTGTACACACGGCGACACAACAAGCTATACATATCCAGTATAATCTGACTTCGCTTTGTATGAGCTTCCCGTACGATGAGGGATCAGTTTAATTTGGTTTTACATAACTTGATTGGTCGTCACAAGGAGCTATTTATCTTTTATAATCAATTTACTTTAGAGTACGTAGATATAAATAAAATGTCGCATAATGATATTTCCTTTTTCGTAAAATAACAATGGGTCTGTTTTTGTTACAGGGTGTGCATTTTTAACATACTTTAATCCGGAGAGCGCGTCCAGCGCTCAAACGGCTCTACATGAGAAACGGACACTACCAGGGGTAAGTCTTAGCATATTTTATAAAACTTTAAAATATACATGATATGTAAATAAAGGTAAAACCTTTTTTAATGGAATAAGTAGAAAGAAAAGTTTTATCTGGTCATCATCTATTATGAAACAGTCTAATAAAGACGGTATCCTTATTATTCTCTGCAAGTGCTGCAGTTGAACTGTCCATCGAAACATTCCCCACTAAAACATTATTTAATTGAGTAGGTATTGGTAACTGCCTTTTCAATTTTTTTATTTTATTTCTACAATCTCGTCAACACCAGTATATGACTAGTATTTAATACCTAAAGTATGAAATCCATCTTTGTATCTTTATATAAAATTAAAATAAATAAATAAACTTGCTTTACTTTTGACCTTTAAAATGAAAGATAAAAATTAAATATAAGCTGTCGACCTTCATGAATCATTTAAAAGCTACAAATTATATCTATACGACTTTCCAACTGTTTTAATAAAATATGTATGCATGGATAAGTTAGACACAATATAGCTTATAATTTAGGCGTGTACATACCGAATTTTATAAATAGAAAAAATAATCGAAAACCTAGATGAATCATACAAAAGCTATGTTTATCTCACAACTACTTTCAAAGTGTTATTAGGTTTTTCCATCAGGAATTTCTCAGAGTTGATGGCAATAGGCTCGCCCCCTATAACATAAAAGGTGAAATATGGGTGTACTATTAGGTACACCTTTGCCTACCCCTTCGCAAAAAAAAGGCGTGGTGTTACGTGGCTTTCAAACTATAGTTGCTGCCAATTAAGATCGCAATAGCGGTCATTGCTCTTTCCATAATCTCTCTTCGTACGAACCAAAACAAATGAACCGTGTATCGTTTTTCATTAGAAAAAATGTTGAAGATCACGATAGATGACGATCCAAGACATGAACAGGCTTATTTTTGGATTTCAAAGTTAAGAACTTTAATAAGTGTAGGTGGGTCAATGACCGCCATTGCGATATTAACTGGCAGCAACTATAGCACAATTTTGTTCATAAAATCTGTCTAGGAAATCATATTTTTAGCCTAAAGCTTAATTTCTATTAAGGTAAAACAACACAGGTATAATATTCAAATTGAAGGAGAAGCAATGGTTCCGTATTATATTTAAAGCCGAGATGTTAAATTAACCGCTGCTCTGTATTCAGCCTTCGTCTAACTTAATTTTATTTAAGGGAATAAATTGTATTATGTATAATGAGTTTAGTATAAACGTGAGTTAGGTCAAATTACTTAAGTTTCGTAATTAAAACGGATACCCTACAATAAACAGTTGGGGTATTTAGTAGTTATTATGATACAAATAAAATCCTAGTCGTAGTTTACACTTACTTTACGCATTTAGTATTTTAGTAACTGTGTACTACTTAAAGAATAGTTAAAACTGAATATTTACAAAAAAGGACGCATCTATAAATTTATATTTTCACTTTTCCTGTTGATAGCGATGTGGACGATTTTTTTGACGCCCGCAAATATTTTAGATATAAATGTGTAATATTAGTTTTTATTTTTAAAGTTGAATAGGTAATAAAGAAATGTTGAATCATTTATATAGAATAAACTAATTAAAAAACAGACTAACTATATAAACAACAGGAAGCGTAGGCGTCTAAGTAGGTACATCTCCGCATCGCTGTCATCCGGAAACGTAACTGTGTACTTATTTATGTCCATACATGTGTGTGTAGAACATAATCTTCAAGATACATTCTTGGACTTTCTTACATCGCAAATCACTATTTGCGTTTAGTGCTTGTTGAATTAAAACTACTTAGTTTTGTTTCTGTCAATCGTTTAAAGTTAACAGATACGGAATTATTGATTATAAATACAGGGTGTAAACAGACCCTTCACGAAGCCGTTAACCAAGCATTCTGTACATCAAACCAAGTCACTCGACACAATTTTTTTTGCTGGGAAACGATTTTTTTTTTTTGGGTGAAAAATAACCTTTTACGGTAAAACTCAATCTAACGCATTCAAAACATTGTGCTGATGGATGGATTGAATAGTAGGGGGGTCGTGAAGGTGTTTAAAGTAAAAATCTTACATTAGAAACATGTATTTAAAAAAAAACTTGTGAAAAAGTTGGAACTTTGACCCCCAATATCTCCGTAACTAGAAGGTTCCCAGGTATGGTCTAGAACAAAAAAATGATCGCAATAACGGGGAGAACAAGTACCTTTCGGCTTCGTTAAGGGTCTTTTTACACCCTTTATATTGAACGCGATCAGCGACAACTAAACCCCGTTATTGAGCTGTCAGTGTCAATATTCCAGTATTGATGACACTGACTGCTTTTGAACGCGATTTAGATGACCTGATCGCGTTTAGTTTAAAATGATGAAATTCGCCCTTAGTGATTGTTGGTGCAAAATTGTTTTTATTGTTGATATCGCTAAGTTTATCAAATTCATACAAAGAGCCATGAAGTAATTTACGTCGAAACTTATACTGTCACTTACGGGATATTTTCTGTGATTGTTCATTATTTTGAGCTCCCAATATTTCGACGCTGTTGCAAGCGCCATGATCGCGGGTTGACTGGAGAATGTGGGCTAAAATAATGAACAGTCACGGAAGATGATGTCCCGTAAGTGAGAGTATAAATTTAGTTGTAAACAGTGAAAAAACAAAAGTTAAAAAAAAAAAAAATTACATCATACCAAAAAAAATACTGGTAAACAGAGCCTCACTAACACATTTTCAGAATAACCTGCAAATGCCTCTCAATATTCCATTCACCGATATATCCCCTATTTTCCTTAACCCTAAAATACGCACGTTATAAAAAGGTGGCAGGGTACACATGTGGTCTACCCGACCCGGGCCGCAGCGAGATGTTAATATCACACCTACCCTCACTATGACGTAAAACCTTTATGATATTATGCATGCACAATTTTGACAGGTTGTCATGTTAATGGATTAAAAAATATGAAAAATAGATGTTGAACAAATTTACTTTAAGCTGTAAGTTAATCTTTCATAAGCTGAAGTCGGATTAAATAAAAGGCAATTTGATTGAAACCCAGTAATTAATTGATGGGTATTAGCGAGCCGCTGATTTCTCTAGAGTATTGTTTGTAGGCACAATTGACAATATAATTATACAGTGACTGGTAGAGACCAATACTTAAACACGTGATTGTACTCATGATAACGAACAACTTTCCCAAAAAAATCAATTTTTCTAAACGGCTAACAGCTGATAGGTCACAGGCGCGCGCGTGCGAATTAAATACGTCTGTTGTGTTATTGTGATAAAAGTGTGTGTATAAAAAATGGAAAGTTGTTTGTTATCATGAGTACAATCACGTGTTTAAGTATCGGTCACTAATTACTAGTCACCCTATATTTATAGGAATATGATATAATTAGATGAAATGCTACTAATATCTACCTCGTTAGTGTAGTTTTTGTAAATGGCTCTGTCAAGCACGTCTTGGTCTCCATTCTCAAGTCAAGCAAAGTAATATTAGGCTTTTACCTCAGAAATATCTCAATACCAGCCCGGAATCTCGGATTGAAGTACAATTTATAGCAATGGGCTGGCCCCCTATTACATGGGTCTTAAACAAAACTGAGAAGAAATGAGGCAGGGGGTACTCCTCCAGATATGAAATGCTTATGTCCTTTATCATATTTTTTTTTGACCGAGAGAAAAAACTAAAAGAGGTAATGGTTTACAAACCCTTTGTGACGCAGACGAGGTTTCCTGAAACAATCTTAATAGAACTATGAAAATCTTAGCTGTTTGGTCGAAAATGCTAATTAACAGTTAATTCTATTGTATGTTATAATGTGCTTTTGTGCTTTTGGCCAACAATGCGCTGTTGAACCTTTGTGCTGTGGTTGTGACGTGAAGCTCAACTGTTTTGATAGAAACTGTTAAGTGGCACCGTTGCTGGGTTCTACAGTGTACTTTAGAATAAACGATTTTTAGATGTTTAAGGAGCAGAGGGTTTTTTTTGGACGGATCATAAGTAGTAGTCATTGACTGTTTATAAGAATCTATACAAATAAATAAAATGTTGAGCCAAAGAGTACCTTGTAACACCTATAATAAGCTTCATATCATGTATATTATCTACACATGTTTTTGCAAAAATAAATGAAATATTCCACAGGGTTGTCTCTTCCAGACTACCTTCATCAGCAACCGAATACCTAGAACGTAGATACAGACGAAAATTCGTAATCGGCTAGAAGATCAAGATTCAACATAATTTTATGATTAGCACACGTCATCCCATTCACACGCTCGCGAACGATCCTCATAAACCGAGACGAAACGCAAACGATACGCGAACGTAACGTATTTTAATTTTTGATCTCATCCCTAATCTTTCCATAAAGCCATACTCCTGAGTTCTGAGCGTCCTCTCTGAATATAAATTGTGTCATTTTAGCGAAACCGTAATGGAAAAGCAGATTAAATAATTCAAGCGTAAGAAATTTTGAGCCCATAACAGCATTCATAAAGAATGAGGTTAACACATCGGGCGCGTGCGGCCGTTTTCGCATTATGCCGCGTAGTCTAAGTATGTTGGGGTCCCCGGCGACGCTCGCGAATTTTTGTGAGGAAAAAATTGGCTGGGTATTTCGGAGTATGAGGAAGTAATGGTGATTGTAACAAGGGGTATGGTGCTGTCGTTTTGAATGCTTTTGAAGAAAATACAATTAAACCACGCAGCCAGATCCCTGAAATGTATGTTCACAGAGATAAACCTTTGAAAACCAAAAATATGCTCAAATAAATAAGTTAAATATTCTAACTAGCAGTGGCGAAGGTTCCATACAAGTCGATTCCTACCGGTTTCCCTTTGAAAACGGGCAATGAGTATTCCATAGACAAATAATAAAATCACATTAAAGATATGTACTCCGGCTTGCCTCTTAAAAAAATTAAGGCTTCGCTACTGCCAACTAGCCACTATAATGTGCTTTATTTTGCCGTAACAAGGCCAAATCTGTCAAATTATTCTACGGTGTTCACTTTACTCATCAAAGTCCAATAACACACTCTTGTATCTCGGATAAAAAATTCGCACTACAGAATATTAGGAGCAGTGCAAACTAAATGCGAACGGTTCCAAGAAGCGCGATATTTAATATCCCATAACCTTTATCAAGAATGCCCAATTCTTATCATTCGTTGTATTTGTTTCAGAGATTCGCATGTTCAAACAAATAAAATCACTTCCAAGTAAGGCGTGCTTATTGCGCGGTACAATTTTGGCACTCCTTTAATAGGCGGTGTAATTACGTGGTTTCACACAGTTGCATCTGCATTACATTTTCTTTAATTTAAAGCTTTTCCTAGTTTCGTTGCATTATTTCGATCTTTTTTTATCAACCCATCTTCCCACTACTTGGCAATGGTAGGAGACCTTTGTAGACATCCAATTTTCCTTATGTACGGTTTTCTCCTGTCAATTTAAAAACGCGTCAAATAATTTCTTTTTTTTTTAAAATCGCATGACAAATGGGACTTTTTGATCTTTATATATCATCATCTGCCTAGCCTTTTCCCAACTATATTAGGGTCGGCCTTCAGTATAACCGGATGCAGCTGAATACCAGTATTTTACATGGAGCGACTGCTTATCTGACCTTCACAACCTAGTTAGTACTGGGTAATTCGATACCCGTTGGTAAGACTGGTTGCTGGTTTTTAATCTTTATATGATTTAACAAAATCATTTGTTGAAATTATTTTTCAACAATTTTTTTTTTTCATAGAAACTGATAACTTGTACTATGTTTTGAAGTTGCACTGACATTTTCCATTTACATGGGTTTTAAACTATGTCTTACGAACAGACGTACATACAATCAGAAAATAGTTTTCTGTCCACACATTATTATGCGCCTCCCAGAAAGGACAGACACGCATCCATTCCCGTATTACTGTGTATCTTTTGTCGTAAAATATTCCCTATACCCAAAAGTAGGTAGAAATAAATCGTTGAGATAAAATTTTACCGCACCCGATGATTTATGGAGAAAATTTCGGGATGAACATTTTTTGTTTAACTTTTCCCGTCTGTTTATAATATGGGCACGAACACGTGTTGTTTATCTTTTGTGGTTTTAAAATAGATTTTCTATATTTTTTTGCGCAGTTAGGTATGTAGGTGAAGATTACATATGGTAAAGTTCAATTACTTAATTTACACATTTTAAATTAGTAATTATCAACTTTATGGGAATGTTTCTTCAATTGATTTCTGAACATTTCAAATCCAATATTTTGTTTAATTCCAGCGCAAACTGAGCTTTATGTGTAGGCGTAAAAAAAAATTTCCCAAAAAGACACAGTTTGGATACTAAATCGCGAACGCAGTTTAACCGCCCAAATGTATACATACGTGAAGGTACATAGGACTAATCTGAAAAATGTTTGTAAGATGAAGCCGAAATGACTGGAACCATTTTTGACGTTTCATAGAAAATAATTTATGACCCTACTTAGTTAACAACCGGAAAATCTTTTGAAGTAGAGTTAAAATTCATGGGACACATTAAACACACGTAAAATGATTTCGTAGTACTACAGAATTCTACATTTTCTAACTATTACTACTACTACTACTTACTTACTTACTAACCTAACTTGACTACTTTCTTTCTTCGATAATTTTTACATCAATCGGAAAATTTAATTGAAAATACATAAGTAATGTGAACTGATGACCTCGTGAAGGTTGCGGGGATCCGCTGGATGCGAGACGGACGGGACCGGTCAATGTGGCGACACCTGGAGGAGGGCAATGTCCAGCAGTGGATGTCTTTCAGCTGAAATGATGATGATGATGACATATATATATATTCCCAATGTATGGGCGTCTCCCTACCTAATCAAATCCTGAATACCAGTATTTACACCCAATTTTACACCATATACCTAATGGAAAACAAATAAACACTTATTTGGATTTGAAAATCTTTAAATAAATAAATAGGAGGTAGCCACGTGACCTTACAGTTATCTAGATAAATATCCCGACACGGGAATCGACCCGCGACCCCAAAACTGGACGCTCCTCGACCATTCCAGTCGTCATTTATTTATACCTTCTTCGGGTTTCCCCAAAAATAGTCCACAATTTATAGTTATTAGTTCTCATTAGCTAAATTGGGGACTGTGTGGCTAAATATATCATAGCATCGTGTTTATCTTTTTAAAATAGAAGAAACGACATGTATAACATGTTGTTTGAGAATAAAAGGGATTAAAGGTTGAGAGATATTATATAAATAGGGTTTGAAATGGGACATGTAATAAAAACAAACATAAAATGTATCCTATGGGGTCATTAACAATGGCTGTTGAGCTAGGCCAACTCAATTTATTGACTGTCTGACTGACTATTAGAACGTCATGTTACTAGAGTTCAGTTGCTGGCCTAACCCGTATCTCACGTGTATCTCACGACGCGCAATGGTTGCTTTTGTTATACGGACTTAGCCTATACGACTACACAATGCACTATTTCTTTATTTCATTTCTTCATTTATTTATCTTTTATTCCGGTAGATAACCCATAAAGGACGATGACCAAATTTATATGGGACCGACCCCCCCTCCAACAGTCAAAGGATACATATCAATGTGCTCTAAATAATCCAGAGAAAGACTTCTTGTCTTTCTCAATTGCATCCGACGCAGTAGTGAAGCGGATCTTTTACGTATTATGGCCAAGAAGACATCTGTACGCTGCGGTCTTTGCTTTACTCTAATATGGTGATCACATCACTCTTCGATTTGATACCCCGACGAGTCGTACTCAGCGCTTCTCCTCCACGTTTATTATGCGCACACCCAAGATGTGGAACTCTCTGCCAGCATCTGTGTTCCCGCCAACATTTAACCCGTCTGCCTTCAAAGCAAGAGGCATCTTCTGGGCACGCTTGTTCCATCATAGAACTCACCTACCGCTTTCTATCAGGCGTGATCGAGGTCAAGAGCTGGCCCATTTTGTATTAAAAAAATTAAAAAAATACATTCCCATTCCATTTCACAGTCATAAACCAATGAATATATTTCAGCCATCTTCACAAACCAAGCTCCGATCACCCGAAACCCCACGACCTATTTCACCATTGCATAGAAAATGCCGTAAGTATAATATTTTCATAGGTAAATTTAAGTCGGTAGCTCGAAGCCATCTCAGGGGGATTGACTCGGAACATAAGCAAGCACACACACGCTATTTGCGTACGTGGAGTTTTATAAAATCATACAAATATTATGTAGGTACGTGGTTAGTTTGATAATGTCTATTTGTGTTGTAGAATATTGTGGAAGGATTTGGATGGATTATTTAAAAGGCCATTTTTATTATCTACACATGTTTGTTTAAAACGGTAATAGTATCTGAACGATCGAGCTCCGTTCTGGTGAAACTAAGGAATTGATTTTTTGCAGATGGTTTGTGCCTACACCCATGGGAAAAAGTGTGAGTTTATATATGCACGTTTTCGAAAATGTGACATATGTTACGGCTAAAACCTTACTTAGCCGGCTAGAACTAGTTGTAACCTTACTTCGGCTTTTAGCCGTAACATACTCGTATATACAAAAATTGCACATTTAATAGTATACTAGCTTGCCAAATAACTATACCTACTAACAGACCTTTCAAAGTTGTTTTTCTTCTGGCAGCCTATTAGCAACCTTACTGCACCCAAAATAAAGGTTACTGTGATTTTTACAGTGTTGCTAAATCGTTTTTAAAAGTACAGTGAAAAGACTGTACTACTACACCATAACATTTCTGACGAACGAAATTTTTTGACAAAAAAAAATTCATGCCCCTCGGTTTTTTTCAAAACGCTTAACAAAATAATTTCCCAATTTTTTCCCTGTAGCACCCCCTGTCAATACCATTGGAGCGTCAAAATATCCTTGGAGCACTGTCGCAGCTATACAATCAAAAGGTTACGTTTCTCCAAGTAATAAATAAAAGAGCAACGGAGACCGTAGAATCAACCGTTTGTTTATCCAAAATAATAACAGGACAAAAAATATCGCCCCTACCGAACCACAACGAATCTAACCCATTCTTCATTTTCACCATATCAAACAATCTGTAGCCCATAAATAACGGCTTCTATTTCAGTATCATGAAACACTTTCTTTAATATTCATTTGCCACCATAAGTCATCAGAATGAAACTCAAAGGACCGCCACACATAAAGCTTTGTCTAAAGAAATTAATGACATTCATACATAGAAACATGCAAAAATATAGGTTTGAATGAAAAAACAAACAGAATATGGAGGATAAGCTAGTGTCCTTATATTTAAAACTAGCTGTTCCCCGCGACCTTCGTCCGCGTAAAATTATTAAAAATACAATTTTCCCCGTTTTTGCAACATTTTTCATTGCTGCTCCACTCCTATTGGTTGTAGCGTGATGTTATATAGCCTATAGCCTTCCTCGATAAATGGACTACCCAACACTGAAACAATCATTCAAATCGGACCAGTAGTTCCAGAGATTAGCGCGTTCAAACAAACAAACAAACACTGCAGCTTTATAATATTAGTATAGATATAGATAACCAAAAAACAACCGGAGGACTTAAGGTTAGAATCGCTTTCAAAGCAACGAGATCATTCTTGACTTTTACAAAAACCGACAATCAATCAGTCAATGTATTTATAAACCATTGATGTGGATTCAAACAAACCTCCCCAATAAACTTCGTCACTTCAATTAAAAATTGTAACACAATTTAGCAAAATGGGGAATTAAAGATCCTTCCGACTCACAATGCGAATGCTGTGTTCCAGACCAGACGATGTGTGTCCCAACACCTGCACTTTAGAGGACCCAAAAGACAGGATTAACATGGCCACATACTGGACCCAAGAAATCTAAACAAGTCGTACCATCAACACGAAAGAAGAAGAAGAATTAAACCTCTGACAGATTTATCATATTTTTCCTGAATGTAGCTTTCATTTACAATCTTTCGTACTAAACAGCACAAAATATAATAAAAACCAGAAACGACCATCACTGAATTCCGCAAAATAACGACACGGCCTAACAATAAAATTTTCACTTACAAAGCTTAATATTCGTGCTTACTTCACTCGTAAACCGTCAAATAAAAAGCCAACAATATTCACACCAAAGAGCTACATGAATTACTACTGTTTAAAAATGTTGTTGAATTCAATCGTTGTAATAGTGTGAGAAGTTTTTGAGTGATATTTCTCACGCAATGTTCAGTTTAGTTGGGTTTCATAACTTAGTACAAAAGAGAGTTACTGCCCCGTGGAGGTTATAATCTAACAATTGAGCTGATGAGCTGATACTATTCTAAGGAATATTATCAGCTCATCATCTATTCTTGGGAATTTAGGCAGAAATAAAATGGTGTTATTTTACGCGAAACTTGTTGCAAAAAGGCAAAGGGACAAAACAACAACTCTAGTCAAGAAATGATAAAAGTTTGTTTGGTTTTTTGAAATCAACAATTACTGTCAAGAATTTGAATCCTAAATTCCAAAATATATGCAGGGGCTCTTCTATTGTAATCACACATTTAACTAGCTTCAATGATTTAACCAAAAATTCCATATAGAAAACCATTGAAAATCAAAAACCTTTGGTTCGTAATTGTACTCATTTTCAACGACGTAAAATATATTGTCGAGATATTTCTCGACGGCATGTAAAGCCAAGTCGGAGACCCATGGGCGGCATTAAAACTCTGACACCAGGTTAGGCACTAACCGCACGATAAAGATGAAGAAGAACGACGTAAAAAAGCAGCAAATCAAATCAAAATGTTTTTTTTTTCACTTAGCCCCAGATGGGCACTTATAAAACGTCGACATAAAGGTGCACGGTTCGGATTCGTCGTTTTCAATGGAGAAGAACCGGCACGAAACTCCATGGTTAGTAAAGGTAGCAAAAATTGCGCCCACTCTAAGACATCAAGAACAAAACTACAAGCCCCAAACGATATCTCTCACCACAATAACACAGAAACACGTAATATTCTTGTTTAAAAACCGCTTTAAGAATTCAATTCAGTTCCTACGCACACTTGGCACCGAATGGTTGCGAATTGAAAAATACAAAATGATAACTACAATGGTTTTATTTGACTATATTTCACTTAAACACTGGAATGGGTCCAGTTGTAACTGCAACAGGTCATGCGTGTTACTGGATTTAGGAAACAATGAAGGTGGTATTTTAAATTGATTGTTGATTGAACGTCTAAAGTTGGTTGGTATCCGTAATTGAATAGACTCGGTTGGTACTTTATAATGAAACTAGTGGACTGTATAAAATAGGTGTAATACCACAATTAACATATAGTTGCAGTGTGAAGACCGTACAAAGAAAATGCCCGGGGTGGCCGACGTCTGTGAGCTCAGTGTGTGGTAGAGCGCGCAGCGGCGCTCGCGCAGGCGGGTTCGGAACCCCGACCCCGCACCCTCCCCGCGGTTGTCCACGCATATATGAGGCGCCAACAGTAATGAAAAATTATTAGTATCACCAATGAAAATCTAAAAGAAAACTTATCTGGATCATCATTTTCTTATCCTTATTCCAATTTATTTGGGGTCGGCGCAGCATGTCTTCTTCTTTCATACTTCTCTATTACTCGTCATCTCAGCAGTCACCTCCTTTCTAGCCATATCATTGTTCACACGTTCTTTTCTTTGGTCTTCCTCTAATGTTATAGAAAACTTACCTGAATTCACTCGTGATATTGCCAAAGCTTTCCCTAATGATACTTATGAGACTTCTGCATTTTTCACCATAAAAAAATGACACAAGTTTCTACAGTCACAGTTCTGCTAAGCACATCGTTCAAGCCAGAAATAAAAATGCGATCAAAATCAAAAGTGTTTAATAAAAATTAAAAGAAATTAGCACTTTTTACCGTCAAAATTACAAAACAAAATAAAAATAAATTATGCTTATCAATAAATATAGTGATTACTTTATAACAGTATTATTTTTGATTCCACAAGGTGTCCTTTACTTGTCTCACTTTTTCAAAAACTTTTTCAGAATTTGTTAAATGTAGAATCTGTCATATCTAGCCTATGATGTCAAAAGTAGAATCTGCCAAATGCAGACTAAACGAAAATACACTCTGGTCCACCCTTCGCCAATTTTTAATGTTGTAGCTGGGGAGAAGATATGGTGGAATGAAATCTCCAGCAACACATCTGTCTGTTGGTCTTCATATTAAAACCGTCTCCATTGATTCTACATAACATCACGCCTATAACCCGCCAAGGGTTAGGCAGAGGTGTGCCTAATAGTACACCCACATATCGCCGGTTATGTTTAACTCCCATGTAATACGGGGCGAGCCTATTGACATTAATCGGGCACAAATCCAGACTCCGTGGCGAAATTTCTGATGGAAAAACCCAACAACACTTTGCCCGACCCGGGAATCAAACCTGCGCTTGCAACCACTGGACCAACGAGGTAATCATTCGAGTCATCGAGTATTGATTCTCTCTTCCTCATATTTACAGTCGCAGGAACATCTACAGAGGTAAACGATAATGCTACAATAACTCATTAACACACAATTATGACACTAGCATTAATTCACCCATCACTAACATCCAAACGGATGCAACAAATTACCTCATCGCAGTAAAATTAAATGTTTAGGGCGTAAGATATCGACACGGAACATTTCCTTAATGAGTGTATAAATACGTACACCGGTATCCACGTGTTTGGAGCGGATGTCGCACGTTTAGACTCACGTGTGAGTTAAAAGATAGCATCTGTGAAACGGAAGATAAGATTTTCACACTATCTTTTAAAAGTGTTAAAGCAGTATCTTTGAACTACAGTATTAATGGAAAATAATATGCCATCCTTACTTATATTATAAATGCGAAAGTAAGTTTGTTTGTTTGTTACCTTTTCACGCCTAAACCGCTGAATCGATCATCCTGAAATTTTGCATGTACGTTTTCAGGTATACAGAAACGGACATGGGGGTACTTTTCATCCCGAAAAAAAGTACTGTTCCCGAGGAAAACAACAATACATTATTGTATTATGCTCATAGATGGCGCCACGTGTCTTTAGAATCACAATTGAATTACAAGCAGAGTACAACCCAAATTGATTGTCAAATTCTAAATTAACGCGAGCGAAGCCGCGGGCAAAAGCTAGTTTTATATAAAGCCTAATACTACTGTCCATTTTGGAATGATTTTCCCATTGCACTATTATTTTTAATTGGACTCTCGCTTAAACTTTTTTTCTCCGTTAACTACTGAGGTCGCGATCTTTAAACGTTACGTAGCTCGTGCTTTGACTTAGACATATTGCCGTCTCTATCTTGCATTATAGTCTGACAAGTGTGACAGTAACAGAAATAACGCTAAGTCAAGTGACGTTTATAGATCTAATCCAGGTTCAGTTGAAAACCAGCGTCGGGCACTAGTTGTCCTGCATTTTGCTGAACTGGGTCTATTTGGCGCAGCCGTGAGGCATACAGTGTCACATTATGTTATTGTTTGTTTAAAAGATGAAAGTTTTTTTTTTTAGACCTTGTGCACTTGTGGCATGTGCCCATTAGTGTGCTAAATGTCAACTATTTACCAAAATCAACCCGTATGTATCTTAGTAGATGTACGGTAAAAAACGGAAAAATATTTTCCACCATCTGTCTTCGCAACTGCCAAACCACATCCTATAAAGACCGTAACACACTCCCGATTAAAGCCAGCGATTATAAAATCGCACATCCACAATTTCCTAAGCCGCCGCGTGGTCGGACGATGCGTTGCCAGACCGCATACAGCGATCACGGTGCAATAAATTGCCACGTTGCGGTATGTAGCGTCGGCTTAGCGGGCCGTTTTATATTGCGAATGTCTTGCTTGTTGCATAGGCGTTATGAGTAGGGAGTTTGCAGAAGGCCTATATAATTTCAATGTTTTCTTCAGCTTGGAGCAAGTTTCAAAATAAGAAGAGGCAAAAAACTCACCCTTTTGGCATTTAGATATATTAATTTTATTTTATTTTTTATTGAAAGGAACAGCAAACAGTTACATTATAAGAACTTACTACGAGTTTAACAAAAAATAAATTTGGTTATAAAGTAACTCAAGACGCTGTCCGCAAGTCGACACAGAAGTTTAAAAAAAAGAGCTAATCGCTAGAAACACTGATAGCAGATTTATATTTGTCTTCTCGGCTTAGAAAGTTACAAGCCGGTACCATCATCTTAATTTTATGATGATGGTACTGCAATATCATGGTAAATACCCCTTTTTTTTCGGATGGGAAATCATCAAAAGTCTGACAAACTGTCTGAAAGTCTGGGGGACCCCTCCCGCTCTAGGCGGAGTGGAAGGGAGTGTCAGACTTTTACGGACTAAAACCCATCTATGTTCCTTCTTTGCCCTTTGTGTTCCAGGGCCGCGGTATCTCTTTCAAACAGTCCCGCAGCCCATTGTAAATACCCCTGAGTTTTATTCCAGTCTCACACTATTTTTACTTTAAAAGCCGTTTATCATTGGAAAAGTTACACGAACTACGTTTTGCTGCCTTAGGCCTCTTTCAAAATGACGTTCTATTTACTTAAAGAGTATCCCAAAGATAACCCAATGCATGCAACCTCCTTTCGCTTCAGTAGTCCTGCCACTCACTACCACCGTGGGTGGTTAGCTTCGAAGACGACATTCTGTCATCTGTTTGTCGTCAGAGCATTGTCGGTCACCACGGGGTGCATAGCGTGGTACTGACGTTGACATAACGAGAACAACTGAATCGTTGAGAGTTCTTATCCCTCGTACAACTTACTAACTTGTACGAGGGATAAAATAGGTTTTTTTTAAGATATTGCATTGTGCATTCATTTGCTTTTTTTGTATGTTTAATTCATTAGGGAAGTAAAATTTCGCGGCAGAAATTCCAAGTGCTTCGTTTTGTATAACATAGTTTCGGCCTGACATGTAATAAACAATTTTAAAAGCATTGCAGAGCAGGCGTCAACTTGCTGTGGTTCCGTCGCGTAATTTTAGCCTGATTTGTTTTTTCGCTAAGAGGCTCCTCAAAATCTAAGCTACCCGTGAGCAAGATAAAAACCTACCCTAGAACCAAAAAGAGCACTTCTTGTCATGTCTTATAAGGTTAAACCTTCTGTACTTGTGTTTTTATTTTGTCGTCGTTATAATACATTTGTCGCCGAATCTGGGATACATATAGATATAGCAACGTTTTGGTTGAGATTTTTTCTAGTTGGCGGTCCTGAAAATGTGGGTGATAATTCTTTTAGTATTATTAAGCTGGCCGGGAAACTGTGATATCTTTTTGCATGGTTTCGTGTGGAAACGACGATGTAATTGTATTTCAGAACGTAGTGCTTATGTTGTTTTACAATTAAAGGAATCCTACATATTGTGCCCATTTACAGTCATGATTATAAAAATTTAATTAAATTACACATTGGAAACATTTTGCAAATAAATAAATTATTAGATTAGTAACATTTCTGCCAAAAATAATATTTAAAATCAAGATAAACATAGACAGAGCAACAGAAACGAACTTAAAAAATATCTAGACCAGCTTTCATAACGAATCATAATTATTTTAAACAACCTATCAATCCTACAAATTCTGAAACAAACCAGAAAAGAAAAAGCGGTCTAGTGCGTGTAGGACCACGTAATATGAAGGATTCCGTAGTCAGGGTATTTTTTTTTGCATAAGTGCTATTGGTAAAAAGTGAAAATCAAAGTTATTAAACTTACTGTCACTTACGGGATATCTTCCGTGATTGTTCATAATTTTGAGCTTCCTATATTATTATTATTGTTTTAAACCATGGAAGCTTAAAACAGTGATCAAAGTTATTTTTGAGGTTATAACCGTAGACATCCTATATCTTAAAAAGTGTTTAAAAAGATTTAAAAAACAAAAATCAGTTTTGTAAGCATGGTTAGTAACGATACCACACGCGGGCAATTGTATTTTTATACCTCACTTACATGCATGGGTAGTGTCACCTCTAAATATATTTATCATAATTTCATAACACCATTGTTTAGCTGTGCACAGAATAAACCTTTTCTCTAATTTTCATTGATATAGTGCCAATGGTTTCCCAGTAAAATGGAAATGTGCAATCCGGACAGACAAAAGAACGTCATGACGAAATTACATGGTCATCCGTTTTTTTTTGCGTTTGGCTACGGAACCCTAAAAAAAAACCGGGCGCGTAAATTCAAAACTCAGTTGTTTAGATGCTATCTATTAGAACACCATTCAACGCGAACTAAAGCTATTTATTTTAACTGCGCATGCGGTTCTGCGTTACAGACTTTTTCACAGTCGCGGTGTAAACGTTTATACAGAAACATGCAATAAATCTGGACAGGTAATTACAGATAACGAGAAAAAGTACCGAATACCATCATAAATAAATGTTTGTACCCAAAATGGTAGGTTTTTAGGTCGAGTTTTATACAGCATGTCCCATACAAAATTTCAATACCTATTTGACCACGATTATAATGTTGGTCCCATGGAGAAATCTCTTTTTGATGGTCCATAGGAGACTCGCAGCACGTTAAGCCGTTGATCCCGTTTGTCAATTGTAGATATTTGACAGTCGTTAAATAGTCAGTGACATGAAAGGCTGACAGCCAGTCTTATCAAGGGGTATCGTAAACTGGTAGCCAGCTGTATCCGGTTAGACTGGAAGCTGACCCCAACATGGTTGAAAAAAACTAGGCAGATTATGATGGTCCATGATGATGATGCCATCTAGCCGATTTCGGCCACAGCGACTGCATTCAATGGCTTTCTAGGGAGGTTGTCGAGAGCTTTGGTGTGCTGCTCTATTATGTGCTCTCAAGTAGCTAGCATACCCAACTTTGGCCGAAAAACTCCGAGCACAAAGCGGACATGTCAGAAATGATGATGATGGTCCATAGGACATCCTTAATAAACATGAGGCCACCTTTTTATACATGCTGTATTGAGCAAGCAGTACTTTGTTATATTCATTGCCTTATCAATCTAGCCGAACCTAGGATTGATAAAGTGTGATTTGGTTTCCATTTTCAGAATAGAATTGAAATTGTGTTGATAGAAGAGGATAGCCTTTTTGTGTGATTGCTGAAATGTACATCTGTTCAACTCGGGCTACTTTGTAGCTTTGAAAGATTTATTAAACCCAACAAATTATAACCGAATCTTGAAAAAATACAGGCTCTAAAACGATGGAAAATTAAAAAAAAACTTGAAAAAATTTGTTAATGACTTGATGACTTCCGGATGAGTAATCATTCTTTTGTCCTTATGCAAATAATATTAGCATACTGAATAAAATAAAATAAAATTTAACAAACTATTTTCATAATATTTCTTGCCAGCTAACACACAATATAGTAAGTTATCCACGACACATTTTATTAACACTTCCCTCAACCGACATTCCACCACAAAAAAATCCTAAAATCAAAACAAACGATTTTTCTTCAAAAAGACATTTTCTATTTCCGCTTTATTCGTGAATAAATCGTACCGGAACTTTTCCAAACGAAGGTAAATTAAAAAGTAAATAAAGCCACTAAGAGCGAGCGACGCGGGTTGCACTGGAGTCTTAACAATATGAATCGGAATAAAAATTTCCGTAGAAATTATAAAACAGACCAACATGTTTGAAGTAACTCATGAGCCTGGCACACGCTATAACTCCGCTTCCTCCTCGACTGGGATCTAGTGGAGTTGTTGAAGTGTGACAAGGGAGGTTTTGGTGTGTCAATAAATTGGCTATCACTGTTATTGAAAAAAGTTGCTTGTAGTTACGAGACGTTGAAACATATAATTGAGCAGTCGTTTATAATTACTTAACTTTTAGCAACGTTTGTCTGTGTTTCACGATAAGTAAATGGCTAAACCGGTTACACTTTCGACAGATGCGTTGTGTTACAAATGCGAGTTGTGTGTTGCAGAACTAGCATAAATTTCAATGAATTATTTATAGCCACTAAAATTATAATCTGGCACTGATGAGTAAACGAAAAATGTTTTATGATGCCAAACATAAATAAAACACCAACTGTTCCAAACGTCACAACACGTCGAGATACTTCATAAAAACATCGCATTCGCAAATCAAAGACAAAAATTCACGCAACAAGAACTTATTTTTACCTACCATTCATCTTCCAATCATATTGGAACAATACGCCCAAGTCATACGCGGTAACAACATCTCTATACATACGCTACAACATCAAAGATTTGTGTTTAAAATTTGGTCTTAATTTAGCTTTACAGGCGTTTGTACGTCAGTTGGACCGACCAATGCGTCTTATATCGACGGAACGCACGGGGAACATACGCTATTCCAACAATTCCACCATTCACCTTCCTTGGAAAAGTCTTAGTATAAAAATTCAGTGATAACTTGTGCTGTGGTCGTTCATTGAAAGTTTTGTTTGTCGTAAAAGTGTAAGTGACAGTGTGGAGGCGACAATGGATTACGATTCGCTGATATATTCGCATATTGCGAATTACTACGATGAGCTGGTGAGTCCTTAGAATTTAAGCTATTGTTCTGTTATCGAGTATAAAAAAACATGTCCGCAGTAAAATGAGTACTAAATTCTTTCGAAAAACCATTATGAAACATGCTAATGCTAATAAAGATACAACATTCGGATTTCCGCAAGATATTATGCACATGATGCTGGACATGTGAGAGCAAAGTGAATTAGACAATGATTTAAACTAAAAGGAAAAGCTTAATTCTTTTGATTAATGTAAACACGATTTTACTGTTTAATGCTGTGATAAGCGGTGACAGATTATACGATGAAATAAAATATTAAAACGGTTGTCGTTAGTATTTTACATCTTGGCGGCAAAAGTCATGTGATGCTTGCACACTCTAGCCAATAGTTAGGAGCTGTTTAGTCCCTTTAACCCTTTAAAAGTTAAGTCAAACCGACCGGACCGGACTCCGGACTGGCTGAGGACAACGGACTTTGACAAATACCGTAGTACAATTATCTTTCACAATCCGTTGTACTCGTGCGATCAGTTTTTCAAACATGATGCAGCAAAACGTTGAGTTTATGTGAAACGTCACTCATTTGTTTTTTCGCCAGGAATGAATAAGCGAGGTTATGATTTTCTTTCAAACAACTGACATCTGACCTTGATTATAGTCAAGCATTTAGACTTTTAACCTTATTTCCATTATGTTAATACTGTATTTTAAAAATAAATGGTTTTGTTAATTGTTCATAAACCAGGCGGTAGTCAAAACATTCTTAGTTAGATGTAGTAATAACTATTTTTGTTATGAGTTATGTAGGTATGGTTGAACGTTAGTTTTATAGAGGCCACATTAAGAATGAAACAAATTGGTATACGGTATCAACGATGTTTGTGTGATTAGCAATAATTTGGCAGAATGTATCTCCGGATCGAACAAAAACTAATTAAGCCTGGTTCTTCATCTTCTCGAAAATGACTCAGATTTTGTCCGACCAGTTTGTAGCGCCCTGGACAGCTCTGTCGTTTGGCTCATCCAAGACCTGGAGGGTGCAATTAGTTGTGCACGATGGGCAGGAAAGGTGTGGCATATCCTGTGTTGGGGCTCCACACTCGCATTGTGTCCGAGATGGGTCAAATATTATTATGTTTAATTTCGTTTTTATATTGTGTAGATTTAAGTTTTTTTTTATTTGTTTGTTGTGTGCACTTGTTGCATGTGCCAAATAAATATGTTTTCTTCCTTTCTTTCCATTATTAAGAATTCTGAAAATTTGTTAGTCTAAAATCATCCACAGTGCTGGTAATTCTGAAGCAGTGTTTTATAATAGGCGTGCACATCATGATCGCTGTCCATCCATCCAATAAATCAACCGTAATATTTTTTTGAATACCATAAATAATAAAAACTTCTTTCGAAGTAATTAAAGTAAGTAGTAATTTATTTAAACTCCATGTACAATAGTGGTACATATGCGGATTTAATGCCATAAGGCATTCTCTACCAGTTAACCTTTGGCTTAAAAAACAACCTTGTGATAGGGATCAAAATAATAACTAAAAAATAACTTGTTGTTTTTGAAAATGAGCTATGTATGGATAGCCTATTTATCCCTAGTCTAAATGCTAAATCCCATGATTACATATCTATCCTAAAAACTAAACCTGTGTCGCAAACTATGCTCCACCTCTACTATCCTGCTCTCTTAGCCCAAAAACATGCAGCCGAAGTGACCTTTGGGCTGCCACCGACAACGCGGTGGAAGTGGCGATGTTTTGGGCTCACAAAATATAAAATTTGCCAGCGATACGAACAAGAAGATATCTATCCTTAGCAAGATTTGCCCAAATAAGACTATAAAAAGGCTATAAAGTTATGCACTCTGCAACGTTAACATTCAAACATTCCTGTTATCTGAACCAAAGTTCAAATTGAACCTATATGTAAAATAGTACACCCCAGCACATCCTTTCACGCGGAAAATATCAAGTATCGAATCTTGTTCAGTAATTTTAGAAACGTTGATGTTATAATAGCCCAGTTTCCAGAACACTGTGCTAAATACATTTAGGTTAGCGATATCGTAGCAGAGAACGGTCTGCATGTTTATAATATCTTCAATCTTTTGCTTGCCTAGTACATGGTCTGAAGTTTGTTTAGCGATTTATTATGCGATGTTGATTTTGGAACAAGTAAACAAAACTTCGCTTTCTGTATAAATTGTGAAAAACAATTGATTTTCAGTTGCTATGGTTGTTTTTTATAGCCAGATGTATTCTATCAGTATGTACTTTCAGTTTTTAAACTGTCATGGTCACTAACATTATCATTAACTTTAGAAACGGGATATTTACCATATTTACTTTTTGGTTTGGGTTCCCGATATTTAGGCGCTGTTGCAAGCACCATGATCACGGATAAACTGAAGTTATTACAGGTGGGTGTTTATAAGCAGACAAATCGGTCTACCCTCTTTCTTGTTCGTTTTTTGCACTCAGTACTGCTACCACTGTCACTCGTATCTCGATTCTGTTCCCGACACATGAACTTGCTTGCAACAGCGCCGAAATATCGGGAACTCAAACCAAAAAGTAAATATGGTAAATATCCCATTTCCAAAGGTAATGATAAATTATGTACTTTATTCTCTACTTTTCAATATAAAGGAGAATGCGTCTCTATTTAAAAAGGAGCATAATACATAGTTATTTCTTAAATCAGAATGTAGGGCCACAAAAGGGATGAATGAAAGGCAATTACATGTGACTGAAATGAGAATGCTAAGGGGGATGTTTAGTGTAAATAAGGAATGAGTACATACGAGGAAGTCTGAAAGTGGCGCCGGTGACTGAAAAGTGTGTGGTAATCGGTTATCGTGATATGAAAATGTGATGATGAGTATGAATGTGGAGGCTATAAGAGTAGAGGAAGACCAAAGAAGCGATGGATGGACTGTGTGAAGGATGATATGGCTAAAAAGGAGGTGACTGCTGACATGACGAGTAATAGAGAAGTATGGAAGAATAAGTTATGCTGCGCCAACCCCAAATAAATTGGGATAAGGGCAAGAATTATTTCTGAAATCACTAAGTTGTCTAATATTAAATTCAGTAAGAATTCATTGGAGAACGAATCAGTTTCTTTCTTGTTCTTCTTTTGACATCATTAAATTACCACAACATATACTAATATCATAAATGCGGAAGTAACTCGGCCTGTCTCTCTGTTACCTTTTCACGTTTTAACGGCTGAACAGATTTCGATGACGCTACTCAAGAATTCTTAGGGACATTTAGAGACCTGCTTCTTACACCTCAACCATGTATCGCTTGCTTATTTCTGCAAACTTTGTGGGTATCGTGGAAACCAACTTTTAGACTTCTACCCACACAGTTACTATCCAGAACCTCTCTACATCCTTGAACTAAATCCATTACCCGTGCACGTGTCTTCGAAAGCTGCCAATACACTAAGCGTTATCGTTGAGAGCTTTCAGCTCGTAACGTTTTTATAACAAGCGTGAAGGTATGAACGTTACAGCGTCTGGATTCGGACTGTGATGACGCATGTTGATGTAACTGGGGTAGTAAAGTTTTGCGGTCTAGGATTTGAGTATCGATTTATTTATATTTCTGTTATTTGTGATCAAGGTTATTTACGCAAGATGAGAACACGATCGATATATTTACATGATATTTGAGTGAATTCGCAAAATTACTGTTGTTTATTTTATTCTATAGTGTAGATTAAAGTAGGCTAAATGTTGTTGTTTTATATTTTAAATATTGTGTTTTTATAGTAAGGGAATTTTAAATTTTTTTTTATTAGTAAGCTTCTATTCTAAGAAGCTATGATTGTTATAGTATTATAAGTACTACTACTTTTTACGTTTTTCATAGTTTTATATTGTAAATAAGTTAATTTTAAGACCGCGCTATCGCATTAGGGATACACCTGTAAAGATAGTGTGAGGGAGATTTTAATAATAAATAAATAAATAAACTTTCGACATCAATGAAGCTTTGTTGCTATACAATATCTACACAAACTAAAGAATAATGCCGTTTTTGCTGTCTGTCCCAGTCACCAGTCTTCTAAATATTACACAATAAAGAGGCTGTTTTTTTCTATCATTTTTAGTTCTAATACATTATTGTTTAACTTTGATATCTAATGGTTAATGGAATCATACACGAAAAATAAATCATTCATTTTCGTCAAGTAATATTCAATGTTTACCAACGCCTCACATAGCGTGCAACCATTCCCTCTAACCAAAAAACAACAAAGTAAACCCAATCTAATTTCAAAATCATCATCATCTGCCTAGCCTTTTTCCAACTATGTTGGGGTCGACTTCCAGTCATACCGGATGCAACTGAATACCAATATTTTACATAGAGCGATTGCCTTGGTGAGACTGGTTGTCAGACTTTCGGGCCACTGACTACTTAACGAATGTCAAAGATCTATAATTGACAGCCGGGACCAACGGCACGGAGGAAACTCGGTATGTAATGAGTAGCCACTCACCCACGGACCAACCTAGGCAAGCGTGGCTTAACCTAAAGATCGACCCGAACGACTGTTATTATTTACAAGAGCTCCTCTAATTTCCTTAATTTCAAAACCACAGCCTAAAATATCTAAAATAATATCTATGCACATTTTCTAAGCAACAGAACTCTATTGTTTATGGCAGTGAGTCATTGTTTCTGCGCCTCCGCCTCGGGCTAGCCTCTAATTGTTATTGAAGCCGATCAGTAACTCTCGGGAGGCTGATTGTGCACTAATTACACCATTGTGTAAGGTTCTATAAGGTATGGTTAACACTGTGGTGTAATGTCTGGTCTGCTGTTGTGTTTGAGAAAGGTTTTGTAAGGTTACACAATGTTTGAGGTTGTAATTTGAATAGTTCAAAAAGGAGAAAGTCCATTTTTGATCTAACTTGTGAAAAATACATTTTAACTTTTTCTGAATTACATTTTTTATGATTGAAATTAGGAACATCACAAAAATCAGTTTTTGTCTAAGACACATTTATACACCAACACTCATAATGCAAATGAGTGTTGGTGCGTAAATGGACTTTTAAGCCCGGAGAGATCTGAAGGCCAATTTTATTTTCATAATTAAAAAACTACTTAATTCAAGTTGCAATCTCATCTCAGCTTCAGACAGCCAAAGTCAAAAATACACGAAGTTATTTGACAGAATTCAAACTCAAACTCAAACTCAAAGCATTTATTTCAATTAGACCATTACAGGCACTTTTGAATGTCAGAAAAACAAAGAAGGCGAAGCTACAGTCCCAGACATAAGACATAATAACTTATGAAAGTACTGTAGTTGCCCATTCCAAGGCGTAGATCTCTATGGAGAAGAATGGGCAAGAAACTCCATGGACACTCTTTTCAATCAAAAATATTTTTACATCATACTTACTTGTCTAATTAAAAAAACCACAGATTTTGACGAACTGAAGCAACTGCTACGTTAGTCACGACACGAAAATATTATTGCGTTGCAACAATCACCTCTGCACAACATCTCAGTTCTGTATACAATGTTACAATCTAGTGCATAACAGACCTAACTCTATTTATTAGATCAATGAAACCTTGCGCCGGTGTTTGGAGATGTGCCGCGAAAATTTTGTGCACATGGTTAATGTAAATGAACGGGTTACTAGCTCAAATGTTTGTGAGAATGTATGTGAGTATCGAAAGATTTCTTTGTAGTTTGTGAGTGTGTGTGTCTGAATAAGAACAAGGTAAAGTAACCGAAAGGATTGGGTGCAGAAAGAAAAGTGTAGACTATCTAGTTTTCTTTGTTATGTTGGTATCTATTAATTGAGCACATGATAGAGCAGCACAGCAAAGCTCTCGACAACCTCTCTAGGAAGCCATCGAGTGCAGTCGCTGTGGCCGAAATCGGCATCATCATCACCTATAAATTGCGTAGCAGAATCCGCGTTGTTGATAGCATTTAACACGGGATGCCACAAGCGCAAATGGTGGTCTCGAGACTGTGCAAGTACTGCTGAAGCCACGCGACTTGAAGTAGGCTCCAGGAAAGCTCTCCTGTAAAATCTAGTCCGACTACAAGATTAAAATTTACTCGTACCATAAGTAATATCCTGCGGTATTAGTAGAATAGTTTAATTTATTAATCTAATACTAGCTTATGCCCACAGCTTCGCCAGCGTGGAGTTGCACCAGGGGTCGCACTACTGGGATTAAATCCTATGTGTTAATCCAGGTTATAAGCCAAATTTCATCCAAATCTCATTCAAAGTTTTTGCGTGAATGAGTGACAAACATCCATACATACTCACAAACTTTCACATTTTTAATAGTAGTGACATAATCTGGAGAGTTTGTGATCAGGCCGCCGATCCTATTCTGTACGACAAACAGTTTAACTCAAAACTTATAATAATTAACATCTTAACCCCCGCGACAGTGACATACACGACACTTCCAAACCTATTTGTAAACTAAACCAAAGTCTAAAGTGAGTCATCATCGTAACACACTACTTTGTAACAGTCAGCGCGACAACTGAAGGAAATTATATAATTAATGGTTCCAACGTAGTCCAATGTGCGAGAAATGTTTTGATCTTCTAATGTTTGTATGTATTTTGGCAATTTATAATTTTATCACCAGAATAGCTCATGTGTTTTAAATCATAGCCATTAATTTAGTAGCGGGGTATAGTCAAAATCAAATCATGCTTTGATTAGATTTTTGACTATTCGACCCTATATACACCGTGACTTTTTAGTCGTCTTACAAAGGTGGTCCACACAATGTGCCCGACATAAAATAGCTCAAGGCGTGATTTTTTTTTTACCTTCCGTAATAGGTACAAAGAAAAATAAATAATACATAAGAATAAAATTATGAAACATTCTGTTAGTGATGTTTACCCATCCAAAGGAGAACTTACCTACCCAGCGCTTGAGTCCAGTAGATCATCGCTCGCAATAGGGTGGTTTAACTACATCATGCGTCATAATACTGAATACTATTTTTATTTTTAAATGATTGAAATCTCATAAATACCTATATTTTTGTATGAATGTTTAGTAGTCATTGGATACATGAAATGGGCTGCCGTTGTAAGACGACTAAAAAGTCATGGTGTATAACGACCCTCCTGGGTTCAATTCTCAGGTAGGCGACATGATATTATTGGGTTTAATCCTACTAAACTAAAGTAAACCAAAGTCTAAATTGAGATATCATAGTAATGAACACACTACTTTGTAATAGTCAACGCGTCAACTGAAGGAAATGATATAATTAATGGTGCTAACGTACGCGACGCGCCGGTAAACTGTCATCTCACATTGACAGAACCGACTTATAAAGATCACAACAAATCTTAATAAGTCGGGCTGTTTGTATGTGTTGGAGCAATTTATATTTAATTTTATATATTTTTTATTTATATCTATGGCATAATTTTTGTTTCGCCTTGTAGTTACAGCTACTTAATATAATATTGTTTTATAAAATAAATAGATTTCTCTTATGCTCAGTAATTTCCTCCACTTTCCAATACAATTTCGAGCAATTTTCAATCAGTATTTTGTAAACAATTTTAAGGTAACCTTTTTTTCTATGAAACCTGGCAGTCATCCCCTCGCCATTTTTTTTCACAGTTGCACCGCACTTGGACTGACTTTCATGAGTAGAGGATACTTAAACGAACAAACAAAATTTTCACGCCGCTAAGTTATTTTGAGGCAAATATCATTATGAGAACAATGTGTGTTTTTTATATTATTTTTTTTATTGATATTTTTGTTTTTTTTTTTACACAACACATTCAGACACAATGTAAATTATGTATTGAATAAATGGAATGAAATGAAATGTGCACCACTTAAGCACAGAATCCATCAAATCAAACGTCCATAAACACACTGCACTTTAGTACCAAATACTGAAAGTAATCTTAACCGATGTAGCAGCCATAACTTTTTCTTGAAATACAATTACAGACTTCCGGTACATCCCAAATTTAAACCGGGATATCAAACCCAAAATATAATGCAATATAAATCTTAAAAGCACTTAGGTTTGTGTGCTAGATTCGTGCTTGTACTCTTTCGCCGCTTGGCAACCGCATGTTAAATATAAACTGTACTTATCAATGTTAAGATGTTTACACAACGGAGTTAGCTGATGCTGCGATTTGTAACTGAATTAAAAGAGAGCAATTGCATAATAAATATGGCGGGTATGTACATGAAATTTATTTCATTTAAATAATTTGAATCAATCTCTTTCTTTAAATTGTTTACCTAAATGTAATGTAGATAATACATAATAATTATGTAACAGCTGAGAAAACATTCTAAAAAGAGCAGCTGATCAAATCTCACAAAAATATCAATCTAGGTCTACCAAATCTTGTTGGAATCTTGATCTTTATTTATCTACAGAAATTTATATTACTTAATCATAATTTATTGATCACGGTATTCACAACATCAAAATTACCTGGTAAGCTATATTTTTTCTCTGGCAAAACTTAAACATAACAAACAGAACACTCAAAATTGTTTAACAGAAAGTTAACCCAAATACACCGACGCAACATTATTTACACACTGACTTGAACCTTCGTTATTCTTTAATTAGCATTTGGTACCGGTGCGTTACTTTGTGAGTTTATTCCATCACCGCTGCTCTTGAAACAGAGAAGGAAAAGATTGTGAGGAAACGATCTTATCCTAAAACAAAAAAAAACATCTGAGACGTCTAACCACCCGTATTGAGCCGTGCTTATGCTGGTTGCTGATGGTCTAGTGGTAGCAAGCGCGACTGCTAAGCATGAGATCCTGGGTTCGGTTCCCAGGTCGGGCAGTCTTATTGCGTTTGTCCATCAGGAACTTCTCAGTTGTAGCCAGAGAGTCTGAATTGGTGCCCGGTTCATAGAAGTAGGCCCTATCATGGGACTTTAAAATGTGGGTGTTTACTATTAAGCCTCTGCCAAACCCTCGGGGATTCCAGGCGTGATGTTACCGGCGCGTACTGCGGTGTAGTCTGAAAGGGTCTTTACACTAGTACAGTCAGAGTCATAAACAAATTGAAGTGATGTGCCACGTGGCTTCGGTATTATTAATCTTTTTATAGATTTATAGTTTTGATTCCGTGTGCTTTATTAATAGAGAACTGAATCCGATTATGTGGTGCGTGGTTGGATGATGAAAGATTTTGTTAGTAAATGCTTGTCTGGTTAAAATATCCGGTTGTATTAAAAAAAAATACAAAAAAAACTTGGAAAAAAAATGAAAGGATTTGAATGAGAGAGATTTAAATCAAGAATGTATCTGGCTGTAGGTATACGCAAAACTTCCCAGGACATAATATGAAATAATTATGTACAATTTTTTTTTAAATTTAACTTCATAAAAACTCGAACACAGACAACACCCGCGCTTAACCCAACAAACTAACAATTCCATCAACATTATATAATAATATAAATTAAAAACAAACCATTTTGTTTGCCCAATTATCGAGCGATATCGTATTACCTTCACAAAAATCTGATTATCGCTGTATAATGCTGGTTGGAAATTAAAACGAGTTTATTATTGAAAGGAGGCTTGCAATCAACCTGGTAATTGCGACGTAAAACATGGCGGGTCAAATGTGAGTACTGGACAAATTCAGTGCTGGGTTCGCGAAGTCAATGTATTGCAATAATTCAGAATTGCTCATGAAAAGAGAAAATAATTATTTGGTACCTTTTTACTGAAATTGCTTTTTATCAAGTAGATATATATTTTTGCAGATGACTGTACTTACAAAAAGTACAGTTCGAGATTGATTATAATAATTATTTTTGGTTAATTTCATAGTAATCATTCGCTAACGTATCTAGCTATTATTTTTTAAAACCTTCTGCATAACTTTTATTCACCTTTCCTATCCCATTGCTGGGCAAAGGCCTCCCCCAATTCATTCCATGTGCTCTTTTCCCGTGCCTCCTCGAACCAGCCCTCGCGGTACGTGTCCAGATCGTCACGTCACCTCTTTCTGGGCCGGCCTCGGCGGCGCCGTCCAACTTCTGAAAAAGTAAAAAAAAAAAAAAAATGTACGTTACATAAGAATAATAATTATTGTGCAGGCTATTAGGAAAGACACTGACTTACAAGTTGTATGTTTTGATTTCAAACCCACTTTGCCCTTTAAGTAATTTATTTCATGATGACTGCTCTCAAAACAGTGATGAACAACATTGTGAGTAAACCAGAATATCCCAGAACCAAAAATACACTGTGCCCGTGGACTGGACTACTGCCCACTCCCTCTCACAGAGTGAAGACCAGAGTTTCAGCAGTGGGAAGACTAAACGCTGATTATGTAGTCAAATATATTGCGTCGTATCAATCTCACAAACCGCTAGCAAAACAGTGCAACAAATGCATAATTTTAGACCATCTCGTCAAAACACCTAACCTTGGACCAACTCAAATGAATTTACTTTGGTACTAACTGTACTCCTGACCTCGTTACAGCCAATAAGTGTGAAATCGTAACGTTGCTACTTCCAGGCTAATGATGCTCGATACGTGTTTGCTTACTCATTTGTATGATTCTGCTTCAGGGAAATAGCAGATCTGAAAGAGATAGCGGATTCATGTAAATGACTTGATTTCATAAACGTGCTTTAAGTTACAAGACTGCTTCAAATAACTGATCTATTACCGTGCTAGACGTTTTGTAGACTAGACCTGCAAAAAGCTAAAAGTGGTAAGACTGATAGTCAGACCAGAGGGGTTCTGACTGTCCGTAACGATTTTAAAAGATCTACGAAAGACAGTTGCCACCAATAGCTAAATGTGCTTTCTGCAGCACGGAAGTTACCCATCTACGGATCGCCCTCGGCAAGTGCAGCTTAACCTTCGGTCAACCTGTGCGGCTGATATTATTTGGCCCTAGCCCCTAACTATGACATGACACGAAAACAAACGCTCCCAAACTGAACAGCAACCTGTATAATTTCACGGAACAGCCAAACCATAAATCAATTGCTATAACCCAATAGATATTGATGTTCTAAGTAGTGATAGGTTGCAGGCTCGTAAACCATTTATAAATACACCCAGAAATGGGTTACTGACGAACGATGACCTAAGAAGTCCATTAGACGCCATTTCCTTCAGCAGACTTTTATTACCAGTCTTGGAGGATAAGCAGATTGTACACTGCATGCTTTTATTACTGTAGTATTCGTGGATGGGGAATGGTATCAATTTTCTTGGTTACTTTTTGATTATGAAGGTCTTGTTAGATGTCAGGGATATGATATGGTAACTCGGTTTTGTATCAAGGGAAATCGTAGGAGAATTATCTGGGTGACATTTGCCCTTCAGTTTGTATCTTGTGTTCCAAAATGCCCTCTTCATAATAGTACTTATTATAGCATAAACGGCACATGCACGAGATTCAAGTCTGTTAAAAAATTTGACAGCCGTTTTTGAAGGCACAACGTGGCTTTTTTTAATATCCCATAACATAATAATATCCCACTTTTTGATATCGCACTAGTTGCATTTTGCTGAACTGGGCCTTTTTGGCGCAGCCGTGAGGCACACAGTGTTAAATTTTTTGTTTACTTTTAAGTTTTTTTTGTCTTGTATTATTTTTGTTTTATATTGTGTGCACTTGTGCCAAATAAATGTATTTTCTTTCTTTCTTTCTTCTTCTTTCTAACTCTAGGGTTATATTCTATAAGTAAAATAATACAAAAAGTCCTAGAATATTGTGTGGTCCAAAAATGCATAGTTTCGAAGATATCAGCAATCATCTCGATGTGTGTAGTAGGTATCTAATCGCCCAGTATTTACTCATGCACTGCAACGTTACTCACGTCGGTAATATCGTCAGAGCGTCGATAATACACACAAAGCTCGCAGTCGAAGGCCACTATTTGGATATCAATGCTACAATCATATACACGGTGTAAACAGACCCTTCACGAAGCCGTCAACCAAGCGTTCTGTACAACAAACTAAGTAACTCTACGCAAAAATTATCGCTGGGAAACGACTTTTTTTTTGGGTTGCAAAATCACATTTTACGGTAAAACTCAATGTTACGCACTCAAAACTTTGTGCTGATGGATGCTTTGAATGGTATTTAAAAAAAAACTTGTGAAAAAATTGGAACTTTAACCTTCAATATCTCCGTACCTAGAAAGTTCCCAGGAATAGTTCAGAACAAAAAAAATATCGCAATGACGGGGAGAACAAGTGCCCTTCGGATTCGTTAAGGATCTTTTTACACCCTTTATCTTAGTTATGACTTAAATAATGTCCCATAGAACTTTACTCAACAAACAATCCGGAAGATTGGAAAATAATTCTTGTCAAAACGCCAACTTTCTATTAAGTATCTCATTGATTTAGAACCAAAATAATGATCTAGTATAATTAGTAACTCTACTCATAATAACCAACAAGCGCCAACCATTTTTCTCATTACATCAAAAACTAGTACTGATGACGTCATCGCCTAGTACTCACACATGCATGATGCAACGTAACAAATGCACGGTGCAACTTTACTCACGTCGGTAATACCGTCAGATCGTCGGTAATACGCGCAAAGCCGGGCGCCGATGGCCACTATTTCTATTTTAATCACGGCCCATAGAGTAAGTCGTAAATAATCCCTGGGCAGAATCGAACGTGCACTGTTGTTAGTGTTAACGCTAAAAATAAGTTAATGTGCGTTCGGTGTAGGTGCAAGAATGCTGGGAGCTTGTGGCGCGAAATGTTGGAGTTGTGTTAGAATTTTACAGTCGGAAACATTGTTTTATTTTTTGTTTTGTGGTAGTGGATTTTGGGTCTTGAATTATTAAGTTTAGGTATGTTAGGTTCCATTTGATTGGGGATAAGCCTATTAACATGAAATGTATTGTTAACAATGTAAAATAAATGCATAGCAAGTATTTTTTTTATTACAACTAAAAATGGAAAAATAAAAAAACGTTTTTGCAAAAAATAAAACCGACTTCAAAAACACAAAAAAGTGAAAAATAACTTTAGCATCAGAAGTTGGTGACAAAAAACTAAATCAACCAAACAAAAGTTTTATTTTTTGCAAAAATGTTTTTTTTTAGTTATGCAAGCTTGGTATGTACTAATATATAAAGTACATACCCTAAGTATGTACTTTTGGTTGGGTATTCACACTTACACATTATTTAAAAAAATTGTAAAGAAATATGGATTCTCTTTATACTAACTTGTCATTTTGAGAATATGGTAATATCGTTCGGTATTTAGTTCAGCACACAAAAAAATATACAGGGTGTAAACAGACCCTTCACGAAGCCATCAACCAAGCATTCTGTACATCAAATTAAGTAACTTTACGCAAAAATTATTGCTGGGAAACGGCTTTTTTTTTTTGGGTGAAAAATTACGTTTTACGGTAAAACTCAATGTAACGCAACAAAAAAATGATCGCAATGACGGGGAGAACAAGTACCTTTCGGCTTCGTTAAGGGTCTGTTTAGACCCTTTATAACTGCTTTTCTTTGCAGTATCTTGTAAGATTGGCAACCGATTAAGGTACTTTCTTTCATCCACATCTACCTAATTGACAAATAATAATAATAATAAATCGTTTATTTATTAAAAGGGGCACATTTACAATAAAATATCTTAAAAATTAAAACAGATCACACTTACTTATTTGCCTGAACTAGGTTGAACCTGTGTTTCAGGCTACAAGGTGCGTAAATAATATATTAGTTATAGCCACAAGATTCACCACCCCAAACAGGTCATCGACATCTAGAACATACCGCTCAATAGAAACCATTATCCTCGTTTTAAAATAGCCCGTATTCCAATTACCATAAATCCCTTGATGGTAAACAAGATAATATCCGGCTGTGTAGAAAAAAATACATTTTTCCATTACTCCGGCAAACAAACATTTTAATCCGGGAGCAGTGTAAGATGAAACTAAATAATGTAGTTTGAAAAACACATGAAGATCAGATAAATAGAGCACAAGTTATGAGCGAAAAGCATAAGAAGCGAGATGTTTTTCTTACCCGTAAAATATTGGCGATACGTTGACTACCTATGAATGTAATATAATATAAATATAAATATAAATTATATATATAATATAATATAAAAATATAATATAATATGAATAGTAAAACATAATCTTATGTAATACTAGCTTTTGCCCGCGGCTCCACTCGCGTTAATTTAGAATTTGACAATCAAGATTGATCAATCAAGTTGTACTCTGCTTGTAATAATATAATTCAATCATGATTAGAAAGACACGTGGCGCCATCTATTATCATAAGAACGTTATTGTTGTTTTCCTCAGGAACAGCATTTATTTTGGGATGAAAGGTACCCTATGTCCGATTCTGTACACTTGACAACGTATACGCAAAATTTCAGGATGATCGGTTTAGTGGTTTAGGCGTGAAAAGGTAACAAACAAACATACTTTCGCATTTATAATATTAGTTAGGATGGGTTATAAAATGTAATGCCAATTTTGTTTATTTGTTTCGCTTTGCGGTTAAACGGGGATGTTTGATGACAGTCCATGACCAGGGACATACAATGCATAGGATACTTATTTATCCATATAGTAAGTACGTTCCCGTGTGTTTTCTGAGTGAAGCCGCGGCCAAAAAGCTTATTTTCTTTATCGTATGGTTAGTGCCTAATCTGGTGTCAGAGTTTTTTTGCCGCCTATGGGCCTCTGACTTGGCTTTACATGCCGTCGAGAAATATTTTTCAGGCATGCTGGTTTCCTCACGATGTTTTCCATCACCGAAGCAAGTGTTAATTATACAATACGCACATGAATCCGTAAAATCAGAGGTGCGTGTCTTGAACTTGAGACCACTAGGCTATCACTGCATAGTTGAATCTTCTCATTCAACACAAATATAATTAATAATTGTAAATCATTCATTCGATATAAATAGCCAATACCCTTAAGTGGTCACAAAAAACACACTAGAGAACCTCGAGAGATACGAGCCCCTTTCTTTAGCAAATGTGCAAAATTATATTGGCTGCTGCAATGTTACTATTTCTGACTGGTGATTTTCGGCGGTGATTTTTTTATATTTAGATATTGACTTTGATCATTAAAATAGATATGAAAACAATTATTGAATATAACAAGAGAACGCAAATTGCCGACGAAGCTTATAAAGCTGCCAGGCTAAAATGGGACTGGGCAGGCCATGTCTACCGTGGGCCCGAATATCGCAAGATTGGAGCCCTGAAACAGCTAGACGGAGTCGCGGTAGACAGAAGAGAAAATGGCAAGACGTCTTGGATGGCTTCCTCGCTAGTTGGCGAGAAGAATCACACCATCGTATGAAGTGGAGGGAATGGGAGGCCTTTGCTCAGGAGTTGGACAATACGGGCTAACTAATAAAAAACAAGAGAATACATAAAACAAACACACAAAACGACAGAAAAAAAAGGACTTACTTAAACTAACAATGCCACAACTTGTTACCAATTATATCTATGGCTGTTAGCAAAAAAAAAAACATGTAGTTCAATTGACCCAATAAAATTCCATTCAAACTCGTCTCTTGACAAACTCGAAAATTTTCGGATACAAAAATCGCTGTCTCCTACCAATTAAACTCCTCGTATCCACGTTACACTCGCTATCTCCGACGTCAGACCACGTACGTTTGTTTTCTTTTAATTAAGTCCAATTGAAAAACTCCCGTGGAAAATAAAGTCGTTGTTAATGATCGCGAGGCGACTTTAAAACCTTTATTAGTAAGCTTTAAGTGCAAAGTTCGTATCGGTTTTAATTGAACTGCTAGTTAAGGGTAATAAGCAAAAACTGATAATTGAATTAAGATATCATCATCTGCCTAGCTTTTTCCCAACTATTTTGGGGTCGGCTTCCGGTTAGGATGCAGCTGAATACTTATACTTTACGAGGAGCGACTGCTTATCTGACCTTCATATCCCAGTAAGTTCTGGGTAAAACGATACCCTTTAGTAAGACTGGTTGTCAGACTTTCGGGCCACTGACTACCTGTCACGACTGTCAAAGATCGTGAAATGACAGCCGGGACCAACTACTTAATGTGCTTTCCGAGGCACGGAGGAAACTCGGTATGTAATGGGTGGTCACCCATCCACTGACCAAATTTGATAGGTCATTTGAATTAAGAAATAAGTAGTTTTAATGCTTTATTCGCAAGGAAATATTTAATTGATACCTTCTAATAATGCTTTAAATACTTTGTGTCTATGATTATGCTTTTTTATTAGTCGTACCTCTTTTCCTTCGGTGGATATTATTTGTGTATTCTAGTTTACGGACGCAAATCAAAATGGCCGGCTGAAACCAAGTGGTTTACACGGCTTCGGCCAGCGGTCATGCACTAAGTGGGTGCATTAGCACTGATAAATGAATTACTAGTACTTGTAACAGCGGTATTATCACGCTTCAGAAATTTTCGGATGGTTCAAATATTGATGTGAATTTTTTGAAAAGGACTTTAAACCTAAATAAAACATCTAAGTACTTTGGTTACCAATAAAAAAAATCGATTTAATAATAGTGTCATTAATGCTTAACCTGATGTCAGAGTGTTTATAGTGCTTATTGTATCTATTTTAATTCCTTTTATTTTATTTTTATCGTGCTTGTTATCTAGTGATCCTAAGATCTCTACTATCTTTTCTGTGTTTACTCGTGAGAACCTGTAATTGGCTCTGTGTTGCCTATACAGTTGTTATTAATTTGTCATAGCTGTTGGTTCTCCTATCTATAAATAAATAAATAATTATCATTTGAATTGGATTTATTTGAGTAACAACGGTACTTTCATTACTTAATAGTTTCTTACTAAATTTACTCAAAAAGTAAAAAATATAATAACAACTTTAAAAACATTTTTTTACCTACAAAGTCAAGAAAACACGAAAGTTCTAAAGTACCCTAGAAAAGCACAAAATAAGAATTTTACGTAAACAAGCCCACCACTATTAGTAGCCACGAAGTTAGGTGGCGTAAAGAAACTAAATTCCCCCAGTGGCCAATCTACGTAGGCGTTACTAGGGTAGCGTTGAGAGAGGAACCGGCGTATGTGGACTATCTGCAGTCATTTCTATTTAGTTGGGGCAGAACCCTTAAGTTTTTGACTGGAAACTTTGGGGTACGAAAGTGGGTTTGCAGGAAAATTATTAATAGATGAGAAAACATGATTAAAAATTAGTTTTACAATGACTGCACTGAAAATGTACAGTGTTGGAAGACTAATTTCTGTTCTGATGAGACCATGGAGTAAAGACTTCGGATTCTTTTTGTAGATGTCTTGTGCAGAAGGCAGTGTTATGACTGTCATCTCTTTCAATGGTGGTAAAAAACGGCCAGTGAAATGAATTAAATAAGTTTATGTTCATGAAAAGGACAGCTACTAGAAAGTGGTTCAGACAAAAAAAAACTTTTAAATTTTTCATCAGAATATGCTTTGTTTTACATCACTTTAATTTCCCTCTCAGCTTCTCATTTCCGTACCATCAGCTTCACTAACACTCATTTTTTCTCGCTCATCTCACTCGGTCATCTCTCGCTTAGCTTTACAAGAGCGAAGAGGTTTGGTTCGCAATACCCTTGCGATGTATATAGTATGAGGTATTTATGTATTATTATAACCTTGCTATTTTGGTGCGTGGGATAATTGTTAGGCGTTAGCGAGAGAAAAAAAAGAATTTATTGTGTTTTATTTTTTCATAATCTTGAAAATTCTGAAAAAAAGTTTTTGATTTATATAATACTAACTTTTGCCTGCGGCTTCGCTTGCGTTAATTTAGAATTTGACAATCAATTATTGCTGTATTCTGCTTGTAATAATATAATTCAATCATGATTCGAAAGACACGTGGCGCCATCTATTATCATAAGGACGTTATTGTTATTTTCCTCGGAAACAGTACTTTTTTTCGGGATCAAAGTAACCTAAGTCCGTTTCTGTACACCCGAAAACGTAAAAGCAAAATTTTAGGATGATCGGTTCAATGGTTTAGGCGTGAAAAGGTAACAAACAAACAAACAAACTTACTTTTACATTTATAATATTAGTAAGGAAGTAAGGATACATTTACTGGCTAATTTTATCTTATCGACACTACAGACCAAGTTCTTTAAGACAAGCACTCATAGAGTTGCATTTAAGATATTATGATCTTATGTAATCACAATCAGCCCACTGCTCTGGAAAAGGCCTTCTCTTCGTATGAGGGAGGGGGCTGTAAACCACAACACGGGCCTAGTGGGGGTTGGTAACAACAATAATACTTTCACAATAACACAAATAATTGCCGTAGCGTCTTCACGAACACTGTTCAATAATACCCTTCTCCCTTCTCGTTCAAACACAATAATTATATTAAAGAGTTTTGTATTGCACGTCGTTGTCAATACAATAAAAGGCAATCGACTTAATTACAGTGCTTCTACAGTTAAGGTTCTTCGCTCACGACGACTTTTTGCAGCGATGTTGTCGCGCGATTCGTAAACGTGCTTCTACATCGCTGGTATCGCGCGTTTGTTGCGTTTGCAACGCGCGACAGAACCGATAATGCAAACGCGCGACCGAAATCCATCTTGCAATTTTAGCGTTCTTACAGACTTCTGCATCGATGCTAAATCGCGTTTGCATCGTAACTGAAGCGCGACCACATCGCGATATTAGAGATGCAGAGTCGTGGTTACAAGCGAAGGTACAAAGCCTGCGATAGCATCATGACTGTTTTGTGTTTGCATAGTTGCAAAAAGTCGCGGTGGACGAGGATACTAATTATTAGATATAATTATGGCTAACCTATTCTGCGTCATTAAATTAAACGGGCTTTTATGAAAGTTTTTCAAATTTTTAATGGCCGTTTTAAAGTGAGTGCCCGCAAAATAAACAAATAATCACCCGGTTTTGTTGGTAGAAACAAAAACGGTTTTTCATTTTATTTGATTCAGTCATCAGTTCCAATGTTAATGTTTTTAGTTGACACGAAATGGACGTTTATGAGTTTAGTGTTTTAATTGTTAGGTAATTCACGTATTTAATTAATACTGGTTATTTGTTACTACTAGTTTATGATTAAAAGTGTGCAATATTAAAGAATAACTCAAAGCATTTATTTCAATTAGACCATTACAGGCACTTTTGAATGTCAGAAAAACAAAGAAAGTGACTTATATTTTAAAAATAACTAAAATAGACTAGCCTCGCGGTATCTACATCATTAAATTGACGGATTTTTCTAACAACATATGCTGCTGAACTCAGCAGTCCTGCAAGAGATGTTAAATGAGGACCTACAATGGAGTCCTCATTTAACAGCCTTGGATTGAGCTAGTTGAGCGAACCAAATGATTAAATATTGATTCCCTTCATCCTTGCTTATCATCGGCAAGGGCTTCCTCCCATGTGAGAGAGTGAGAAACTGATTATTTTGCAATAGAGAGAGGAAGTAGAAATAGAATCCAAATCCTGCTAGAATAAAGATCAATTTTCCTTAACCAATAAGTTCATTACTGTTTGTGATTTTAATTTGTTAGCAAATTGATTGTCCCGCTGCTGAGTAAAGGCCTCCCCTTTCTCCTGCTAAAACTTTCTATCCTGTGCTGCTACCTGTGGCCATGTTCACTCTGCAAACAAGATCAGATCGTCACACCACCTCTGCCGCGGACTACCTCGACAGCGGCGATCTCCTCCGATAAGTACATTTGTGTTTTAATTATTTCTATTTATTGTCACTAACAACATTATTCACCCCGCTACAGCCTATCACAAACGACTTGATAATACGTTTACATGCCCCAGATCACGCTACATTGCCTCTCTAAGACTCGCCCCTTTGAGTTTAATTGCAATTTTGGTAGGCTGTGTACGGTTCTTTCTGTAGGCTTGAAAGTGTACGTTCTCAAAAATAAAATGCTTGCTCGAGACACTTCGTTGGTTGCACACGTAATTAAATCAACGTTTTTGTGAATATTTTAAGGGTGTAAATAAAAAGATTAGACAGTGCCATAAATTCAAATGTTGATATGGTGTTTTTTCTGTTATTATTAGAACTTGGCTTGACACGCTGCCGCTTGTGTAGATTTCAATTCATAATTTGATACTTAGTAGTGTTTATATATTTTCAATATAAAAAGTATAATATTTATTTATAGGGAATGTTTCGGTGAGAGGTAAAGTGATAGGTACGCCTTCTGATGACTGGAAGGATCACTATTTAAAACCTTAAATTGGAGTTGAAAGCTTTTCCTTAGCATTTTCTTGTGCTAGATGCTTACTATGAGACAATGAACCACACCTGAAGGATCAAAGAAAATATGTTGTTCGAAAAATATCATAAAACTGAAACCTATCACATAATTAATTATTGTGCCTTGCAATAAATTAGGTCTGATCTTCAAGTTCTCAAACTGCATCCCATTAATATCCAGTACTACTCACTTCTACCCAAAAACCTTTTTGCCACTCACAAAACCGTATTACATCAAACTACAACAGCCTTCCAAAAAACGATCTATCACGTCATCCTCAATATACGACGAAATAATTCATCACATTTCCACATAATTGCGTTAGGACAATAATTCTAGAACATTGAGGGAAATTATTAATATGACAGTCGAGCGTAATGGCGTCACTTCGGTATGCGCTCCCATTCTTTACATTGGCATGCCGAGGCAAGCAATACTAGGCTTTATTAATATTGCTATATAATGTGGTTTGGTATGGATATGTAGGAAAATAATAAGACGATCTTTGGTGTGTAGTGGGATGGCAAAAATTTATAAGAGTTGGGGATTATTTTGCTGGTTGGACTTTTGTTGATGATTGTACGTCCTTATTTTATTGTAAGTTGGATATGATTTTCCATCCTTAAAAAAAAGGTAACTTGAGAGGAGCTCGTGGCTAAATAATAACAGCCGCTCGGGTCGATCTTTAGGTTAAGCCGTGCTTGCCCAGGTTGGTCTGTGGATGAATGACCACCCATTACATCCCGAGTTTCCTCCGTGCCTCGGAAAGCACGTTAAGCCGTTGGTCCCGGGTGTCTTTTGTAGATCTTTGACAGTCGTTAGGTAGTCAGTGGTCCAAAAATCTGACAACCAGTCTTACCAAGGGGTATCGTATTACCCAGTACTAACTTGGATGTGGAGGTCAGATAGGCAGTCGCTCCATGTAATATTCAGCTGCATCCGGTAAGACTGGAAGCCGACTGGAAGCCCCAATATAGTTGGAAAACGCTAGGCAGATGATGATGGAGGTAACATGAGTTTGAATGTTGACATTTCAATGAAATTTCATACGTTTTTTTGTGATGAGAATGTTCTATCCATTATTCTGTTGTTATATCTCATAATATTACTGTTGTAATTGCCTGTTTGGTCTAGTGAGTGCAAGCACATTAGCTAAGCATGAGGACCTGGTTGTGGTAGCCAGGTAGGGCAAAAAGGGTTTTTTGTTTTCGGTTATTTAAATACTACATGGTACTTTAAAATAATACTCTTCGGAAATAACAAGCATAATTAATATGCTTGTGTATTACTGTTTTCAAAGTCCTAACTCAAACTTAAATCCTGACGAAGAGAGAAGAACGAAAATTCATCTTATGTATAGCCGATGAGTCACAGGATTTTCCAAGTTGATTCCTCACAACTTACCAGTGATGAGTAACCTATTCCTTCGCGAATTCCCAGAAAAAAGACTGGCTTTTTCAAATAGCTAAAATTCCACATTTATTCCCCGATGCTTATTATTGTTAAGCTTTAATTCCAATACTGCTTGGCAAACAGCTCGTAAATAACGTTTTATAGCCCAAAATATAAAACAGTAGTCTTGTTTTCGGCTTTGCAGTTTTAAAACGTGCTGATTTCTGAACTGATCGTTTTAGGAAAGTTTGTGCGGAAATCTGGTAATTGTGTATGATTGGAAAAGCTGTATTATCAAGGAGTAAAATAAAATATCTGATTTCTGGTGTTCATATGAGCTATAGTTAAGTTTCCTCTTTTAACACCTCTAAATTAAATATTATTCTTATTCTTCTTGATATGGCTAGAAAGGAGGTGACTGCTGAGATGACGAGTAATAGAGAAGTATGGAAGAAGAAGACACGCTGCGCTGACCCCAAATAAATTGGAATAAAGGCAGGAGAATGACGATGATTCTTCTTGATCGACTCTATAATCTATTTATGTTGTGACCAGTGATCCACATTAGCCCTGGATCGAAACAACTGGAAGTCATCGGGAGAAGCCTTTGCCCAGCCTTGGGGTGACGCAGGCTAACAGTATCAGTATTATATACCTTTCGCAATGAATTCTCTTAGTGATGGTTTCACACAACGAAAGTTTGCTTTACTATACTATGGGCAGATATAAAAATAAAAAATAAAATTCATTTATTTCAGGCAAGATGCGCCCATACGAAAGCAAATTTCAAAAATTACATAATTGTAATAATATTATATTACAATGATATAATTGTAATATAGAAATACATGTCTCTCTCTCTTTATCTTCCAATTTATCCCCAACCGACAACTTACACTCACGACAAAACAAAACATAATATTCGATCATCTGACGTCCTAGCGTTGTTTATCTGTCTACCCGTCACAATTTACTATATATGTCGTAACAGCCAATCGTCTTCGAGTACAGTTTGTTCGCCGTTTATTTAATAAAAACGTCATGTTGGCAAATAACGCGTGGATATTGATTAGGGTTGTGAGCAATAGATCTTATTGTAGTACAAGAGAGGGGTTCTAGCGGGTATTTGATCGTTTAGAAATAGGTTTTTGGATAAATTGTTTGGGATAAGATAAATTTCTGCGTTTAGTTACAGGTTTTTTTGATATATCTCATGTTTACTGCCTAATCTGAGTAATATTATTTTTTAAATAACTGCTGAGGTTAACGTGGAACAAAAAGACATTGCAGTACCTACCTTTTAGAAGCATTTACGGCTGAGATGAATGCTGATGGATGAAGTAAGTATTAATGGCTAGGAACCTGGTAAATGCGAACGTTTTGTTTTGGTAACAAATAACTAATTTGGATCCTTAACTTTTTCATTAGTTGCTTGTCAATTTTGTAAAACGACATGATTTTAGCAACAACGCAAAGCCGGGGTCTAGAAGCATATAGTATATAGTCAAGAGTTCCATACGTAATAACGGGTGAAGAAAGTGAGCAGTAAAAAATAATTAATCCAATGAAAAAAAATGTCGTAAGGAAAGTTTTGAGTATGAATGTGGATGGGTATAAGAGTGTAGGAAGTCCAAAAAAACGATGGATGGACTGTGTGAACGATGATATGGCAAGAAAGAAGGTTTCTGATGAGATTAGAGAAATATGGAAGAAAAAATCATGCTGCGCCGACCACAAATCAATTGGGATAAGGGCAGAGGAATGATGATGAATTATTACCCATTTTTTACCTATCAGAAATAAGGGTTGTATCTTATTAAAACGACAAACAAAGAATCCTAAAAACTCACTCGCTATTTTAACTAATTTGGGCCGCAGCAGCAGCGTTGGTGCGGGTGCGGGTGCGGCCCGCCTATCTACACCGTGTCCGTATAGTGGAGGCGTCGGCCTTTGTAATTGATTGATACGTCCAACGGGTTGCCCCCGATGTTTTGTTTAGATCCGCACTTGCCCAACACTAGCCCTGGAAATTGGATTTTTTGTTTAGAAGCACTCGACTTTCAGCTGCGTTAATTGATCGAATGGTTTTTGGTTGGAGTTTATTTCACCTGTTAAGGAAAATAGAGAGATGCAAACTAAAATCCTTACTAATATTATAACTGCAAAAGTAAGTTTGTTTGTTACCTTTTCACGCCTAAACCACTGAACCGATTATCCTGAAATTTTGCATATAAGTTGTCAGGTGTACAGTAACGGACATAGGGTAACTTTCATCCCGAAAAAAAGTACTGTTCCCGAGAAAAACAAGAATAACGTTCTTATGATTATAGATGGTGCCACGTGTTTTTCGAATCTTGATTGAATTATATTACTAGCAGAATACAACCCGATTGTAAAATTCTAAATTAACGCGAGCGAAGCCGCGAGCAAAAGCTAGTTATGTAAACCGGACTGAAAATAGACTTGTGCCTGGTGTGATTTTTAAAAACACATTAATTATTTAAAAAAAACAAAGAGAGTAGGGTTCCCCTGAAATGAACCCACATTTCAGGGGAACTCAATCTGGGTGCCTAGCTTTTATAATCGTTATTAATGTCTTCCTTAAGAATTGGAGAGAAGCAGCACAGAATCGTGACCTTTGGAAGGAATGGAGGAAGGGCTTTGCTCAGCAGTGGGACAATATGGGCTAGCTGTAATATAATAATAATAATTAATGAATGAAATGGCTTAATAATAGTGTAGTTATAAGATTAGCAAAACGCGTAGAAAATGTGACATTTTCAGCGAAAAATATTTTCTCATAATCAACCATGAATTGAACTAACATATTCTTTCGAATAACTTATGTCCATCCTTTTCAACAATCATTATAGAAGAACGAGAGAAATGCTTTGTTATGCCATTGCAAAATATGGTTAACAACTTACTTTTCACAACACAACACAACACAACACGACACGACAAGACACTTCCCCTTGAGAATTTACCATACGTCAATTCTCTGAAAGTAACCACATTCTTTGAATCAAAAGACATTGTACTACCGTTCTTGAAAGTCTTCAAAAATTCGACTCTTATGTAAGCAAGTGCAAGAGAAAAGTTCAGGAACTTTTGACTGTATTATATTTTGCTATTTCAGCTCAGAGCGACGACGACGGTAGTACTACGATAGCTTTTAAAATTTTGTTCGGGACGATGCTGCGGTGTCAAGGGGAAGCCAAGCTTACCTAGAGGCTTGAACAGATAGCTTGTGAATGTGGTTAGGACTTACTAGAGATATTTCTAGATTCTGTCAAAGGCTAGGCTTTGGATTGGCCTACTACTATTAACAGTACTTCCACAAGTTTGACTTGTGACCAAGACTGTAGCTTCCTCGTTTTGTTTTTGACATTCAAATGTGTCTGCGATGGTGTAATAAGAATAAATGCTTTGAGTTTTCTAGAAATAACGCCTCTGATATTTACCTATGTAACTAAAGATATGTCCAATTAACCAAAGTATGTCAACTGGAGTGATGATTTCATTTGATATGCCTGTCCTAAAATTTAATACAATATATCCACTGTTTTAATAATATTAAAAATCAAATGCTTATTCTGAACATCTTAAATATATATTTTTATCATTTTAAAATAAACAGTTTTGAAGTTAATTCAGAAAATAGGCGAAAATTGACCATTGGCCCCTTAACTCCGAAACTACAAGGCCGAAAATTTTGAAAAAAATACGAAGAATAGTTCTTTGCCTATAGATTACACACAAATAATAAAAATAAATTAAAAATGGCTCGCCTACTACGATGGTTCGGAACCGTTCATGCGCGAGTCCGATTCGCACTTAGCCGGTTTTTTGAAAATTAGTCCATTTATTGAAAATTTAAAAGAAAAAGTGTTGAATAAAACATAAATGTTTTCAAGTCTCACAAAATCATAATTTAGGTCTCCTACAATATAACTCCTTCAACTTTCCAAGTAGCATGTCAGCCCCCCTTAAACCCCCTTTTACTTTAACCACCCATCCCACAAAACCCATACATTTGAGCTAACAAAATAAACCCATTATCCCTTCGCTGAACTTCGTGTCCAGTCCATTCATTACGTCATCCGCACAAAAGACGGACGTCGGGACGTACGAGCCCCATGGGCCTATGTGTTTATTTCTTCTTCTTCGTCATGCGTAGCTTTTCGCTGACCTATTATGGTGGGTAGCTGTTTTGTTTGTCCGATGGGGTTAATTTCTACATCAGTTTTCTTATTTGCTTTCTAGTGTGTACTTTATTTTCTATGAACTGAATGAAGCCTTTGATTCACTAAAAATTCTCAGAATAAAAATGTGTGAGAAAGCAATCTTTTTCACACATTTTTATTCTGAGAATTTTACATTCCAATGAATGTATCAGGTATTCTCGTCATTGAAGCTTTTCTCAGTAGTCTGTATTGACTACCAATATCGGAATCGTAAATAATATCGGAATCTTAAAGAACATGTTCTTATATACATTTATATGTATGTTAGGTAGTTTTTCCTCTATCGATCCATCTGTATGTCATCACTTGTTTACTAAATCAAAATTTGATATTTTTCTTAATGATTGACTTATCTTATTATAATGCTCGCTTGCATTTTATATCACCAATTAATTACGTTTAGTGCCAAACATTATTTAAAACATCGTTTTATTTATGTCAATTGTTTGTAGATGATAGGTTCAGAATGACGTTTTAAACGCGTATAGCGTTAAATGTATTTCGTGATTTTCGATGGAATTCAGCCTAAGTACAGATACTACACTACAGCCAGTATACCAACATATATCAATGGAACGAATTCCAAACTGGCTGTTAACTCAACGCGCAGGTACTAAAGTCACATATTTGGGTCATTACGTAGCACGTTTCCAAATATCTGTGGAACTACGCTAATGATTCCCCGTATCGCGTTAATTAGCCTGTTATACTTCAGAAGTTTCGGTAAATATCTGGTCACGCGGTGCGCTTTCAATTTTCGTTTGTTTTAATGATGTGGTGCATGTGAAACTGAGCGAAAGATAGAATTATGGAAGAAGAAGTCATGCTGCACCGACCGCAAATAAATTGGGATGATATATAGATAGCTAACTAAATAAATGATTGGTGACTACTGATAATACATGCTATTTGAGTGAATTCGCAAAAGTACTGTTGTTTATTTTATGTTATAGTGTAGATTAGAGTAGGCTAAATGTTGTTGTTTTGTAATTTAAATATTGTGTTTAGTGTATTTAGGGAACTTAGTATAGAACTTAGGATTGTTAGATGTTATTTTAATTACTTACTACTAGTATTTTTGTTTTTTTTTTGTTTTTTTTTTGTTTTTTACGTTTTGTATAGTTTAATTGTACCGCACTATCGCTTTAGGAATACACCTGTAATGATAGTTGTAAGGGAGATTTTAATAAATAAATAAATAAATAATAATAAATAATAATTTTGCACTTGGAAAGATATTTGTAAATTGCTTATTAATTAGATCAATTTTATAGTAATCCTTCGGCTAATACTGGCGTGATGTTATGTTACGCAATTTGGTTTCTTCTGCAAGAATCGCTTGTACCTTATCTGTTTGGGCATATCATATCATACCTTACAGTGTAACTTAGCTACCAAAAATGATTGTACTTTAATTCCCGTTTCACGAAAACTAAATAAATTCCTTAACATTATTGGAATGTTGAAATTTCTTACTCTAGAGATGGCTACAAGAGCATTTAAAAACCATCAGAGTGGTTTTGTTAAGGCAATCATTTAGGTACAGCCTAAATAATCGTTAAGCTGTTGGTCCCGTCTGTCATTTGTAGACCAAGACATTACAGAGGCCCGAAAGTTTAACAACCAGTCTTACCAAGGGGTATCGTATTACTCAGGACTAATTGGGTTGCGGAGGTCAGATAGGCAGTCGCTCCATGTAAAGTACTGGTATTCAGCTGCATCCAGTTAGACTGGAAGCCGACCCCAACATAGTTGGGAAAAGGCTAGGCAGATGATGATGATGATTTAGATATCGCCTTGTATGTGTACTCTTATTTCTGTAAAAAGAAAATAAGAATGCTTAGTTCGTTATGTTGTAGAATCTACAGCATTTATAAACCATGTTTACCATCCACATGATCTCACATACGCTGTTCGTGACACATCCTACGGTTTCCTCATACAATATGTGCTTGAGGCTCATTGGCTGAGGCTCGAGCACGATGCATCTTGTTAATAGTTAACTAAAATGTAATATTTAAACTATACAAAGCTGTACCTGTGTCTTCTTTAACTTACTTTTACTTTAGTTCTGTTTTATGCTTGAGTTTTTATGCCTAAAGCGATATGCACATAACTTATGCATGCAAACCTTTTTTCGTCTGTGATATCATGGTAAGTTTTTACTCTGTGATTCTTTATAAATGTAGGTAAAAATCTAGTGGTTTTTATCAGTATTTCAGTACCTACTGTTTCTTTTTACTGTCGTATGTATGTATAATAATTAAAGTAATCAAAGTAGCCATGGATTACAGATTATTTTGTTATTTTAGTTTGACAGTAGGAATGACTTGGTGCAGGTACTATTAGGAATACCTCTTACTTGCTCTGCTAGGATTAAAGGTGTGATGGTAGTATCTTATGTATAATGGCTTAACTAACGATTCACTTCAAATGAACATGTGAGTACCTACCATTAAAAACGTCGATTTGTAGTTTCTTATAAAACCGTTGACTATCAAAATAACTTGTAAGTTTTACCAGTCAAACTCGTACCAGAGAACCAATTCCTACAACCCGAAGCAAAAGTTGAAAAGCATCACAAACATCGAACATTTCATACAAACAAAGGACTCCCTCTACTTCGGAATAAAGAACCACTTCAGACATCCAATCGATAGGATCTCTGGCGGTACATTCAAAAATCTGTAGCGGAATAAAAAGGTTGGCCCCCATTATGCGGACAACAATGGCTCCAACTGAAAAGTACCCCGGATGCCCGCTGCAACATTATAATAAAAGGTAACTGCGAATAGGTTTCCGGGATAAAATTTTATTGTGAGGCATCGACAAAGGACCTCGTAGCGAACAAAAGTCCGGGGAGATCCGGGAACAAGCCGGGACTCGGGACTCGGTGACGAAGATATCGCGCGGTAATATTGTAATTATATGTATCCTGAGCGCGGGGCTATTGAGTCCGTTGGCGATCATCTGGGGAGTGGCGTTTGAGATACGATCGTGTTGTGGATGTTTTGTTTTTTAATCTGTTTTTAGAGTTCAAAATATGTTTGAAAAGGAGCTCAATATTCCAACAGCTATTTCATTTTCTTTACAATAATATGGAAATAGATATAAAGAGTTTTTCTTTTGTTTTAACTAAGCTTTTGGCTACTATGGTTGGTGTTTTCTTTTTTAACCCCCGACGCAAAAAGAGGGGTGTTATAAGTTTGACCGCAATATGTGTGTGTGTGTGTCAGTCTCTGGCGTTTGATCGAAATCGGTGCAGCGATTTACTAGATACCTATGGGGATGAAAGTGGGTATGAAAAATCGAATATTTTCAAATATTCCCAAGTGGGGTATCAAATGAAAGCGCATGATGTGTATATTAAAATTAGACATGTTTTATCAAAATCGGTGCAGCCATTTACTAGATATGGGGGATGAAAGTGGGTATTTATCTTTCATCTTTTATTTTTTCGTTGGGGGTTTTTAAAATTTAATTTTACTTATTGTAATAGGCATTATCATCATTATGTTTCTTACTATTTTCTTAGAGTGACGTAAGTACTCTTTTTTGTATAATTGGATGCATTCATGAAAAGAGGTTTTCCCTTTTTGAAATTTCTTAGTCGTTGGGCTATAATCACACCATTGTGTATTATAAAAACTTATTTCCTGAATACTCCTCCCATATAATTAAGTCCCGGAGTTATTTGTCCCGGTCTTTTCGCCGCCTATAATGAGTTTAGTTTGTACCTACTCGAAACGTACAGGGAAATTCATATTTCAACCCCAAATTATGCACTTAGAAAAATTATTTCATACCATTTGCTGACTAATAATATTTAATTGTTGGTTGCATGTTGCTTTATGAATGTTTTAACACATTACTGTTTATTGTATGTAACACTTTGTTTTATATTGTTTTAAACAATAATATAAACATGGCAGTCAGAATGTATGATCATCATATCTTCATACACTGGAAGATATGATGTTACACCTCCCAATGTTACACCTCACAATTTGGTGAATCAATTTTTTTCATAGAAAATCTAAAATAATTGAGCGGGATGTGTCCTGATCTCATTCTGTTAGCTTTCTTTTTTTTTCTTTCTTTTTTAAAAAACGTTGCCCCACACTAGGAATTTCTGCTGTATCGTGGGTGCGTTTAAAAACATTTAAACTCATATACACAAACAGCCAGACCCGGAACAACTACCTGTAGGCCATACAAATATTTGTTCCGTGCGGGAATCGAACCCGCAACACGAAGCGCAGCAGTCAATCGCTCAGCCACTGCGCCAACCGTAGCTGTAACTATAAGTTACAATTTGTTCTTCTTCTGACAAGAGAAATATTTACAGATCAGTTGGAGTCAGGATCTCAAAGAAAAGATTGGAAAGAGGAAGCAGTCTAGACATAAATATTTATAAAGGGTGTAAAAAGACCCTTAACGAAGCCGAAAGGTACTTGTTCTCCCCGTCATTGCGATATTTTTTTTGTTCTAGACCATACCTGGGAACCTTCTAGTTACGGAGATATCGGGGGTCAAAGTTCCAACTTTTTCACAAGTTTTTTTTTAAATACAATTTTTTAAGGTTATAACGTTACTTTAAATACCTCCATGACCCGTTTACTATTCAATGCATCCATAAGCACAATTTTTTGAAGGCGTTACATTGAGTTTTACCGTAAAAGGTTATTTTTCACCCCAAAAAAAAAAGTCGTTTCCCAGCAATAATTTTTGCGTAAAGTTACTTAGTTTGATGTACAGAATGCTTGGTTCACGGCTTCGTGAAGGGTCTGTTTACACCCTGTAGATGAAAAATAGTGCAGGAAAAAAAAAGATAAACTCAAAATAAGATGGTTCACAAAAATTTAAATACTAGAAAAGATTATTTTGGACAAACCTCTACGAACCGTAATCAACAACAATTTGCTCCATAACTTACCGTAGTTATATTATTAGAAAGTCCTGCTAAAATGGGCTCTAATAATACAGCTTTCGTGACTGATTAGCGTCGATTATGTCGGGTGTGTCAGCGGCAATCGTCACCTGTCGCGTTAACGTGATGGCGGACGGAAGTGCCCGTAATGTTGTTTAAAATGTTTCGAGAATAATACAAGTACTGAAAATGTAGAGGTAGAAATTGTAGAAAATATATTTTGCGAAACAATTGTATTATTAGCTTTTAGTTTCCCAAATTCAAGTAAACTTGTGTTTATATAAGTATCTAGCAGGATCGTTTTGTTTGCTTATTCTGAGGAGGTAATTATAGACCACTAGCTGATGCCCGCGGCTTTGCCTGTGTGGTGTTCGGTAATTGTACCACAGGATCGTACTACCGAAACAAAAAGGATCTTAACTTATATTGTCATTTACGGGATAATATCTTCCGTGATTGTTCATGGCGCTTGCAATAGCGTCAAAATATCGGGAGCTCAAAATAATGAACAATCACGGAAGATATCCCGTTAGTGTACCTATAAGTTTAGTTGTATACCGTGAAAGCTTAAAATAGTGTTAAAATGGATCATCCAGATCCGTTCAAATGTTGGCTTGATTGAGTAACAAACATCCATCCATCCAAACTTTCGCATTTCTAATAATAAGTAAGATTTTTAGTCCCCAGGGCTAAACAAAGCAATATTCTATGGACGATAACGATCATAGAAAAGTCAAAAATGTATTGGATTGTCTTATACTACCGAAAAGCTTATGCACAACTTCAACCAACTTACCTGTGCAGGCGAGAAAACACAGAACTAAAATAAATATACCAAGTTTGTCACATCGAAACCTATTTTCTTGGCAAGCAGCGCCACCTCGAACTGCATACTTAAAGTGGTCATACTGTATGTTTGTAGACACACGCAACATTTGAAAGCGGTTGTTACTTCTTTGTGTGTCTAGGTCCTCGGGTATTTTCTAGATATTTTCTTCACTGGTGTCTTCAATTTTATTATTGTCTTAGAAAGAAAGGTTTTTTTTTTCGGATGTTAAATCGTCAAATGACTCCCCCCCCCCTCTGGGCGGAGTGGAAGGGAGTGTCAGACTTTTACTGACTAAAACTCATCCATGTTCCTTCTTTGCCTTCTGTGTTCCCGGGCCGCGGTATCTCTTTCGAACAGTCCCGCAGCCCCGACAGGCATCGGCCCTTGCGGGCCTCTTAGTCTTAGATATGTTTTCAAGATTTATATCAACTTCATCATCATCTTCCTGCCCATGTCCCATGTTATTCGGGGTAGGCGCATCACGTTTTTTTCTTCCATTCTCCCCTGTCAATCGTCACGTTATCAAGATTTAGACTAACAACCAACTCATATTCCATATCTCATTCTAGAAATTACAACTGTCAGTTTAAAAACGAATATTAGCCTAATTAGTCTAACCACGGTGCAGATCTACAAATCTTTCGTTAGTTACACAGGTTAGCCAAAAACTATGATTGGATTTTCTTTTCGCAAAAATTTTCAGGTAGGTACGGACCGGAATTGGAATTGTGCCCGTTTACCAGTCCGCATGGGATTCTATACCGTCATTGGCAAACGGGCTGGCTTTATAATGCTTGTGTTTCCGCGGTTAATTTTCGTTGTTTCTGTTGATAATAAATTAATTATTATTGACACATAGTTGTGAGATAATAATTTTAGCTCCTGGTGAAATGATAACAGCCGTTTGAGCTGATCTTCAAGGTTAAGCAACGCTTGCCAGGGTTGGTCTGTGGATGGGTGACCATCTATTATATATAGATTTTGCTCCGTGTTTCGCAAAACAATTCTGGTAGTTGGTTCTGGCTGTCATTTGTAGATCTTAGACAGTCGCTATAGATAGTTATTGGCTTGAAAATCTGACAATCAGTCTTACCATGAGGTATCATACTACCCAGTCATTGGGTTGTAGAGGTCAGATAGGCAGTCACTTCATATAAAATATAATATAATATATATAATTGGGATTCAGTTTCATCCGGTAAGACTGAAAGCCGACCACAACATACTCGTATTTAGGCAAAGGCTAGGCAGACGATAATTTGTATGATATTTTAATCAGCATTTGTCAGCAATATTTTCTCATTTGATTTTCCATTTTTATTACTATTTGCCTTCAACAAGATAGGCCGAAATAAAATTGGAATTTATATTAATATTAAAGAAAGTAGCTTCGGGAATTAACGATAACTGTTCGTCAACCTTTGTGGTTGTGTGTCACGATACCTATTTCGATTCTTAATAGGCCTGTTCCCCGAAGGGCGGGCACGCACGTATCCATTTTGATATTAGCGATCACACACCTAAATTATTAAGTCATAGCCCGAGGGAATATTGCGGTTAAAATATCGTTATATTTTTACGTCAAATTCTGTTTATGAATTTTTTAATTTGATAATGGCTGGTGACGTCATTGTTTATTATTATTTTGTTGTTTCTGAAGAATTAAATGTTGTACCTAAAAGCTATCAAGAACTTATTAAAAGATTAAAAGAAAAAAGATTCAATATTGAAGATAGTGTTTGTGCAGTATCTAGATATAAATTAATTACCACTAAAATTCAAAAAGCTGTGAAGAAACAAACTGAAATTAACACAGCTGTATCTTCAAACAAAGAGACTATTTCTGTATTACATACTCATATTTATTTTATCTTGAGTACAAAACATGATACAGTAACGAATGATAAATTACGACTTGAACCAAATTGGCTTAGACTACTGTGTAGTTATAACTGTTGTACAAACTGTCTGTTGGTTTCAAAGAAAAATAAATCCCGAAAAATACCGTCTAGCTTTCATTTTTCTGATTACTGATAAACATTACTTCGTAGACAACTAACTTCTTCAAATTCATCACGAACCATTTCTACTTTCCTGACAGTACATTAAGCCGTTGTGTCTCCATTATTAACACAAGAAAGGGTACCAAACTTCAAATTTGCATGGCGAAGTTATGACGAGTAAATTCTGTGAGTCATGGTGACTGATACTACGAGGTCATGAACTGTCCGTTATTTTACATGAAATTGACTAAACTTTATCGTTTGACGCGACTAGCTCAAGAATGTCTGGAATTATGTTGGCATTTGATTGATAGTGAATTTGTGGGACAAATTGTATTGACATCGTGTTACGTTGTTCAAGTATTTGGTTGGCTGGTTAGCTGTTCGTGGTTTTCTGGTACTTGGTAATTGTCAGCTGTGGAATTGTGCAGGTTATAAATAGTTTTGTTATGTTTGGGAAAATCGATCACAGCAATGTTATTCGGTTGACTTTGTAGGATTGTTTCATCAACTATACGATGCTTTACTTCACCAGTTCTACTGCCATTATCATCATCAATTCCATCTGAGTCTTCTTTAACTCCTGATTTACATTCAATATCTTCATAACAAGTTAATACCGTAAAGCAAAATCCCCAACTAACTCCCAACATATTACCATCTCCGAGACTTATAAACCTTGACACGAAACAAAACGAAACAAACGGAACTAATACAAAACTGACCGAATCCAAAACACTTCGCCTCAACATCCGCTATCGTTACAATTTATATCCAAACAATCCCAAACAAACATAAAATATAAAAGCAGAATACAGGCCAGATGCAAGACTCACAAAAGGATGCAAGACTCTCAATACATTTGCGTATGCATCGCTTATATCGACGCCATAATAGACTTGAACTGCTGCCAAGAATGCACCAATTGATTATTGATATTGCTGTGGTATTGGTTTTCGAGAAAATGAGCCCCAATCTTAACGAAGGGTGTGCTTGAGTTATTTCATATTATTTTTAAAGCTTTTGTGGATTTTGTGGGCTTGTTGGTGGAGTAAACAAGATGCTTGTGCTATTTTGTTGGGAAGACAATTCGTTGGTCGTGTATTGTTTTGTTGAGGAAGATAGCACAGTTACATTTTGTTTTAGAGAATGAATGTTGTCGACAGTAGTTTAATGGATAAGATCTATAAATATAGCTGCACGATCTAAGTCTAATTTTTAGTTAGCAATGAAGTAAAGTGAATGGGTAAATTGGCCTATCCTTAGCCAAAACCCGATATTAACTTAATCCACAGTTTACCAACCAAGCCAAAAATTACCATCTACTTCAATATTCAATAGTCCCCGCCTCATTTCGTTAGTACTATACAATTTGGCTAACCAAATTACACTGTAGACGTTATCAATTACAGGATAGGTAATAGTCTAGGATAAACGTTGATCGTATGCGCAGCGTATGTGTAGTTGGGTTTATGTAAATATCGAAGCAACGTCCGAACATTGCCAAGAGCCGAGCATCTAGAATCAATTTGCAAATTACCTAGTAGGTTATCTACATAGTACATAGCTGTAAGTGGGTATATAGATTGCTTGGCTGGACATGTAGGTTTAGATGTTACACCGAAATTCTATATCGGCGATTAACTTGTTTGTGGAAAACTGAGCGGAATTTCAAGCAGCTTTCAACTGATTGAAAGGTGAGGCTTTTCGGTTATTTAAAATGTAAGTTTTGAAGTTTATGTAGTTCCGTAGAATTGAAGCAAGAGTGGATAAATAACAAGAAATGGATTTTGTTATAAATTGTAAATGTTTGAAGTAAATCAACTATTATTAGACAACTAATTCATACTTCATTGATCTGATTATGTGTCAATAGCATTTTAAACGATTCGTACTCGTATTACTACAATGACATACAACAGGAGTCCTTAGATACATTTTAGAATTTTCCTTCATTATAAATGGTGATAAAATGAAGCTTTGTGTATATCCTGTGGAAAAATTAAAACCCAACATAAATAACTGACGCTCAAACGATTGCAACATACTTTCACACAAGATATTTCACGGCAACAATAAATGCATAACCACCCCCCAAAAGACCAACCTTTATTTCTGCCGATTCCCAACATTTTCAATATCAGAAACAGGCCGCACCTCTGGCTGATTGATATTGGCTCGCTTATTTCGGTCTAATGTTTACGGGCGCATCAAGGTCTGAACGGATCGCGTGAAGTGGGCCACGTTTTATGGGTACGTGTTAAAAGTTGCAATGTCTCGTGGTCGTGTGCTGAGGCCTTCATGTCACGTTGCTGGGTTGCTTATTGATGCTTGGGTCTGGTGCTGATTTCATTCTGCAAGGATATAGAAATCAAATCAAATCAAATCATTTATTTCTTTGCAAACATGGGTAATTGGTACATAGATTTTGTCTTATATAATATAGTCCTCCATATTCTACCGTGGCATGGGCATGTAAATAATATTTAATTTTAAAATCAAAGAGAAATTGTATTGATACCAAATAAAAAATGTCAAATCATTAGAATTACAAAAAATAAAAATGTCAGACTAACAGTAGTAAAAATTTAACAATAATGTCAAAAGGAATTATAAATATGTCAATCAGGAGGAAAAAAATAGATGTGAAAAATAGTAGTTCTTAGAAATTGCCCAATTATTTTATGTATTCTGGATTGTCTAGCTGCTACACAGCTGACAGCTAGATCGCTGCTGGAATAATATGCTAGACTCTAGCACATTCATCCAGTACTTGAAATAATTTCCCATCATTACTTCTTTTTTTATTTTTTGTCATCTTTTTTTTTAATTTCCCTCGATTCGTTTTGACTGCTTCGTTGGTTTAGTGGTCGAAAGCGCGACTGCTGAGCATAAAGTCATTCTCTGCAAAGTGTTATTGGGTTTTTCCATCAGCAATTTCTCAGTAGAAGTCACTGGGTCTAGACTTGTGCCCGGTTGATTTTAATAGGCTCGCCCGCTATTACAATGGGACTTAAACATAACCGGGCAAATGTGGGTGCCTAACCCTTCGGAGATTACAGGCGTGGTGTTATGATATGTTAAAATAATTTCACCAACTAAACTTAAGAGATCCTGACATAATAGTAATTTTAGAATCAATTAAATATGAAAATATTCCAGATAATTTGAAACTACAAATTAATAACGTGGCACATAGATGCAAATCAGGGTTAGGTGTGGTTAATATGTAGCAGTTAAAGCATCAAACTTTAACTGCAGCATATTATACTATAAAGCATCAAGGTTTTTTTGAAAAAAAAAAAACACAAAACCTAGTCTAGTTCTAACATGAACGTACCCAACCGTAGCATACATATTGTATGCCACAAGGTAATATTTTAGGTCCTCGCAGACCTAAAGTTCAAGTCCACTGCACAAGTCGTTATTCCCTCAAGTCCAAATATATTAAACTGGTGTTTAGAGGGGAAATATAAAAACATGTGCCGTACGACTTGGATGATACCATAAAATGAAATGTAAATATTATAACTGCGGGGACACAGAATAAGGGTAACCAGTAAACTAACTGAGCCGTGTTCGTGGAATCTAAGGCGGGGTTTAGGGTTGTTTTACTACAATACACACAATGACACACATATCTATACAAATAGATACAATTTAAGTATATGTTTTTAATTTCAAAATAACAGGTTTTTACTGAATGTGTATGAAAGTATATTCGGTACTTAAGACAAAAAAAAAATGTCTGTCTGTTACGCCCTATCGCCGAAACGGCTGGACCAATTTTGACGGAACTTTTACTGGCATGGATAGCTGATGTTATAAGGAGTAAATTAGGCTACTTTTATTTTAGAAAAAGGTTTAAGGTTCCGGGAAAAAAATCCGATTCAAAGAGGGAAGTAATCGTTTCATAATAATTTCTCGCAAACGAAGTCGCGAGCAACAGCGTCTAGTACACACTTACAACGTAACCACTTGTCTTGATGCAACAACACCGGCTTACTCAGGAGTTACCTACCTGAAACATGCTTAGAAATAATGTTTCATGGAGTTTCTTGCCCATTCTTCTCCATAGAGATCTACGCCTTGGAATGGGCAACTACAGTATTTCACAAGTTATTTTGCCTTGTGTCTGTGACTGTAGCTTCGCTTTCTTTTTTCTGACATTCAAAAGTGCCTGTAATGGCCTAATTGTAATAAATGCTTTGAGTTAAAGTTTGAGCTAATGCCGTAACGGGTGTGAGCCAATTCCGAACGTTTGTTTCTAGTTGAAATACTGTATGTTAATACCAATGTGTCTACTGAGGCAGGGATGAACGTAAAAATGCCATAAAATATTGTGGTGCTATCTTTATTGCTTTAATAGAGGAATTATTGGCTATTTCTATTTATATGTAAGTGTTATCATTTATTTGGGGAATTTTGCCTTGGCAGTTTTATTTTTGCGTGCGTAGGACGTGTAAGTAGGTGTTAAATGAGCCGAGGAACGAAAAAAATGTGTTTAAATGTTAATTGGCGTTGATATGTTAGCATGTATAAAGAGAATATGATGTACTAGCTTTTGCTTGCAGCTTCGTTCCCGTTTTGTACGGAAAATAACCCATGAGAACGTTTTAAATGTAACTTAAAACACTCGGGGATACTTTAACTTTCCGTTGGTGAAAGAATTGTCGAAATCGGATCAGTAGTTTCGAAGATTACCTACATACAAACTTACAAACAAATTATAGCTCTTTATAATATTAGAAAAGATAAATAATTTAATATGTCTATGGAAAAACCTGATGAATTGAAAAAGGTCTCAAGATTACCTACTTATAAAATGTATCTATTAGTATCGGACCAATGAAAACTCACTTTGAAAAGGAAGAAAGCCAAATAAACTCTTTTCCAACCATTTGCCAATACTTGTTGGATCCGAAGATTGCAATAGATCACAGTACTGACATCCATGCATTGAAACATGAACATCCAACAAAAGAAACTTCAATCACCTGGAATATTTCAGCGATGGAGGAATTGACTGCAATTTTTGTTGTTATATGGATCAAATACTGACGAAGGCACTGGGATGTAGTGGGTAGCACCTATATTTATTAACTAACTAGCTTTTGCCCGCGGCTTCGCTCGCGTTAATTTAGAATTTGACAATCGAGTCGGGTTGTACTCTGCTTGTAATAATATAATTCAATCATGATTCGAAAAACATGTGGCGCCATCTATTATCACGAGAAAGTTATTGTTGTTTTCCTCGGGAACAGTACTTTTTTTCGGGATGAAAGTTACCCTATGTCCGTTTTTGTCCACCTGAAAACGTATATGCAAAATTTCAGGATGATCGGTTCGGTGGTTTGGGAGTGAAAAGGTAACAAACAAACTTACCTTCGCATTTATAATATAAGTAAGGATGAGATTTAAATGGAAATAGTTTCAGTGCATTTAAGAAATGCTCGTGTACTCAAACATTTCATTCACCTTAAAACGGTTTTAGTAACAAAATTCAAAATACCAGTTATCTTTTCTTTTGTAAAAGATATTTCAGTAACTAAAGAACTGACTTCATTTGTAGATGATATCAAATCAAACATCAATGGCAGCATTTATAGCCTATTGTAGTTAGCTATGATAATTATTTCCAGGCATCTGTACGCATAGCCGAAAACCGTCCAGCATGGAGAGCGTTGGGAGAGAAGGCAACGACCTCATGTGGTCACGACCCTCAGTCATGAGGAAACGAGAAAGAAGAAGATGATATTTTAATAAAAAGAGGTTTAAACGGATATAGTATCAATACATTTAGAAATTTCTAGTTTCCTCAAATATCTCGGCAGCTGAAAAACGATATTAGAAACGATGCAAAATGTGTAAATAATAAAGACCAAGAGTAAGAATTTTAAGACCAACAAAGCAGGATCCTAAAAAAAAATGCGCCAATTTATACCACCCGATACTTTTATATCACAATAGATATACCGTGAAAGCTGGGTAAAAAGCCATTTCCTATTTATCTCAGTGGGTAAGCAACAAATGTAGTATAACTGAATCGACACAACCCTTGGGTGCAATTTACCCCCAGGGTCCCAGATGTTAGAAAACTACAGATGGAGGGACCGTCTTACAAGAGGCATCATTTTTTGTTCGAACTTATCTATCGCGGATTGTATACACTTGAATATTCTTTAGTTTTTGTTTGTTGGAGATGGAAATGCTTATCTTGAAAGTTGGCAGGAGTTTTCTGGATAGAAGGTTTTTGCTTTGGGCTATGTATCGTTGTTATATTTTTTGTCATCATCTTCCTGCCCTTGTACCATGTTATTTGGGGTCGGCGCCACACGTTTTCTTCTTCCATTGTCCCCTGTCAATCGCCACGCTATCATATACTCCTTTTTCCTTCATAATTATAACTCCTCACACAATCCATTAATTTTTTCTTTGATCTTCCTCTCCCTCTCCATCCACCAAAATTTACATAATTATTCATCACTCTTTTAGTCACATGACGTGTTCCATCTCATATTTGTTGTATAGACCAAAAATTGGTTCATGTTCAGTCTATCAAAATGAATTAAAATAAACAAGAGTCACACTGTATGTAAAATGTCATCATGACAGGTTATTCTCGATTTACATATTTGCCTGCCCAGCGAGCAATGCCAATTTGATTGTAACAGCGTGATATGCCCTCGCAGCATCAACTCCGGTTTTGTGCTGACTAAATAAAATATGTGATCATTTTAAATACTCGTAGTTATTTGTAAAAACCAGACGATGAAGCATGAATAAATAGTTAGCCACCAGTAAGTATTCTTAAATTCTTGCAGATATACATGAACATGGCAGGTGCGACGACATAAATAAATAACGTGATAACAATATTTCATAAATTCACGACGATTGAAAAGTACAAAAATAATTCATTCAACGAACAGAACAAAATCATTCGAATCGAAATTTCAATAAAAGATATTGCAAGCAAGTAGAAATAAGATTCTCAAAGAGGAAGACACAAAGATCGAGAATCGGACTGTATAGGATAGTAAAACAGGAAAAGTGTATTGTAGAGGTGCCGTCGAAACATTTGTATCTGCAAGTCGTTCCGACGTATAGAGTTACGGTGTCGAACCCCCAGAGTGTGTCCGTTCAGCGCATGTTCCCGAGAATTGTATAGAAAACTTGTCGAACAGTTCCGTTTTCAATTATGAAAGAGAAAATTCTAGTGGAGTTGGAATTTTGAAGCAGGTTTTTGACTGTGATGTTAGAGAAAAGTTTTTAGAGTTGGTACTTGAAATAACTTTTAAGAATAATGATGTTTATGAGAAACTGCTTCAACGAGTTATTTAGGTACCTATTTGAATCACCGCAACATCGTTTCACCAATGCCGTTTGGATCCTTGTGACCCTTTGTCTTGCTAAGACCGTGAGAGCAGTTCACTCATTTTATCATGCTTGTCTCATCTTAAAACAGAAGACGTACCATTCTAATGTTATAAAGTTATATTCTGTAATTTAATTACTGTATAACAGAGCACTCAGCAATAAAACTAACATCCTCTCACAATGACGTAAACAGCAATAACGTTGAGAATTTTCAATTACACACGCAGAATTTCAATTTAGAAACATCCAATACTTGCAGGAACGCTGCCATAACAAATACCCTCATTTCCATAAACACATCCAAAGTAATCGCTGAAACAAATGCTCACGATGATACCATAGAATACAATGTTTTGTTAAATTGCCTTATTCTATTTCGTTATCTGTTTACTGGCATATAGATTATAAAGGGTGTAAAAATACCCTTAACGAAACCGAAAGGCACTTGTTCTCCCCGTCAATGCGAACATTTTTTTGTTCTAGACCATTCCTGGGAACCTTCTAGTTACGGAGATATAGGGGGTCAAAGTTCCAACTTTTTTTTTTAATACAATTTTGTAATGTTATATCTTTACTTTAAATACCTCCATGACCCGTTTACTTTTCAATGCATCCATAAGTACAATGTTTTGAATGCGTTTCATTGAGTTTTACCGTAAAAGGTTATTTTTCACACCAAAAAAGAAAGTCGTTTCCCAGCAAAATTTCTTGCGTAAAGTCACTTAGTTTGATGTATAGAATGCTTGGTTGACGGCTTCGTGAAGGGTCTGTTTACACCCTGTAGATTATATCTAAAGCATTTTCTTGTGTTAAAGAAACAACTCGATCGGAACGAGGCGAGTGACCGGTCCCCAAGTCCAATTTAGCTTTGCGGATTCCCAATGGCGTGTTCTGTCCTTCTAACGCCGCAAAGTGCAGTCTGAATGTACATGTAAAGGCCTGGTGTGATATGGAGCGACAAATTGTTGTGGCTTTTGTGCGGTGTCGATCAAATGGGGAGTGCGGGCAAGTGATGAATATTGTCACAGTTGTGTGGCTCTTCTGTTAGTTGGAAAAGGATTTTGAGGTGTAGGAGAAGTGACTTCTATTATTGAGTCATTTCATTGAGGAGGTGGAAGGATACCCACATAGGAATAATAGTTATTTAGGATGTTTAAATTGTATAGTCTACAATAGGGTATTTGCCTGAAAAAATCTATTAAGTCCGTCAGTTAGATTATCAAAAAATATTGGACACGTATTTTTTCTTTAGTCACATAAACGAAAAATTATCACGACACAACGCGTCGAAATCTCGGGTGAAGTCACAATTTCTGTTACTTTTTACTGTCCAGTGATGTCACAAGCCCCCTCTCTTGAACTTTGATGCGCTGCATCGACGTAATTTTTTGATCATGTGACAAAAGGAAAAATACGTATCCAAAATTTTTTGGTGATCTGACTGACGGACTAAATACATTTTTTTTTCGATGTTTTCATATAGCCTATTCTTTTGAAACATTATTTCCACGAGAAGATTTTTACTTTAGTTAATACAATTTCAACCCTAGTAGAATCTACACCATGTCCATAAAAGCGAATCGCTTTTATTTAATTACACCAGCCTCGCTTCCATCCCTTTCAGTAGTACGCGTTTACTCGCAGCACTTTTACTTTTTCCTCGTTAGCCGAGTCAACCATTACTTACCGAGGCACGCTGACCGCTCACTACATAACCGATTCCCGACGGTCGAATCGGCCACACCTCGTCTTTTTTCTGTCCATTTAAACGGATAGGCGCGGTGTCGCATCGACCGCGCCGGGGATTTGAATCACGAATTACAGATTAACTACTAAGTAAAATTGCCCGGTCTCTGTTTGTGTTTTGCTGGCATCGTCTGTGTTTACATGTTCGGGGAAGTTCGGATGCCATCGGCTTTTTTGTAGTCGGCAGTTTTAACGTGTTAATAACTTGGATGAAATGGATGTATTATCATGGTAATGTTTCATGGGTGAATAATGGGCATTAATTAAGAGTCATTATAGTGAATGCGTTGTGCGTGCTTCATTTCTACGTCCTCCCGATTGGTCATAGCGTATGACGTTTACGCATAAATTGTAATAATTTGAGCTTTTATGATATTAATTTTGATTTAATGACCAGATAAAATAATTGCGTCGACCTATTGTAATACTATTAAATACATAAACGGATTAGGTAACACCATTTCATCAAAACGGTCGCGGCCTCTAAATACCTAACATAACTTGTAGCAGCGTAGCTTTTCTTAGAAAATAGAAAAGAAAATAAAAGCATTTCTACACAAGGGCGTCAAGAAGAAAGAAATGTTCTCGTATTTAGACATTTGATACTTTCTCGTTAATGGCGTGTGGGCGGAGGCTATACATGTATGTAACTATGTTTGTATGAATTTAGCACAAAGATACAGAACCCTCACTGCAGATGTGATTTCAACATAATAAGAGACCATAATAATAACTTCTAAGCTCCAACTTGATGAAGGCATCATAAAGCCAACTTCTCAAGTGATATCAACACGAGATTCATAAACGGTATTCGAAGGCACAGTTGGGCTTAATATATGGAGGTAAAAGGTCCATATTCGTGCATAAATTGTCATAGTTTACTAGCTCCTCGCCCGTCGATATCTATGTAACCCGATTCCCCAAGAAATGGGGATGCAACCCAAAATATTCCATATTTCTCCAAGTCGGGTATGGGTCTTGGATACTGTCATATACTTTTATCTCACATAAACAGCCTGGGGTTCGAGTGGTGCCCTCAATTTATGCCAAGTGTCATTATAAATTCCACCCGAACGAGTCTCGAGATGTACCGATTATGAAACGCTGAAACTTCTATTTTTAATTTTATCTTGAGTACCATCGGGGTGGTTCAATGTTCTACATTGATGACGTCATAACAAATGCCACTGCATGAGAGCGAATGAACTTTGAATCGTAAGGTGACTGAAGTCGTAAAGATATCGGGTGACAAAGCACCATTGTTATAGCTGGATATCGGAGCGATGTTTCTAAAGAGATGAATTTTATATTCTTCAACGAAAATAATAGCAAAAATAGTATCATAAAAGGTGCTTTTAATACCATATTTGCTTACGTTTGTGTAGTTTCAAGCTTATCTTTACAAAAATAAATCCGTCTGTACATGGTTATAGTAGTATCAAAAATAACAAAACAAATCAGGTTATTATTCCAATTTCGCTTTTATTAACACTTTGTTTAGGTTGAATATAACATAACGTGTTCTGACTGCGAGCAATGACATTATAAACTAACATTTACTCCATTTTCATTCATATCTCTCTTAATTTAGATCTCAGTTTTGGTTGGTTGTTCTCTTTTACAATTTTAGTATACACGTGCCTACATTATGCCGAACCTTGAAAGTTTTGGCTCCATTTTCACCTTTTGGACGTCTTTCGTTAAATCCCTTCTTATCAGTATTTAGGATTCGCTTTAATTCAACAACATCATCTACAGGGTGTAAGGGACAGCCCTCTACAAACTGACAGGCATTAAGCTCCTTATTTTGAATCATATTCCACCGGAATTTTTCCTCCGTTTTTTTTCAGTTTCTATTTCTTTATTTCAATGTAAAATTACATTTCCTGTAAGCTGCTCTCCATTTATGTAAATAATACGGCTAAAATCAAAAATCCAACACAAAAAATTATAGTTTTGTTTCTCTTTATTTTTAATAGGGACTTTATTTTTCGGACCCCATGATACAGGCGCAGCCTAGTTTGGGGACCTGTGTTTTAATTTTACTTGTTACGATTATTCATAGCGCTAAGTTAGGTTAAGAAAATGTTTGTAACAAATGGTGTAATAAATTTATTCTTATTCTTATTTGTTATTCTACAAAGTTTACTATTGCAATGACCGAAATTAATTTCACACTTTCAACCTAGTGAGTGAAAACAAAGATAATCAGTATCATCCACAGCCTTAATAAGCGAAATTAATTAAGTAAATAGAAAATTCTTATCTGTGGTGAGTATTGTTCTAAGAAATCGAATCTACATCCAAGGAATCGAATCAACTACAGTACTTTCACAAGTTACTATGCCTTGTGCCTGGGACTGTAGCTTCGCCTTCTTTGTTTTTCTGAGATTCAAAAGTGCCTGTTATGGTCTAATTGAAATAAATGCTTTGAGTTTGAGTTGAGTTGAGTTTGAATCTCAGTTCAAGGTTAAAACCAAAGTCTGTTGTGTCCCGTACTAATGTTTAGCGTGAAAGAGCTTCCCAATGACTTTATTAAGATTTACGATGTACCGAATTTATTTATACGAAATCGATGTGGCATTCGATTACCATTTCGTTACACGTTTATTTACGTGCGCAGGTGAGTGGGATTGAGGCATACAGGGTCATTTCAAATTAACTAGCAAAACTCCGATACCGTAATGGGTCCTGCGGTCATTATCTGCCTAGCCTTTTCCTACTATGTTGGAGTCGGCTTCCAGGCTTAACGGATGCAGCTGAATACCAGTATTTTATATGGAGCGACTGCCTATCTGACCTCCACACCCCAGTTAGTACTGGGTAATACGAAGACTGGTTGTCAAACTTTCGGGCCCCTGACTAGCTGTAACGACTGTCAAAGACTGATGTACTAATGATAGCCGAGACCAACGGCTTAACGAGCTTTCCGAGGCACGGAGGAAAATCGGTATGTAATGAGTGATCACCCATCCACGAACCAACCTATACAAGCGCGGCTTGACCTGAAGTCCGACCCGAGCGTCTATTTTTATTTATTTTCCCCTGCGGTCCTTGAACCCAATGTTTTATATTCGTTTTGTTATGTTTTACCTAACATATCACTCGGCTATAGTTTATCTTTCAATCAGTGAAGGAATTTTTCAAATTGGAAATCGAAATTTACCTTTTATAACGATACCCATCACGTCTGCGGAGTTTTGCTACAAAATTTAATTTAACCTCGCACAAATTCAGTATGTTTATAGCTGATTAGAATCTTCGAAGGTATTTATTACTCGCATTGTATTCCTAGTGATGTTCAATACATTTACACTGTAGGCAGTGTACCAGTATGTTGGCTCAAAAGATTACTTTGATCTCCTTCGCGTTTGTAGCCTTTGGCCGGGTTTCGCTGTGGTCTGTTTGCTTAAAGAAACTGTTTGTGCTCTCATTAGCAAATGCATGGCGTCTCTCTATGTATGAAATTGTGGAACAGGGTTATCGCGAAACTTGGAAAAAGTGGGAAAAAAAATATGCATAATATTACGCTTGTAATACTCATAAGGTTAGGCAGAGGTCTACCTAGGGCTGCGGGACTGTTCGAAAGAGATACCGCAGCCCTGGAATGCAAAGGGCCAAGAAGGAACATGGATGGGTTTTAGTCAGTACGAGTCTGACACTCCCTTCTACTCTGCTCAGAGCGGGAAGGGTCATTTGATGATTTCCCACCAGAAAAAAAAAACTGGGAAAAATTAAATGTAGGCCATACAAATACGTGTTCCGTACGGGAATCGAACCCGACTCACGCAGCGCAGCAGCCAATCGCTCAGCCACTGCATGCCATCACAGGATCGGGTCTAGTTGCCATCATCCGGGCTCAAAGCCAAACACTGCTGCTACTGATACATCCCTGATGGATAAATGCACATTTTGCCCGATCTAGATATTGAAACCAGGACTTCATGGTCAGCAGGCGCGCTTGCAACCACTAGACCAAAGAAAAACACCTGACTTGCACGCGTAGCATGACCACCGTAGAAACGGGTTTCTTTGACGGAAGAATCGACAAAATGACAGATTGTAAAAAGAAATCTGTCATTTTGTCGACACAATCTATCATTTTGTCGATTCTTCCGTCAAAAAAATGGTCATGCTACGCGTGTTGGTTTTTAAAGCTGAAAAATGTTCTTCAAATCAAACTATTAACAAAATCAGAATGAAGAAACATTTAAGAATAAATGAAAGCAAGGAGATCGATAGTACCACGCTGTATTTGTTTATACATCTTTTTATTTTAGCCCGAGGCGAGCTGGGTAATTAATCAGCTGGGCTGTTTGGTTTCAGTCCACGAGAAGCTTGTATATTCTAATGTAATTTATTACAGGAATACCTATCACTTTGTGCTGGATTCTGTGTTTTGCTAGCATAAACTGGTGAAGTTAGTACTTTGGAATGGGTGCAATATGCTTGTGTTGGCGTATTTATGAATGTATCGTCTCGTGTTTTCTGTTATTGAACGTAGAATTGAAGTAATGTTAGCACGGAATGTATTGCAATGGCTTTTGGATTTAAATATGAAACTTGAAAATTTGTGTTGTAATGTTGCAATAGCTTTTCGTTTAAAAGATTGTCATGATGTACGGAAGAATCCTGTTAAGGTATAGCTCGACATGGTTTCCGATTGCAATGAAGATATACAGGGTGTAAACGGACCCTTCACAAAACCGTCAACCAAGCATTATGTACATCAAACTAAGTCACCCTACGCAAATATTATTGCTGGGAAACGACTTTTTTTTTGGGGTCAATCACGTTTTACGGTAAAACTCAATGTAACGAAAATTTGAATAGTAAACGGGTCATGGAGGTAATTAAACTAAAGTTAAAACCTTAAAAACTAGTATTTTTAAAAAAACTTGTGAAAAAATTGGAACTTTGACCTCTAATATCTCCGTTACTAGAAGGTTCCCAGGTATGGTTCAGAACAAAAAAATGATCGCAATGATGGGGAGAACAAGTGCCTTTCGGCTTCGTTAAGGGTCTTTTTACACCCTTTAGGTAAGGCCCATAAACGTCTTGAGGAATACGCATATATAATGTATACTATATTAACTTTCCACATTCATCTCCATGAAAACTTTCTTAAAATGCCCAGAGCCTTTAAAAATAGGTAAGAAACTCACCTCTTCCCAAACTTTTCCCAATAACCGCATCTATCAAATTCCCAAAAGTATCACCTTTGGCACAAACTTTGGCAACCGCTTCAAAGTTGCCAACTATAAAAAAGTCACATGCAATTACTCTTTACAACATGGAGTCGGACTACACTTGTCAAACTCCGAAGCACCAGGCTTAGTTTCTAATCGAAGTTTGCCTATCTAAAGAGACAGGAAAGTTCTCGAAGTATTCCTGCGCCTACTGAATTACTTGCAAACACGTGACTTCGGACATACTTCGGGAATTCTTCGGGATTGTTCGGAGGTTTAAAATTCGGGTTTATTTTTAGAGTGTATGCTTTTGGGAAATTGAGTTGTTCATACTTTTTGGCACTTGTGTTTGATATTGTATTTTTGCATACGGTGCTTGAATTTGAAGTGGATTTGCTTGATTTATTTGTTCCGCTTTTTATTTTCTAATAATAATTGTTTAGCGAACGAATAACAAATAATGGCCTTTTTAGTAACCACACTTCAGCAAAATAGTCTTTCCTCAAAGTCTAGACGATATTAACCCTCACAACATATCACTTAAGGCGACAACCTACGCCCAGTCTAATGCATTCTACAAGTACACCATGTTACCCACTACCAAGTAATGCTTTCGCTACTTTTTTCATCTAATGCTGTTTTTGCTTCAAGTTTAACGTACGAACCATTTGCTAGTGAACATTTTGTAAAGCAGCATTAGCTCCAAGTAGGGGTGAACAAAATCAGTTTTTTTTTTCTCAAGTACTGTTTCTTTTTTCTTAAGTCGTTATTTATCCAAGACTTTATTTAATGTCTGCAACCTAGCCGCAATCAATCGCGAATATTTGATAATACTAATAATAGTTTGGCCATGTTAATCATGGAAATGGTTCCTATATTTTTTAAACCGCGTTGATATTTGTAATATTATTTTGTGCCTTTATGTTTTTTTAGAATAGAATAGAATAATTTTATTTGTGTAAAAACATGGTACATTAACTTCTTATAAATAGGGTTGTGAACTTATATGTTGCGCCTCAGAATGGCATACAAATATTGAAACATCTTAAACGTAAAATGTTAAAACAACATCAATAAGTGTAAATATTAATATTATAGGTAATAAGAATAACACATACAATTTAGGATTTGTATATATTCTAAATCTTAACAATAATAGACTTATTTGGCAGCTGGATCAAGGGCTTGATTCAGAAAGCAGTACTTCTGAACACGGCACACATCGTTAGGAGGTTAGGTTTTGCTGTTATTTCACTTTTTTTTCTTCTTTTTTTAAATCAGATTTTTTGTCTTTTCATTCCATTTTCAAATCAAATTGATTTCTTTCAAGCAACCCTAGCTCTAAGTAAAGATCGTTAAAACTTTGAAGTAGCGGAGTGCATTAGCCGCCTCTGTGGCTTGTCGGCGGCCGTGACGTTATACGGTCAACTTATGGTCATTCTTTCAGGCCAGTATCATGGTTGACAAGTAATGGTAAGGTAGTTTTCAAGTGTTATGGAATTGCTTCTTTCCATAGTTAAATAATGAAGGCACAGCTGCACTTCACAGGACTTTAAAAACGCTACTAAAGTCGCGGTTACCATGGCAACCATCTGGGCCTAATTAATATAATAGGACATACTAATGAAAAAGATGAAGAAGACTTTTTTACATAGGTATTAGGAAGTGCCGGGTCCTTACAAACATCAGCTTTCTTCTTTTTGTCCACTTTCATACATCTGATTAGTACGGTCTGTTCTTGTGGTGGTAGACGTTTCTAATTGTATCTCTATGTGATATTTTCAAATTCTCTGAAGTAATCTTAGATTTCGATATTAATTGTAGTCTTTTTATCTAGATTTGAAAGTTAGTGTTGAAACGACGCCTTTGTGTCTCCTTTTTCAGAATTTCATGATTTTAAGTCCCAGTTCTGCAAAATTATGTAAAAGGTCTTCAGTAAGAACTGTAATAAGAATTTTCGTTGTGCTATTCAAAGCTTTCTTGGCAATTATTGGAATTTGACTGTTCAATGTACTGTAATCAATTCAAGTCACAGACGCAGCGTGCATAGTTGCATACTAATCGTTGTGTTATGAGTTTCTGAGTGGACATCGCCTTTATGAGACTCAGGGGAATTGATTTGGGTGGTCCGATTGTTGGCGGGGAGCTGCCACTGTTACTGTTTTGAAGAAAGGAAAACTTAAGTATTATAAATATTACTGTTGTCAGGTTGGTGGGGTGAGGAGCTCGTGGCTAAATAATAACAGCCTTTCGGGTCGATCTTCAGGTTAAGTCACGCTTCCCCAGATTGGTCCGTGGATGGTCGTGGGAATACCCTGGATGAGGCTGGCACAAGAGCGTGGAGCTTGGCACAGGCAAAGAGAGGCCTAAACCCAGCTGTGGGTGAAGTTGGGCTGTATATGATGATGAGGAATTTAAGTAGAAGCTGAACAAAAAAATCAACGAGCTGTATTAATTATCATTAGAAGTCTCTTTAACCTTTTTAGATTTTAAAAGCAAGTCCTACCATTATTCCTACTTACAAAAGCTCTTTCAACATTTCACTCAAAGTTTTCGCTAGAGCAAAAAGCCCACAAACATAGCAAAAGCCTGTATATAGGCTTGGCGGCCTGAGAACCAACTTTTTTATTCAATTAAGGTTCTACAAAAATTACTGCGGGACACATAAATCAGGCGTAACTGCTTCCAGTATTATTTATTTATGTTAAATAGGCTTAAGTACGAACGTACTTCGTATCTGGCACCCTTTATGAGCGAAGTACCCATTCTGAGTAGAGAAACAACATGTTGTGTATGTTTAAATTGTTTTATTAGAATTTTTAAAGATTTTTTATTTGTTTTTTTTTATGAGGTTTTATGGCTTGCTAGCTATTGGTTTTGGCTTCACTTTCATATTAGGAGAAAAGCTTCGTGAATCTGGATATAGGTAGGGAAGTCTTATTCCCTTTGCCTTATAAAGGGTTAATACAATTTCAGAAATGGCTAATTGTGTGCCAAAAAGCAAAATCGTATTACTCTTACACCTGCATCTATAAACAAGTCAAAGTGATTTTTTGAGTAAAAGAAATTATTTAAGATACGTTATGTATTCTGTAGTTTAGTAATTGCTTGAAGTTAAAACTGTCAAAAGTTTGAATACTTAGCTTTGTTTTCTTTGACGGTTCTTACTTCGTTTAAATTTTTGCCGTTGTAATTACTTATGGAAACATTTTTATGCTATTGCATAAAAATCGTTTGTTTGTAACTCAAGTAATTACTTAAATTTGAACATAGCTATTAGAACCATAAAAAATTTAAATACTTCACTTTGTTTTGCAAAATAGGTCTTTCGATTATTTGTAAGAATTTACAAAAAAAAAAATACTTCGACTTTAGGGTTTGCTTTCAATTAAACAAGATGGCGACGAAACATTGTTAGTATTTAACAAGGAACGACTCATATATTTCTGCAGGTTATTAGCTAAGAAATACGGATATCTTCGAGGTTAAACCGCTCGTTAGCCGTCGGTAGACCTATCAGTTAATTAATTCTAAGGAATATCGAGAGCAGTTTCTGAGATTTAATTGGCAATAAGTGCTACCATGTGTAAATCTTAGCAGCATTTGCGGTTTAATTTATAACTTGGTAACTTGAATCTAATGGTAAAGAATTCAAAGATCATTCTTAAATTACCATTGTGTCATACCTGTTTTTTTTTTGTTTAGCCCATACTATCCCATTGCTGGGCAAAAATCTTTCCAAGAGCTCATGTCCCCCGCCACCTCGAACCAAACAACCCTCGTGGCATGTGTCCAGGTCGCCGAAAAAACGAAACCTCTTATCTGCCAACATTATCTTCTAATTGTTTTAAAATTAACAATAATTAAACAACCCTTTTCTTACACCATTTATTATTAACACATAGAACTCTCCATTAAACAAAGCAAATATACATTAAATTAACAAAAGCCTTAATAAAGAAACTTCAGTACCCAAACATTATCTCACGCGTCCTAAATCCAAATACGAGTGTATGGAGCAGAAAATTGAATTAGATCCTCATTATTTATTAAATGAAATCTTTATAGGATTAAGCACAGGGTATAGCTCAGAAGGTTAGCACACGTAGACACACTTCACGTTCTACTAGCATTTAAAATGATGGATTTACAATTCATCAAATTCGATGAAAATATTTAGAACCACACAGAACGGAGACGCCTTGACGGCGGGCTGCGGGACTGTTGGGCTGCGAGACTGTACGAAAGAGATACCGCGGCCCTGGAACACTAAGTGCAAACAAGGAACATGGATGGGTTTTAGTCAGAAAAGTCCGACACTCCGACACTCGACACCGGTTATTTGATGATTTCCCATCCAAAAAAAAAAGACGCCTTGACGGCTGCTAGAGGCGGTATTGTCTATACTTTCGTGTTGGCAAACTCGCGAGTTCTGAGACAGAAGTTGTGCGGCGTGCGCAAGAACTCAACGCACTTTTGGCGTCGCGAATTTTAATAGTACTGCCGCCTCCAAACCGCCAACGTAGCTATTCCGTGCTCTGTACTGGAAACCTTGTCATTATACGATGCAAAAGACTACGTTACAAACGTGAGACGAGATGAGTGTGACAAATTCCGTAGTAGTGCGTGCTATTGTTTTCACTCGTTGTATAAATTATAAGTGATGTGCGTTTTGAGAATAGGTTTTGAAAAACGAATTCACACATTTTTTTTTTTAATTATTTGAAGCCAGAGTTACTGTATGTTACTGACTACTCTGAGGTGAAACAATCAGACAAACTCAGAGGTCTCTTTAGGACAAACCTTCTGTATTATATTGTGCAATGGCTATGTATTGGGGATTCTGATTATCATTGCGTGCTGTTTGGTCTACATAAAGGTCAATTTGCTTTAAAGGCCAAAGTACTTCGACTGTTTGTTTATTCTCATGTGGGATTGAAAAATTGGAAAAACAGTGTTTGATATTTATCGGCCCACGCTGTTTGTTTGTGATAGACGATATTCTGCTTTTTACTGGCTCTTATTTATTATTCTTTTGATTTATTTGCTCTAGGTACTACTGAGTTTACTGACGGTCTACCACAGTTCACCCTTATGCCCTAAATAATAAGGTTGAAAAGTGGTTGACCAGTCAGTGAATTCGATAGTAGGTACATCGTTCTATTTGCTTCTCAAATATTTAGCTTTCTGACTGAGCGTGGTTTTTAGACAGACCTAAGTCTGAAGCTATAATGATGGCTGGATAGATGGCAAATTATGGTCTGCCTGGATTTCTCAAACTAAGTTGGCGTCGGTTTGTAGTCTAACCGGATGAAGCTGAAGAACCAGTATTTTTTATGGAGCAACAGTGCCTTTGGAGCCAATAAAACAAAAAATAAAGCTCATGATAAAACAATATGGCTCAACTCACTGTCCAAGTATATTACTGCATCAAATAAAGCTAATAGTGTTTAAGTAGCGAGACACAAAAGCAATTAAATCTTATACTGTAGTCTTCAATAGTAAAAAGATTAAAATAGCGTCCACGAGTAGTAACATATAAATATATGTTCTAGTGCTGGATCTGGATACTGGGCGTTCGACATGTAAAAATCATTTAAAGGGTGAGATCAGCACTTTTCGCACTTCAAAATTACGTAAGAGAGTTTCTAAACACTCGTCCTTCACCAGTTCTTAGTGTTTCAGATGGGAAGAAGAAATATCCTTTTATATCTCCTGCTGATCCAAGAAGAGTCTAAGTATCTATCCTAAGGGCCAATTCACGGCCTATGGCGATGGAACTTGCATCACGCGACACGCGCGTGTTATACTTGTTTCTTTCGTGTGAAGACCGTTGCTTAGCGGTAACTCCTTGCATCATCATCTACCTAGCCTTTTCCCAACTATGTTCGGGTCGGCTTCCAGTCTTAACTGGTTGCAGCTGAATATCTGTATTTTACATGGAGCGACTGCCTATTTGACCTCCACAGCCCAGTTATTACTGGGTAATAGGATTCCCCTTGGTTAGACTGGTTGTCAGACCTTTTGGGCCACTGACACCTAACGACTGTCAAAGATCTACAAATGACACTCAGGACCAACGGCTTAACGTGCTTTCCGAGGCACGGAGGAAACTCGGTATGTAATTGGTGATCACCCATCCACAGGCCAACCTAAAGATCGACCCGAGCGGCTGTTATTATTTAGCCAAGCGGTAACTCCTCGCATGCTCTAAATAAAATCTTTCTTTGATTTTCACCGCAGTCACTGTCGTAAAACGCGTGCAGCTCGTGGCCAAGGAGTTAAGCTCCTAACACACTCACCTGGCGTATTTGAGAAGCAATTTCCTCTTCGCTGTAATCACTACATATTATGAAACGAAGTTCCTAATCACGTCTATCTGTTTCAAGCTCGAACAGTTTGGAAACTATTGAGCGGATTGTGATACGAGTTTCATCGCTAGTTAGAGTATTTTTATTAGTTTGCTTTTGGGTTGATTTAACCCTTAAATAGCGTTGTTTTTCATCGTTATTGAAAAAAGTCTTTATTAGTTTGTATCTTACAACGAAACGAGCATCGCAGTCCTCTGCTGGTGACAGGATTCTCCCTAGTTGCACGACATCACCCATCCTTCGCTTTTCTATATCCAGTCTGACCCAGCCTTCTATGGAGAAACACCTTTGCTATTTTTTGGAGAGTGATCAATTTATGTACTTGGTATCTAATAATTAGATTATGATACAATTATTGCATCATTCTCCAAAAAATGAATATTTTCTTCACGATTAATAGTTGCAAAATGTTTCCATGAAAAATCTATATTTTCGACTCTTGTGCGTAAATAAATCAGCTCTGAGTTTATTGTATCAGAAGGTTGACCATAGCATGATATCCATACATGTTACAGCGGTCGGTAAACCCCTAACCCACCGTGGGTTAATTGCATTATCCCCAAACGTTTGTTATGAAACTAATATGGATACAAAACCAAGAACACCGACCCAAAAATATCAAAACAACATAAAACAAGAACGTGTTTATTGCAGTATTTGCCGACTTATCACCAACGCAATGTTTGCCGTTGGAATGTTTGCGAGCATCACCAACAGCCAACCTCAAAATGCCTTGGCTTCAGTTGCTGAATTTAACCACATGCGGTTTTGTAGTCGACACGTTAGTTCTTGACTGTACTGTTTAGATAGAGGGCCGACGTCTGTCTTGTGGGTAGCACTTAAAGTTCCTTGAAACTTTTGAAAACGAAGATCTTTCATGGATCGGTTGCACCAGTACGGACTAGTTGCGGACGCGGTTCCAGACACGGACACCTCCATACCATACTTTTGGTAGTCTCTGATCATGTCTATGTCCGGAGTCACGTCCACAGTTCGTCTGTACCGGTTTTACTGACCCTTAACTGATATAAGATTGGGAGGAGCTCGTGACTTAATAATAACAGCCGCTCGGGTCGATCTTTAGGTTAAGCCGTGCTTGCCTAGGTTGGTCTGTGGATGGGTATATATATATATACCTTAACCTTACTTTACCTTGTACCTACCTACTCATACCTAATAAACTCTTGGATTTCATAAGATTTTATATCCTACCGGTTTAGACGAAATGATGATGAAAAAATTTACTGGGATAGGTGCCTGTAAATTCTTCCATCTTTTCCTGTTTGCGTGAAAACTTTATGAAAAAAATATTTTTTGTGTGTTCAATAAAAAAACCAAAGACTGCATATATGAAACGACCAACGGCAAAAATACATACATACTTTGTACCCGACCGCGGTTTGACCTGCATGTATGTGTGTATGTATGTATGTATGTCTGTTTCTATGTTCTCTCGTAAATCCTAAACGATGAACATTTGAATGTAAAATTATGAAAATCCAAAGCCAGCTTCCAACTTTTGTTTAATTTAAAATGAGCTTGTTTTATGCTTTTCAGTTTTTTCAGTCGGGTTTTTAACTATTTTTTTTTCGATTACCTCCATCCAAAGAAATCCAACAACAATAAAACAAAATATCTTAAACGGCCTTTTAACGTGAAAATTGCCCCTAAAATTTTCCAATATCGACTATCAAAGGGCCAATTTTCACACTATTTTAATGACAACAATAAGAAAACAACGTTCTATCACAAGGTAAGCCTATAGGCTTAAGGTTTGTAAGATTATTTTAGATTCTGGGTGTACGTCCGTTTGCGTGTAGAGTGACAATTAAAGAATAACAACAACAATATTGCATGTTGTCATTCAAAAATAATACGAAACATGATTTCATGACGTATATTTTTAATTGTTTAATAATGTTTTTAATTGTTTTATGGCGGTCACAAGCTTGCATAATTTACATACCACTCGACCATTAAACAAATAAATGTTGAATTAAAATATAATTGTTTTGAGTGGTTTACGTGGACACGTCACATTTCTCGCGGTACGTTTCAATGAATCAAAACATTTAAATCAATTCATGACATTTAAGCAAGGGATAAACCATTTGGATTTTAATTTTCGATTCATAATTAAGTCCTTTATTAATATAATTTTATTTTATTGGTTTGCGCTATTAATATTTATTTTATGAGAGTGCATGACGACTATTACTAGGCCGCAAAAATAAAAATTGTTGTAAAGTCATATTAATACTAATTTACTTGGTCCAGCACAAATAACCGTGTATCACCAATAACAATTATGTCACAAATGCTCATCATCATCATTCTCTTGCCCTTATCCCAAATTATGTATTTGTGGTCGGCGCAGGATTTCTTATTCTTCCAAACTTCTGTATTACTTGTCATCTCGTCAGACACCTCTTTTCTAGCCATATCATCCTCCACACAACACAATCCATCCATCTTTGCTTCGGTGAATGTCGCAATAAGACTGCGACAGCGAAATATAAAATTTTCATCAGTTTGAGAAAAAACTTGTTGAACTGACGTTCACTTATTCAGTAACCTCGAGGGGCCGTTTAGAGGAAACGTTTTGATTTGCTTACGAAATATTAATTTCTGGAAGTTTTAGTCTTGCAAGTTTTTAGCGTGATGCGGCAGGCAAAGGGTTAGTTGGCAAGTATAAAACTTCGTTGTGGAAGTTTAGGCTGCGTTTTACATAATTAATGTATCTCATTTATTTGCTGCTGGCATGTTGAACTCAAGATTAAAAACAAAATACTTTCATGATCCAATTAGTTCTACTATGGATAATTTTCAAAGGAGTACTTAAAATACAAGTAAAAGACCGAAAATTACTTCTTTTGAAAATCATTTTGAAAAAACCCGCATCAGTAATTATCCTCAATCAAGTAATCTTTTGAAAAGAATAAGCCTACAGGCATGCAGATATCAGAATCAAAGAGAAACAAAATACAAGAGCGGCAACATTTTTCCTTTAATTTTTCGGTTTATAAACATCTAAAGGCATTAAGACGATACACAAAAAAAGTACAACACTTTTAAAATTTACATCAAAAACAAATAATGGGAATACTTTGAGAAAATACGTTAATATATTTTTAAATTGTTCGGGGCGATTTTTTTGCGTATCTCAAACGTAAGTAAAGGAATTACGTATATTTTTTTCTGAGACTCTTTGTTTAATATCATTTATAATTTAAGACTTTTTGTTTTTACGGATTTGCTCGACGTTTGGGGGGAAAGGAGATCGGGATATTATTGGATTTACGTTTCGAGCTTTGTTTCGAAAGACATAGTAGATATGATACTGAAAAAAAAAAATGAATGCTCATTTGATCAACATAGAAAACTTTAACCGATACCTATAAGAATCTAACTGTTCAAGAAAATATATCCTTTGAATTATGAACTCTCTGAGGACTATTATATTAAGTACTAGCTTTGCTCGCGGCTTTGCCTACATTATAATTGGAAATTGTCCCATCATAACGTACCACTGTAATAAAAACTAACGAAATGAACGCAAAGCTTTTACTTCTATGTTCAATGTTAAGGGATTTGGTTTGGTTAGTCCTTAAAGTGGACCATTTTTCGCGAACCATGGTGGCCGTTACTCCAACTAGTCCAACTCCCTTCAGAAGCAGATCAAACTTCCCGGTCTTTTCAGGACATCCGCAAGGTATCTTAGTGTAAGAACCTTTTACTTTCGCATTTTTAATTTGAATGACGAAAATTTATTTATCTAAACAGCCAACCATTTCTGCAAATATTCGTAATAGACGTGTTTTTGTATCAAAATACATTAGCACAATTTAGTTCAGTCCTTAATACACGAACGGTCCCCCAACTTGTACCTCCAAATCCTGGAACCCAAAACCTTCTCTTGTTCGGAAACATTTCGGGGATTGACAAAGTACAGCTCAGTCCCAAAAGTAAGAGCTATTGAGTGAATATAAATTCATAATGAAGTTGGGTGCGATCCCTTGGAACTTTCCTGAGGGTCGGATCAGTACATAAGTACCCGTTTAACCATGTACGAGCTGGTATACGTTTACGTAATTGTTACTAAGCGTGGGGTAAGATGGTGTTGTGAGAATTGTGTTTAATGGTTTTGTTAATAAATAACGGTTCCTGGAATGGTCAGTTTCTGGAATGGTTAGTCCAGTGTCGATTGATTGGTGTGAGGTATGCGGGAATGGTAGCTCATGTAATAAAGTAAATATGAGCCAGCAAGTTCGTAGCGCTGATGACTTACCACGAGGCCTAGATAAGGTAACATCTTCAGCAATAACCATGGTGGAAAAGTTGTAAACGTATTAGATTGACATATGCCGCATAAAACGTTAAGCCGTTGATCCCGGGTGTCATTTGTAGATCTTTGATAGTCGTTAGGTAGTCAGCGGCCCAAAAAGTCTGACAACCAGTCTTACCAAGGGGCATCGTATTATCCAGTACTAACTGGGTTGTGGAGGTCAGATAAGCAGTCGCTTCATGTAACATACTGGTATTCAGCTGCATCCGGTTAGACTGGAAGCCGACCCTAATATAGTTGGGAAAAGCTTAGGCAGATGATGATGCCGCCTAAAAGAGTATGTCAAAACTCTTGAGTTTCGTCGATTGACACTTTTTAGGATCTCAGATTGCGCCGCCGGATGAACTCTAGTAATCTCTTCTTTTTTAGGATCTCTTTTATATTTTAACGCGCACGAAAACGATCTATAAATGAATTGAACACCTCTTCGAAAATTCTAGTTATTACATCTGTGATTTATTTTCGGTTTTTCAAATGTTTACCATTCTCTCTGACTCTGTATTTCAATCTCAACCATGACAGATGAGAATAAAATCGTTTATGCAATGTCTCCTAGCAACTATAAACAGCCTCTTAGAACCGAAACAATAAGCAATATAAATCACACACTAAACGAGTATTTTAGATGCAAATTGCACTTTAAAACCAGACACAAAAAGAAACGCATGCAAGTCACACCGCAGTTTAAATCCGATGAGTTATTGGAGAGCCAGCTGCTCCCTATAATTGTTTCCGTAAGCAAGATATAATGAATATGGCGTTTTTCGATTGCATTTATCATTGGGTCATGTTGTATGGGGATGCAGTTGGGTTGTTTATGCTTTAAATTGGGTAGGGAAGATAATACACACACACCCGTGGATGTATAGCATCCACGTATTATCTTCCACCAATGGATTTCACTTCCAAGGACTGGCTGACTTTTTCTTACTTCTGCAACCTATTCTTAACCACAGCTGGGATGCTTAATATTCAGTGAATTTATATTCTTAGTCCTTGATAATATTATAAATGCGAAAGTAAGTTTATTTGTTTGTTTGTTACCTTTTCACGCCTTAACCACTGGGCTGATCATCCTGAAATTTTGCATATATGTTGTCAGGTGTACTGAAACGGACATAGGGTACCTTTCATCACGAAAAAAAGTACTATTTCCGAGAAAAACAACAATAAAGTTCTTATAATAATTGATGGCACCACGTGTCTTTTGAATCATGATTGAATTATATTACTACAAGCAGAGTACAAGCGGAAATTATTCTCAAATTCTAAATTAACGCGAGCGAAGCCAAGGACACAAATTAATTATAATTAGTTTCTTTTTTCCCTATTCAGTTACGAAAAGTTGAAAGGAAATCGACTGTCTTGGTATGGACATGTGATGAGGAAGGACGAATCGTATGTGACTAAAAGAGTGATTAATATAAATGTTGATGGATGCAGAGGCAGAGGAAGACCAAGGAAACGATAGATGGATTGTGTGAGGAATGATATGAAAGAAAAAGGTGTAAATAATAGCGTGACGGTTGACAGAGGAGTATGGAAGAAAAAAACGTGTTGCGCCGACCCCAAGTTACATGGAACAAGTCTGGTAGTTCTAGTCTTATAGCATCTTTTCTATTCAGCAAATTTTGGTTCCACCTGAAATATTACCTACACAAACCCACAAGCTTTAAAAAAATGAGTGATGAACGAGTAACTCTTAGCTAGCATACTTTATTTGAGATACCTCCATTCAAAAAGCTAAATGTAACACCTTTCTTTTTGGTCAAAACGTACCAATACGGCCAGAAATTCATTTATAAATGCGAATTCCAATTTGGAATAGTGAATGAACCCACGCCGGTAATCGAGTATACTGTTTGACGATGCAATTGTCATTTAAATGCAAAACGATGGGTTAACTAAGTTCCTCTGTGCAGTGCTAGTCAAGCGTTCATTTAAGTGCTGGTAGTTAAAAGATCGATAATATGAGTTTCAAAGATAATTTACGCTGTAGTTTTTACAGGCTAAATAATAACAGCCGCTCGGTTCGATCTTTAGGATAAACCGTGCTTGCCTAGGTTGGTCTGTGGATGGGTGACCACCTATTACATACCGAGTTTACTCCGTGCCTCAGAAAGCACGTGAAGCCATTGGTCCCGGTCGTCATTTGTAGATCTTTGACAGTCGTTATAGGAAGTCAGTAGGCCCAAAAAGTCTGACAACCAGTCTTACCAAGGGGTATCGTATTACCCAGTACTAACTTGGTTGTGGAGATCAGATAGGCAGTCGTTCCATCTAAAATACAGGTATTCAGCTGCAACCGGTTAGACTGGAAGACGACCCCAATATAGTTGGGAAAAGGCTAGGCAGATAACGATACATCAGGCGAAATAACTCGATGAAAACTTTATCGTGTCTGTCTTCTCAAAATTACATCGATAATTTTGATAGAAAACATTAGATAAGTTAGCAAATATTTCGGCAGGTGGGCCGCTATGTTATGAAAGTTGATTGACCATATCTTTAGTCACTCAAGAAATTATTTTTAATACGTCTTGAGGAACTTTATATTTTATAATGCTTGTTACTTGAAATTAAAAATATTTTGATTGAAAAGATTGTCCATGGAGGTTTTTGCCCGTTCTTCTCCATAGAGATCTACGCTTTGGAATGGGCAACTACAGTACTTTCACAAGTTATTATGCCTTGTGTCTGGGACTGTAGCTTCGCCTTCTTTGTTTTTCTGACATTCAAAAGTGCCTGTTATGGTCTAATTGAAATAGATGCTTTGAGTTTGAGTTTGAAAGCAAAACTACCCATAAATTTACGAGAAATCCAACATCAATAGTTATCCCATCGGCACATTCTCTCACATTTTTCGTACGAAATAAAAATTATTGGTACATTCATAACATCCATCTGGCGTCCGTGCGAATGCCGTAAATACGAGATCGTTCACAGATTTAAAATGAAATACATTGTTTGAAATATAGACGCATTATTTTTGTAAAATGAATTCTTTATTCACTCGATAAAATGCAATTCAGAAGACCGATGTTGGGGCAAATTGAAACTTAAAAGTAATTTGTTAGTATTTTAATTTTGTATCGAACAGTTTCAATTAAAAGTTTATTATATCGAGACTGAAATATGTTTGCTTCAAAGAAACCCAGGGTAGGAACAAGAATGTTCTTTTTTAAATTAGAAACCAACTACAAACTTGCTAAAAACCTAAAACTGTCCTATATTAGGGATGCGAAGGCTAGTACATCTCTGCCTTTCCCCAATCCTTTGAAAATCGCAGCATTATTGCTCTATTTCTAAACCGACAGTTATTGTAGTGAGTTTTAAGAGCTCAAAACTTAGAGAAATGGGTTTTAAAAGTCGAATTAAATTTACAGTTCCAAGCTTAAAAGTGGCAGTTTTCTTGCTTATCCATTTAAAGTATTAATCCTTATTTTTACTACTGACTAACAAGAATTTTTTAACGTAGATTTCAGTATAAAGCTCATTAAAGCTTCATTTACTAATGAAACTCCAAGACCTAAACTTATTCATAATTAAAAAATGATTCGCCAAAGACATTCGCAACTCGCTACACCCACCACTACTTGCACCCCGGTCCTCTTTAACACGTTATTTCTATTCGTAGCTCAAGAGGATTCAACTTCATCTTAGCCGGCGTCGTTCGCCTTTCAAAGAAGAGCTTCCTATCTCATTTATGTTGCAAATGTCTCAAGTTAGGACTTGTGTACGGTAATCCTTCGTTAGTGTGGGTCAACAACGTGGCGTAATTACGTTGCATGTTGTGTAGGAGCGTAGGCTTGCTACGGCAATGTATTTTGAGATTTCACGTTAGTTTGTAGGCAGATGTTTAGGTTGGGATAGCTTTTAATTAGGTAACGTTGTGTTACAGAGCTTGTAGTTTGTATTACAAACAGAAACGGAATGTTTGATAACTTGAATAATTGTAATCAATTCAGGTAGCCTATTGTGGTTTTACCTGCACTGGACCCGCATGGTGGATTATAAACCCCTCTTTTCCTCAGAGAGGAGGCTTAAGTTCCAGCGGTGAGACCTCTATAGACCGATTATGATTGTGGTTTGTCATCAATAGAACACTTAACGGCTTAAGGTGGTAATTTGCTTAATTGTCACACTTGGCAGACGAATTGGTGACCACACTTTACTATTATTAGCAGACAAGAAGCCAAGCTGCCAAGCTCTTGACGAAATTACTTAGTAAGCTTGCCTTTGTCTTTGTTTAGGTCATAATTAATACATTGTCAAGTCGTTTGAAGAAAAAAATACTAAAACCATAATCACCCAGACTTACCGTCTGTCCAGTCTGTAAAATGTCAAAAAATAAAACTCACCAACAAAATATTCTGCCCAATAAAATTGCTATAACGATGATACTTTTAATGTCCACCGCATTGCCGTCCGTCCATATTACATCGAGCAATTACTTGCAAAACAGTCTTCTGCCCATGTCGTAACCCGTTTGAGATGACCTCCAGTGAATATTTTACATTTTACTGCAATATAACGCGAGGAGACGGTCTGCTAGTCTCCATCGTATGACGTCGTATCGTATTAATATGAGTTTACTATGATGCACGGCTGTTTAAGGGTTATTTCAAGTAATAGTGGCGATGCGGCCAGAATATTATATGGGGCGTGGAGAAGCGATGAGAACACAGAGCGTTGAGAACATTAGAGATGACACATTATGATTTTACTATTTCTTGTGTTAAAATCTGATTTATGGTCTTGACCTTTTCGAAGCGACTATTTATGGGATATACCAACTGAATAAACTCGAATAAATTGTTTATTGTGTTTAATTAAAACAATAATATATAATTATGACAGTTGTAATTGTTGCCTTACTTTATTGTTATAGTTCTCATTTTGGACTATTTGAGTGGGTGAACTTATTTGGAAGTAATAATTTACAGAACATCACGCCTGTAATCCCCGAAGGGTTAGGCAGAGGTGTACCTAATAGTAAACCCACATTTCGCCGGTTATGTTTAAGTCCCATCTAATGGAGGAGCGAGCCTATTGCCTTCAACCGGGCACAAATCCAGGCTCTGTGGCTGCTACTGAGAAATTCCTGCTGGAAAAACACAATAACACTTTACCCGACCCGGGAATTGGACCCAGGATCTCATGTTCAGCAATCGCGCTTGCAACCACTAGACTAACGAGGCAGGCGTTATTGACATTTTGACAGTCATAAACATGCAAAGAATGGAGCTAGTAGATTTAAGATTAATTACTTTTTTCTTAGTCTTACATTGCCTAGAAACAACGTTTTACAATGGAAACGTGTTACTTACATACAAGAAATCATAAAACTTCGACTGACCGTTGAAATGCGGTCGTGATCTCATTTTTCTTTACTTACATTACGTTCAGTTGTTATTAATAGAATTTATTTGCGTTCCATTGAACTGTGTATCGGGTTAGCAACATTCAATATCGCTTGAAAGTTTTTTTTGTTCAGATGATTTAAATTATTTACAAGAGGATGGACTGATGAACTGATGGACGCTACCGAAAGCGCCAAACTAGTTGCTCAGTTCTGGGCTGACACTATTTAGATTGCCATCGACACGCTAAGAAGAAGAAGAAGAGGATGGAGTTTCTTGCCCAGTTGCCATAGAGATCTACGCTTTGTAACTGCCTAAAGTCTCTTTTTTAATCTCGGAGACTAAATTGACAAGTAGGTACTAATGGCAAACTGACATAGATTTCGATAGAATTTATGTCAGTTTTGACATTTTCACTTTCAATTTAGTCTCCGAGATTAAAAAACAGACTATAGCTTCCAGTTTTTCTTGACAGCCCTCATGCATCAACTCAAAAGTTATTAACAGATTTGTTTTTTTAAATACCTAATTGCTTTGAGCCAAAGTTGTTATGTTGATTTTTGAAGCGTAAGAAAATCGATGCTACTAAGAAAATAACTTTCTCCATTCATATTATTTTGCCCATAGATTTTTTTTAAATCAACCTATTCTGCCCCACTGAGGTGCTCGTGTCTTAATAATAACAGCCGCTCGGGTCGATCTTTAGGTTAAGCCGTGCTTGCCTAGTTGGTCTGTGGATGGGTGACCACTCATTACATACGGAGTTTCCTCCGTGCTTCGGAAAGCACGTTAAGCCGTTGGTCCCGGATGTCATTTACAGATCTTTGACAGTCGTTAGGTAGTGGCCCAAAAAGTCTGACAACCAGTCTTACCAAGAGGTATCGTATTACCCAGTACTAACTGTACTAACTGGGTTTTGGAGGTTAGATAGGCAGTCGTTCCATGTAAAATACTGCTATTCAGCTTCATCCGGTTAGACTGGAAGCCGACCCCAATATAGTTGGGAAAAGGCTAGGCAGATGATGAACCTATTCGGTCCCACTGCTGGGCAAAGGCCTCCCCCATTTCTTTCCAACTCTCCCGGTGTTTTGCCTCCTCTGGCCAATCAGTCAGGAACGAGTCCAAATCGTATCATACCATAGATTATCAACTTAGTATTTTATCGATATCCACAGTAAACACTGAGTAACAATTTCAGTTGGCAGAATCGCAGACGCAGTAATTGGCAATATTTCGAAATAAACTTCCACATTCGTGCGGTTCGCGCGGGGTTTTTCGCGTATTTCAGATCACTGGTCTTTATTATTTTAATTCTCCACATAATTGTCATTAAATATACATTTCTGAGGCCAGTACAATATATACAGTGGCCATTTTGTTTGTGATTGCCATTACAGAACGTTTAACGTTTAATATTATATTTACCAGCAATGTTTCAATGTTTCTGTCGGCTTTAAGCAAATTATTATTAAAGGAATATTATGTTTCGATTCTGTTTTCGAAGTAAAGGATAATATTGTTTTACTTTGAGGTTTTTTCTGAACAAATAAAATATGAAATTGTGGTTTTATTTTAAAAGGGGATCGTTTGATTTTCATGAAAATTAAAATCGGTGAAACCTTCATATTCAAAGCCGGTATGTGTGGGTAGGTAACCTACCTAATTAACAAAAAAAATTGCTGCCTTTAATATTGATCATTCATTTCTTTGTAAATTGAAAAAAACACGAAACGTTCGCAATCGAATCAACTAAAAATATTCGTCGAAAGAGTCGTCTGTTATTTTCCAGCACACTCGAATTAGCCCAAAGAGTTATTTATGAAGGTCGTTTTCATAAAAACTTGTAAAAATTTTAATGTAATTACTTTCCACAGGTAAATGATAAGCGTTAGTTAATATGGTGTTCAGTCGACGCCTGACGCATTAAATATGATTTATTGTGTGTTTGAGGCCATAATGAGATATGAGCTCACGCGAACTTTATTACAAGTTCTTGTTAATGTGTCCTTTTCAATGTTAAACTGGTAAACCAAAATAAGAAGCAAAGTTGAAACGGTATTTAATTAAAATTGATGTCTATCACTTGGTATTCGGTTGAACGTAACGTAAATACGTCGTGTTTTTTAAATGAAAATACAACTATCCATATAGCATTTTTGAATAAGAATAAGAATACAAGATTACATTTTATTATAACTAAAATTTAAATTTTTTGCAACAGGCACAATCAGTGCCATCTATAGATATGAATTAATTCCTAAAATTCTTTTCTTTGAAACGAGTCATTTTAATTTAAAAATTGACGTATTGACGTGACGTTTACACAGCGTGTTCGTGCTAGGACCTCTGATCATTATAAGAAAATGAATCCTGCTAAAGCCAGCTCTTACAATACACTAGAGAATGAAAGGGTAGTCTTAGCTATTTATTTTCTGGATTTTACCATAACTTCTTGATCAGTGACCGCGATTTCCTGAACCCGAAGGTTCTATTATACACCACGGCGAGCAGATAATTATTAAGACGTAGTGTCTCGGGGCTGCGGGACTGTTCGAAAGAGATACCGCGGCCCTGGAACAGAAAGGGCAAAGAAGGAACATGGATGGGTTTAGTCAGTACAAGTCTGACACTCCCTTCCACTTCGCCCCGAGCGGGAGGGGTCATTTGATGATTTCCAATAGGAAAAAAGACGTAGTGTCTAAATAATGATATCGCAGTGACCAAGACGAAGCATTATTTCACGACCCTGACAACTTTTGTTCCACCAACACAGAAAAAAACCCAAGAACAGCACAGCATGACACGATGTTCCAGTGATGGATATTGTAGTACGAGTATGAGTGTTTGAGGCCGTTAGTAAACTTACGTACTTGGCACTAGGTCCAATAATGGTTTTCCGGTGGAATAAGCAGCAGTGATAGCCTAGTGGTGTGATCGTCGGACTGCCAAGTCATAGATCTCGAGTCGATCCCAAGACCCGCACCTCTGATTTTTAACCGACTTTCCTCAAAAAGGAGGAAGTTCACCTTTTTTTGTTTATTACCTCAATATTCCGTAATTTTTTTAACGCTTTGAAAAAAAAATCGCATTCATGTGTGTATTATCACTTGCTTCGCTGAAGGAAATCATCGTAAGGAAACCAGCATGCCTGAGAGATATTTCTAGAAGGCATGTAAAAGCAAATCAGGGGTCCATGAGCGGCATAGGAAACAGAAAGAGGTAGAAAAATTTACGTAGATATTGTGTTAAATCGCAAATATTATTCCTATATGAATTTCTTTATGTGCGAGTATAACATGGCATGGAAACGCCATTAAACAATAGGATTTCTAACAAAGCAAATCTAAAATTCGTTCACAATTCGGTAACATTTCACCTGCAAAAACAATTGAACTGCAAAATTACTAGATTCCTAAAACACGTTGTAAGCGCGCCCCTAAAGCCAGTATTTCGGCCGATAAGTTTATCGCGTATCAAACTCTAATGCTGCACTAAATCACAATTACACGAAATCTGAAAATTTTCGGCCAAACTGAACATTATTCAGCGCGCGGCTAATGCGCCGGACGAAGATCTAGATGTGCACTGGAAGAGATAATGGGTTTAATTTTAGTAGGCGTGTGTAGTGGAATTCGTAGGGCTGTGTGGCTCTCTTTAACTAAGAGAATACGTCACAAGTCATTTATTTTGAAATAAATTAAGTCGAATAGTTGTCAATTCGAATTAATTGAATGGTGTCTATATTCGTAAAACCTCACAATGACACAACCAATGATGAAATTTTGATGGCAACATTGAATTCTCTTGCATTGGCAATCCTAATTTTGTTTACTCAAATACAAGAGGAGCTAACAAAAGTTGACACTAATATAAAACTTTGAAGCAATAAATCCACGTACAATGTGACTAATCCATGAAATAAAAAATCGGATCCTAGATTTAATTTAAAAGCTTTTTTTGACAGCAGTGAGTTCTGTTGCATTAACAATCATAACATGACGTACATTTCGCATGACGATCACATGCATAAAAAACGATGTGTAAGTAAAATCAATTTGTTTTAGTCGCCACATTTCACGGCATTTAATGTAAACCAGAATTTAGAACTTTATTTAGTTCCTAGCACCTTCATCAGACCATGAAAACTACACATGTTTTTTCTTTTTTTTCGGATGGAAAATCATCAAATGACCCCTCGCGCTCTAGGTGGAGTGGAAGGGAGTCTCAGACTCATACTAACTAAAACCCATCCATGTTCCTTCTTTGCCCTTTGTGTTCCAGGGCCGCGGTATCTCTTTCGAACAGTAGCGCAGCAATGAAAAAAAAAAAAACTACACTTGCACTTCCATATCTAATCTTTCTACATCCACGTCCCGTTTTTCATACCTCACCATGCATTAACTAATGCAATAGCATTCCTCAAAACATAATTCGGCTCAATCAGAGGCCGGCACGCAATTCTTTGCTCGTTGTCGGCTTTCATTGCAAATTTGTAGTGTTGCCATTGTTTAGGTGATGTGATTAGTGAGGTGGTGGCGTTTGGAATTATGACTAGCAACACTTTTAGTGTTAGGGAGTTTTGTTTGATTTTTTTTGCAGATCTCACACCGTTTGTTTTTTTTTTTAAAGAGATTTGTTTTAGACGCTACGTTAGTTGAGCTAATAACTTAATACTAAGAACAGTATAGTTTTTTTAAACAACATGTTTTAGACTTATACTGTCACTTACGGGATATCTTTCGTGATTGATTGAGTATAAGTTTAGTTGTAAACCGTGAACACTTAAAACAACATTTTTTTGTGTTTTATTTGGGCGTTTGGTTGTGATTTTACAGACCTTCAAAAATACTTTCGTATAAAACTACCAAAAATGCTTGAAGTTAACGACTTAAAGGACCACCCCGTTCATAACTTATTATTAAGTTATATACGAAAATCTTTTTGAATGTTTTTAAAACGTAATAATTATAATGATCTTTCTTTCTTCTTTCTCGTGTGGTAGAATAATATAGTAAAATTATGAAATCGGCCCTGTGCTGATTTCATCAGTGAAGCACATTGACATATTTAAACTACGTTCAAGAACCTGTCACTACCATTCTAGTTACGGAATATTGAAACGTATAAACGCTGATCGTGTTCAGTTTCATCGTTAATATATTCTCTCTCGTAATTAAAACCATTCATATTTGTGTACAATATTCTCTGGCTACTCCCACTCAAAACACAAACACAGCCACACTTGAATAGTGTCACTTCCATAAATTACACAGATGCAACAAAAAAAGGATCAACACACAACTCAAAGCTGAACACAGGGCGACACAGAACTGCATTTCTCCTGCTGATTACGGGTAAATTGTGACACAGTGTTGGTAGTTGGAAAACAGTGGACCGAAATACCCAAATGAACCCATTACTGGGGCTGATATAAATCATCATAATACAGCCAGTGTAATGCCGGCACACCATTAACTGATTGATGATTGAGCGAGTTTTTAATTTACGTTTCTTTTTTTTTCAGGTAAGTGCTTTCGCCCGTACATTTGGTGTTTCGGATAGTGTTTTGTTAATCACCGTGATGTATGATTACGTAAGTTGTTTTTTCATTTGTTTATTTTAAGTGCCTCGTTGGTGTATTGATCGATAATGCTATTACATGAGACCTTGGGTTCGATTCCCAAGTTGGGCAAAATGGTGGAGAAGAAAACTATTGTTTTTGATACGTTCTTTAATATTATCTTAAGTTACGTTATGCTCATAAACTTATGTACTTACCTAAAGCCTCCTGAAACATATTAGGTTGATCGGATCTAAGTAAATTGTTACTGAATTGAATGTAGCTTTTTAGTGATTCTGTTTGAATAGCACATATTTTATAACTGCATAGGAAGAACGTGAGCACGAACTTAAAATAAAAAGAGAAATAATATTATAAATATACTAGACACCCGCCCCGGCTTCGCACGGGTGCAATATACATAGAAACCTTCTTCTTGAATCACTCTATATATTGCTGAAAACTGCATTAAAATCCGTTGCGTAGTTTGAAAGATCTAAGCGTACAAACAGCGGGAGCGACTTTTTTATATTATGTAAAGAAGATCGCTCGATAAGATTGCTCGTGCCTTCTCTGTATGAGAAGAGGCGTTTGCCCAGCAGTGAGACAGTAACAGGCTGGTATTATTATTTAATATCGTTTATTCATTTATATACATATTATTTACATTTTTAAATATTCTAATATAAAATAATATAAAAAACATTTAAAAATATAAAAAATAGTAGCCCACCGGCATCGGGAACAGGGTCCAGGTTGCCGGTGGTCAGGGCTCCAGAGAGAGGAACCGCCTCACTATGCGTGCCGTGTCTAGGAGTACTGCTTTCTGAATCAAGCCCTTGACCCAGCCGCGCAATGAGAGCCAGTATTATTATTATTATTATTTAAAGAAGATACTACTTAAATAATAGTGCAGCCCAGCACATTACATCATTTAAAATTTAGTCTAATTCGCACAATGTCGGTAATCACTGTAACCGGGCATTATTTTAATTAAATACATAGCTAACGTAACACTAATTTAATAATCTGATTCTAACCAATGCTCAATTATTAACAAACAATCGTCCTAAACTATAACATGAATTAATTACTAACACAAATAAACATACAAAATGATCTCTAATAAGGCTCGATTCACATTGCCGCGTAATAGAATTTAAGTAAATTTTTGTAACAAAATGTCACAAAGCATAATGAACTTTATATCAATTGAGTAATGTACAAAGTAGATATAACTCTGGAAATTCCTGAGAATGCACGAGAATTCTCCTGAAAACGCGCTTGTTTTTGCTTGCTGGCTTGCCTTTATCTCTACGTTACACAATTCATACAGGGTGTAAACGGACCCTTCACAAAGCTGTCAACAAAGCATTATGTACATCAAACTAAGTCACCTTACGCAAAAAATATTGCTTGGAAACGACTTTTTTTTTGGGGTGAAAAATCACGTTTTACGGTAAAACTCAATGTAACGCACTCAAAACTTGGTGCTGATGGATGCTTAGAATAGTAAACGGGTCATGGAGGTAATTCAAATAAAGTTAAAACCTTAAAAAGTAGTATTTAAAAAAAAACTTGTGAAAAAATTGGAACTTTGACCTCCAATATCTCCGTAACTAGAATATTGCCAGGTATGGTCCAGAACAAAAAAATGATCGCAATGACGGGGAGAACAAGTGCCTTTCGGCTTCGTTAAGGGTCTTTTTCACCCTTTATAAAGTTCTTTATAGCATAATCATATGTTCCCACGCTGGGACAAAGGCCTCCTCTCTGTGAGAGAGGTGCATGGACTGTAGCCACCAGGCCTAGTGCGGGATGATAGATGTCATATGTCTTCGAATAATTGTGTCCAGTACATACAGTACAGTTTTCTAACGATGTTTGCCTTAGTTGGGTCCTCCGCCACTGTTCATCATCTGCATCCACAGCCCGATTTCACCCACTGCTGGGTTCTCAGCAGGCCTCTCTTTGCCTGCAGCCTCATCCAGGATATTTCCACGATGGCAACAATGTCGTCTGCCCATCTACCGTTGTAATGCGTTAAATTGTAAGCAGTATGCTACGGTTCACAATCTTTCGACAGTTTACAATCTCGCGAGATAGATTATAATCTAACGGTTTTTACAATTTAACGGTGACATATCGATACCGTTCACTAAACTTCATTTTTGTAAGATCTCGTTATAAAGGTCGATTCCATTCCATTCCGCGCCAGTGTAAATTGAGCATAAACGGACTAAAAGTTAAGTGTATTTGAACTGCTAAACGCATTATCGGGTTAAACGCATTGAATATCAATGACCGTAGTTACTGTTACACATAAATTATATTTGAAACATCGATAATTTTAAACGTTAATGTGTGCTAATACTAATGTTCGCGTTAGGCGGTTGGAATAACATTAGGCAGTTAGGCTTATAATTCGCAGGTATTATTTTAGGGTAATAATGCGCGACTGTATTGACCGTTAGAACTAGTTTTAATGGGATGCTATTTAAATTTGTACGTACAGTCACGAGCACCAATATGTAAACGCTTAACAACTTTTAAAAGTGTTTTTCTCCTACTGTTCTGATTAAAATTTCATGTTGTTACGGACATAGTATTCTGAAACTCATATTTGTATGAAAAAGATCCTATCTCCAAGTTACAATCGTTATTTCACGCGAAAATTGCTTTTAAATTTATAAAAGTGTATACACATAGGTGCTCGTGACTGTACTTTGTGAATATTTTTTTGATGTTAGGTGGGCTCAGAAGGAGATGACGTCGCGTACTCGACTCTTTTCTAAATATATACATGCATATATAAACTCTCGCATTTTTCCCATGGGGGTAGGCAGACACCACAGACCGTGACCTGCTACGATCCTTACATACTCATACCTTGGCCTCGTCCACGTTCATACATCTGGTCATACACGCACGCCGGTTGCGGGTACTACGCACCTGACCTTTCTGAAGAAGTCTTTTTATAAATTATTGGCCAATAACAGAAATGAATGGAGGAAATTGAAATGGGTGTTTTTCCTATATGGCCTAACTGAGAAATGAGTATACAGTTTTTTCATGATATTTCTTCTGATATCCGAAACTTGCAAATTTTATTTGAAATAACTAAATTGTTTTTTTTATTTTTTTTTATTGTACCGACAGTAGTGTTGCTTAGTTCTAAACTCGCCAAACTTTTACTTTTGATGGCGAGAGGCGATGTTTTACATAAAAATGAACCTTACTGCGAACCTTGCTACTTAATTGCGAAGGGGGTTCCTCGAAAATATAAAAGTAAAAAGGTATACTTATATTGACACCGAAATTAATTAAATGCTGCGAAGGGACTCTTGACTTAAAAACGAAGTAAAACTTGCAATAATTATGAAAGTAAAGGAGCACTCGCTTAATTTTTAATTTCTGCTAAAACGCCACAATGTTGCTACTTTACGTGGCACTTCTACGGTCAAGCCGTTCCGTTTACGACCTTACTTGTCAAGAGCTTTAGACCAGCTTGGCTTGGTTCAAAATGAGTATTTAGACACGTGTCATATCCTTTTATTAAATGACAGTCAGTCAAATCGTGGAACGAAAAATATGATAGCGTAAGTTTTTCACGCATCGGTATCTTTATCTTAGCAGTCCACTGCTGGATATTCATCATCATCATCATCATCCACAGCCTGACTTCACCCACTGCTGGGTTTAGGCCTCTGTTTGTGCCAAGCTCCATGCTCTTGTGCCAGCCTCATACACGACATTCCCGCAATGGCAACATAGTCATTTGCCCATCTCGCCGCCGGACGACCAATACTTCTCTTTCCATTCCTTGGACGCCATTCGATCACAGCATTACTCCACCTGTCATCACCGCGCCTTTATAGGTGTCCAGCCCAACTCCATTTGAGTTCCATAAAGCGATTTCCAATATCGAAGACCTTCGTACGTCTCCGGATTTCGACGTTTGGAACTCGGTCTATTAGTTTTATGCCGAGCATGGCTCTTTGTGCTACTCTGAGCCTATACACAGCCTCCTGTGTGAGCGTCCACCTCTCAGCACCGAACGTTATGGTGGACAGAACACACTGATTATAAAGACGGTTCGTCAGGCAGTGCGGAATTTTGGCTGATTTTAGACACAGTTTTTCATCATCATATTCTTATTTATTTATTTATTTTACTATTTATGTAAACACAGTAGACAACACAGGAAAATAACATTATAATATATGAGTACAGCAGTACGTACTGCTTATTTCATAAGAAATTTCTGCCAGCAGACCTGCAAAAGGAGAAATGAAAAAGAAATGTAGACAATAGTGTGTGAGAAAAGGAAGAGAATAATGAGTTTATGTGCCTTACTTAACTTAACCTAAAATATTATATATAAATACACATATAAGTTAATATTAATATATACTTAAATAAATACATAATATTAAGATATATAAACTAATAAAAATATATAATAAATCATGATTGAGAGGAAAGGTAATGCTAATTCTTGTTCCCAATTTATTCGAGGTTGACGCAGCTTTTCTATTAGTCGTATAATTCTCAGCAGTAATTCTCTTTACAGGCATATTATCTTCCATACAAATCACCCATCGCTTGTATGATGTTCTCCTACTCTTAAAGCCAATCATATTCAAAACCTTCCACACGACAAACCCTTCCAAAAAGTCATGTTCATTGCATACCTTAAGACAGCAATATTGAACCAATGAAACTGAGGTGGTCACGTCCAGTTTCGTTGTTCAAATTCGCGCTAAATAAGTTAACACTCTTAAATACGTATGCACAACGTACTCGTATTATACACATAGCTCGAAAACAGTGGCGTCGGGCAGTTTTCCTCATAAATAGATTATACAGTTGTCAGCGCAGTTGGGAACCGAAGCGAATCTATTAAGCGCGTTATTTCCGTTCGCACAGTCCGGGCGCGGATGTAGGCGACTGGATGTGTCCGCAAATTGGATCGTATGTGAAAATGTGGGTTTTGCTTTTGTTTTTGATGTGTAGGGAAATGGGAACTCGTGAATGGAATTTGCTGTTGTTATGGCATAATCAGGCTATAATGTTCCCACTGGGACTCGAGCGTCTGGTTTCTTACCAAGGAGTATCGTATTACCTAAATATACGAACTGGGTTGTGGAGGTCATCATCATCTGCCTAGCCCTTTCCCAACTATATTGGGTTCGGCTTCCAGTCTAACCGGATGCAGCTGAATACCAGTATTTTACATAGAGCGACTGCCTATCTTATCTGACCTCCACAACCCAGTTAGTACTGGGTAATACGATACCCCTTGGTAAGACTGGTTGTCAGACTTTTTGGGCCACTGACTACCAAACGACTGTCAAAGATCTACAAATGACACCCGGGACCACCGGCTTAACATGCTTTCCGAGACACGGAGGAAACTCGATTTGTAATGGGTGGTCACTCATCCTCAGAGCAACCTAGGCAAGCACGGCTTAACCTAAAGATTGACCCGAGCGGCTGTTATTATTTAGCCACGAGCTCCTCTGCTACCACACAAAATTCCTAACGAGCCCCATCCAGCTGACTACTATCTTCGCAATTTTCGCGTACAATTCGAACGTAAAGCTTCCAAAGCAATCGATTTCCGGCCTATTCGACTTTAAACGGGAATCAAACCCGATATCCGAACGGATTTAGTTGCGGACTCCATAGACGTAATGAATAGAGTCGAGTGGCCCACTTCGATTCAGTTAACTTTATCCTTTATGTATTAATCACTATGATGGGATTTGAGATGAGAGGTTTGAATCGAAGGACCAAGGTGGGTTTTGAAATGGATTTTTTTGGGGTAAAGGGATAATTTTTCAGGTGGATCCCGTTGAAAATGTGTGGCTTTGTTGATATGATGGGTATTTTTATAAGCGTCAGTTTATAGTACATAATAAGCATATAAGAAACACGAAGGGGCTAACTTTGAATGAGACTCCTCAAATAAGGACGCAAAACGACAAAACAAAAACCACAAACTGTTGTTCCTATCAGATCTGTTCTTCCAACCCTGAAATATTCAGTTTCGTACAAAAAAAAATACGTCATCTATACAGATCTCATTTTTTATATGAAACTGAAGATTTTGGAGAGTCTAGGATCTTGTGCTGAATTCATGGTATTGGTTCACATTATTCTGCTAGTTCTGGAGGAGCTCGTGGCTAAATAATAACAGGCGCTCGGGTCAATATTTAGGTTAAGCCGTGTTTGCCTAGGTTGGTCTGTGGATGGGTGACCACTCATTACATACCGAGTTTCCTCTGTGTCTCGGAAAACACGTTAATCCGTTGGTCCCGGCTGTCATTTGTAGATCTCTGACAGTCGTTAGGTAGTCAGTGGCCCAAAAAGTCTGACAATCAGTCTTACCAAGGGGTATCGTATTACCCAGTACTAACTGGATTGTAGAGGTCAGATAGGCAATCGCTCCATGTAAAATCCTGGTATTCAGCTGCATCTGGTGAGACTGGAAGCCGACCCCAATATTGTTGGGAAAAGGCTAGTCAGATGATTCTGGTAGTTCTGGTATCCTACTGTCGCTGTGAATAATATGTTCGAGAAAATATCATCAAAGTATCCAAAAGACCAATAAGAAAACGTCTCGATATCTATGCGCTTATACCGTCTGATTAAACATCGTAGTCTCGTGGATGTATAAACTTTTACGAGTCCGATTGGCCAGTTTTATTGGCGGGGCCGGCCGGTCCTTATCTCCGCCCGCCATGCATTGGCAAACGCCAGTTATTATTAAACCTCAGATAAGTTTGTACGACTATATCTGTCGTAGAACTATGACAGATGAATTGAGGGTAGTAAATATTTGTTTGTTTGATTTTGTGGTGGTTGGAGTTTAGGTAAAGACTGGGGGTAAATACAAGAAAATTATCGATATTGAAAACTTTTTCATCGATCCTTTGCTTTTGTTGAATCTTCTTTTTCTGCTTTTAACCCCCGACGCAAAAAGAGGGGTGTTATAAGTTTGACCGCAATGTGTGTCTGTCTGTCTCTGGCTCTTAAACGAGTGAACCGATTTGGATGCAGTTTTTTTATATGAAAGCTAGTTTCTTGGTGATGGTTCTTAGATACGTTTTATCAAAATCGTTGCAGCCATTTACTAGATATGGGGGATGAATGTGGGTATTTATCTTTTATTTTTTCGTTGGGGGTTTTTAAATTTAATTTAACGACAATGGTTAAGGCTCCCTAACCTTTATGGTTATTTATAGATTTAACTGGCACGTTGTAAATAAAAAGGAAAGAAAGACTAACTTTGCAATTTACAATTAGACAGGTTATAGAAGCTCGGTGTCCGTCAAAGTGAATGACATGTAAAAATACAAATCTATACCAATAATAATTATCTGAATTAAATCAGCTTACCTTAATCAAATCAAATCACCTTAACCTCTTTTTTATATAAACACACAGTCACGCAGTTAGACCCCTACACTACCATGATATCTTTAAATGCATACAGTAGGTTAATTAAATACACACATGCTCAGTAAGGTCTAGACATATTCTCAGAGACCAAACAAAAAACAAGAAAACGTGTCAAAAAGCAAAGAAAATATCTCAAAAAGCTGTTACATTTTCTGACTACTGGCCCATTCAAGATCTTCTTTAAAATCAAATCAACGTTACTTCACAAAATCAAATCATAGCCCCAGAATTAATCCCCTCGAACCCAATCTTAAACCTAACCCTAATCATGTCCATCCCAGTCTGAAAGCCTTCAAAAGTCAATACGATGAAGATAAGGTTTCAATCCGTGTCCTACTGTGCTCGGATCAAAATAGAATCGGCTGTAGCCGTGGACGGATCGATTGACCTTTATGGGGTCAAATGGACCTCGTATTCACCATGTCGATCTTGGTTTCGGGATTTGAATGGGAGAGGTTTGATGGTGCGGTGTGATAAGGGTTAAATAAGATGTGAGGATATCATTTTGTGGGTGTTGGTGTTCATTATTAATGAATGGGAGTAATTTTTGCTGAGGCGAAAAAATATTCTTTTCAAATTGAAGGAACTTTTATCCTTACTATAAAAACTCTCAAGAATCTGTGATTTCTTGAGAAAAAAATTGTGTGAATAAGTTTTTTTTAGTGAGCCAGCATTAGGTAAGATTCAAATGATAAAAACCTGCATTTCTTGGTGATAACAGATTTCCCTGTCTTCCGTCCCACCAAACAAATACTTACATTTGCCTAAAAGCGAAAAAAATCTTGTCAAATATCCAATTACCTATGCTAGAATAATAATGACCACAACTCGCTTTCACCAATACCATTTCAAAATAACAAAATTAAACTAACAATGTAACCACTAATAGCACTCAAAGCATAATTCGCGACACAAAATACCTCAAAACACATAACTGGAACATTGCTGTACTGTAATCACTTCCATAGACACCTATACCATAGGTGCATTCCGATGTGAACATCCAATATTAATGTCAGTAGCAAAATTCATATGACAAAAATAACACCTAAATTTTTTCAGTTCAACATCATCCAGGATGTTCCCGCAATGGCAACAATGGCATTTTTTTGTTTTTTTTTTTTTACGCATGGGAAATCATCAAATGACTTCTCCCGCTCTGGGTGGAGTGGGAGGGAGTGTCAGACTCTTACTGACTAAAACCCATCCATGTTCCTTCATTGCCCTTTGTGTTCCAGGGCCACGGTATCTCTTTCGAACAGTCCCGCAGCCCCGGCAGGCATCGGCCCTTGCGGGCCCCTTCTTGGTTGCTGACATCTCTTTGAGGCGCGCATGGAACACGAACGCGCCGTCGACACGGCCTGTCGTCATAAGACGGACGGACGGTGAGCTAACCCATTACTCACCGTCCACAGGCCCGCGCCTACGGTGGCCGGGAGCCACCACGTGGCCCCCGACGCCCGGTGCTTCGCCCGCGGCGGCTAACAATGGCATCTGCCCATCTTGCCACTAGACGACCAACACTTCTTTCTCTTTCCAGTCCTTGGACGCCAGTCGATCACTGTTTTACTCCACCTGCCATCACCACGCGTTGCTAGGTGTCCTGCCCAACTCCATTTGAGCTCCAGAACGGGATTTCCAATATTGAAGACCTTCGTACGTCTCCGGATTTCGATGTTTGGAACTCTGTCTACTGAAATAATAATATCCAGTTACACTACACGCTTTCCCCTATGTCATTTGACCAAAATTAAAACTCACAATGTACTCAAACCATAATAATTTGACCTGGAAGTCTTTAAACAGACTCCGGACCCAGGTTGGCCGCAGCAAGGAAAACTTGCTCAGGTGGAGATTCATTAATGACTCTGCCCTGGAGTGTACATGTGGTGCTGTTTCACAAACGATGGGGCACTTAATATCGTGTCCTGCGTGTCCTGGTGTTTGTTCACTACAGGAACTGATGGACGCTACCGAAAGCGACGAGCAAACTAGTACCTAGCTCAGTTCTGGGCTCGCTAAAAAGAAGATAAATAATTCGTGCACAAATGAATACCTCAAAATACATAACTGGAACATAGCCCTAATCGCCTCACACATACCAACCTACAACATAGGAGCATTCCAATGTGAACGTCCAATATTAATGTCAGTTTGCGAACTTTACACGTCATTAACTCGGAGTACTAAAGTTGTATGAAATTCATCGATTTTGCACTTGCGGAGAATTTATGTGCAATACAATGTAGATAGGTATCGATATGAGTTATATTTTTCCTTTGTTTGTGAAGATCGGGTGTGTGGGATCGGAATGGATGAAAAATTGGTCCTTGGAGGCGCGATTTTTATTGGATGTCGCTGCTTATTTTATTTTTAATGCTGTGGAGACTGATAACTTTATGTGGATGGTTGAAGCCTGTGTAAATGTTCAACAGTCATCTTATCATGATAATCACACATACATACAGGGAGTAAACGGACCCTTCACGAAGCCGTCAACCAAGCCTTCTGTACATCAAACCAAGTAACTTTACGCAAAAATTTTTGCTGGGAAACAATTTTTTTTTTGGGGTCCAAAATCACGTTTTACGGTAGGACTCAATCTAACGCACTCAGAACATTGTGCTGATGGATGGATTGAATAGCACGGGGGTCGTCGAGGTGTTTAAAGTAAAAATCATGAAAAAGTTGGAAATTTGACCCCCAATATCTCCGTAACTAAAAGGTTCCCAGGTATGGTCTAGAATAAAAAAAATGATCGCATTGATGGGGAAAACAGGAACCTTTCGGCTTCGTTAAGGGTCTTTTTACACCCTTTATGTACGTACCTACATACGTAAACTTTTGTATTTTTCCCATGGGGGTAGGCAGAAACCACAGAACGCGACCTGCTATGATCCTTACATACTCCTTTTGCCTCGTCCACGTTCATACATCTGGTCATACACGCACGCCGGTTGCGAGTACTAGGCACCTGACCTGTCTGAAGAACCACAACAATAAGGTCAGTGTATGTCCTTCTAGGGCATTCCCTCCTGGGGATGATCATCATCATCATGATATGATGATCATTTTTTACGTTATTCATTTTATCACGACTGGTCTTAAAACGGTGAAGGAAAACATTGTAAGGAAAACCATCTACCCGAACTGGACCTGATGGGTTGAGGATTATAGCCCAGTAACATTAGCCCAGACCCACATTGCCCCAGCACTGGGAATGTAACAGGCTATTAGATTATGGTGTGAAACCATATTTTAACGATTAAAACCTAGACCTTCCAAATATAAACGGATAAGATTGAAAGTTTCGCCTGAGATACTTTCTAAAAAAACAATCTCAAAAAGATAAAATTAGGACCAACTTTCTCAATCTAATTTTATTTTTCATAAATTCAAAGTAACTTTAATTCTACAATATCTTTTATCGGTTTTACTTTCTTTCGCAGCTAGAACCACTTTATTTTTCTTCCATTCTTTATTTTTCTTCCATCAAATAATCTAGATTTGCATAAAAAGAAGGAAATTCTTTTAAAAACCCTGTTACAAGTGGACAAATTCTCGCTTTAAACGTTCAACTTCCACTTAAAGTAAATGAAATTAAGACAAAACTAATTACTGAGTAATTAAATGCTCTCGTACTAACCGACAAAGAGTATTCTAGTCTTGGTAGATTTTTAGCGCGTTATTCTAACGATTATGGCGAGTGGTAGATTCCGATGACAATGGTAGTTTTTGGTTGAAAAAACCAAGAGGTGTTAATTAAAATTAACTCCTGTATTTTTTTTTAATTTAGCTTTTATCCCGTATCGTAACCAAAACCATCTGGCCAAATGGGGTATCATCCCAAACACAGTGGCAGTGTGGAGCCCCTCTGCAGGATATGCCCCACCTCCTTCCTTGCCCATCCTGCACAGCCACCTGCACCTTCCAGGATTTAAACCAAGCCAACGACAGAGCTGTGCAGGTGGCAATATACTGGTCGGGTATTTGAGTCTATCGACACGCAAAGAAGAAGAATAACCATAACCAAACCGAACACGGCGGTCACGTAGTCGCCAATCGCTTTGGTTAGGCTGAAAACCTATGTAAACGTTAGAATTATGTACAGACGCCAGCACATCTAACTACTTCAATCTGTCAAATTTCTTTAATAGATTTTCAACTTTATCGTTATAGCATTAGGTTCAAGGTTGATTGGGAAAATTTGACAGTTTCGGGTAGCTTGATGTGCTGGCGTCTGTACATACATGAACTTGCTTGAATAAAGCCGTAGTACCGCAGTAGGTACCTTAGTAAATTCTGCCAATATTTCGCCATCCTTTTTAGTCTTCTAAACCCTTTTAAGCAAACTTGCAGCTTTTAGTATAAAGAGATCTTAAAATCCCCTAACGCTGCAACATCGAAACTATTTCAAAACTTCATAAAACTTAAGCCTTTTAACCTAAAAAAACTAAATGGCTATTGTTTTCCCATTACCATCTGCAGCATAGTACCATATTAGTTCTGAACTTCATACTCTTGCTTACCGGTACTTGCTACCGGTACGGCCATAACGGTAACGGTACTACCGCTAAAAGAAACTACTACCACTAAACGAGTAACACGGACTCATTACGTATTATAGCCGATTTGCTTTTCTTAACGGGACTTTTAAAATGGAGATCTTTATTATTTTTTGTGGAGCAAGGATAATGGAGATTTGATTCTGAGTAAGATTTTATCCGTTTAAAACATTTATTTTCATTACTGTTATTTAAAATATAATTAATGCTAGTCACTGAGGAGCTAGTGGTTAAATAATAACAGCCGCTCGGGTCGATCTTTAGGTTAAGCCATGCTTGCCTAGGTTGGTCTGTGGGTAGGTGACCACCCATTACATACCGAGTTTCCTCCGTGCCTCGAAAAGCACGTTAAGCCGTTGGTCCCGGGTGTCATTTGTAGATCTTTGATAGTCGTGGCACTTATAATGGAGGAGTGGCTTTCGCCTTTCAGCTTGGCCTTAAAAAGGCTGTGCAGTGACTTGGCTCATGACATTTTTTCAACAAAAAAGGCAGTCAGGAAAAGAAATGTAAAAATGCTGAAGAGACACAGTTTAAATTGATAAGATCTATTCTCTCTTCGATAATTGGAAATTTAACAATGATTCGAAGAAAAAATAAAATTGTTTTGCGTAGGGGCTGCTGGATAAGTAAAATCTTGCTGGTGGATAAGTAATAATAATATTATAATAAAGTATTATTTCGCAAAAACATATTGTTTGAAAGTAATATTTACAAGTAACACAAAAGAGTGTACATGCATGAGTATGTATGTGGGGGTATGTGTAGGGGTGTGTCTGTGTGTGTGTGGGGGGATGTGTGTATGGGGTGTGTGTGGCGGGGGGCAAGTGATTCCGTGGATGTAAATAGGTGTGTACCTTTAGGTGTGACAGTGTGTATGTTGGATATAAAGGTGTGATGTGATCTTTGTGTATGTATGTGATATTATATAAGAGATGTAAGTTAGCTGATTATCTGATGCCAAATAGTCCTGTTGTAATATCCATTGACTTATTTTTTTCTTTAACATATATCTATTTAAATCCGGTATGTTTAGTTTTTTATGCAGCTTTTTATATACATGTTTACTAAATACGTAAACTTAATGTTAGACAAAAGAGGTCGTGTGTTGTAGTCGAGATATAATGCCCCAAAACGGGTTATTTTTTGTCCGGAATATTGAATGTTTACTCGACCAAAGCCGTGCAGATACAGTTGATATTCATAATTAAATTAATACATGTATGAGTCAAAATCGAATTAATCTGACAGACACCAGTGAAATTAGTTTTCAAGTGACAAGCCATCAAACAGTAAGTTAATTATAATTTTCAGTTTATAACCTAATCTCGGCTTATCAAAGGCACTGGCTGATGAACTGCCTTCATTAGATAATTACCAGCTAAGTGGTTAAGTATTAATCAAGGAGATCAAGGTATTAATTAGGTTATTAATCGGATTAGTTGGGAGATCTTTGTACGTAATGCTTGAGGAGATAATTGTTGGGATTTGGAAGATCAAAGTAGGAAAGTTGCAGTGTAGTGGAAAGGTACAGTTAATTTAGAACTATAGGAAATCGTTGTGTTTTAAAAACCATTTTTGAAAACAAGAGAGTAAAACTGTATTCCTACATAACTTAAGAAAATGTGGTCAATTTTCTTGAAAGCATTTTGTTGCTATCGTTTCTATATAAATGGGAACTTCTGTTCTCATTCGCTTATCCGAGTTTCAGCTGGTATTATCAAAACTAAACTAAATACTCTTGTTAGTAAAAAGAGATGAAACGACTCTTCTTTAGACATACACAAGGGGTTGAGAACACAAATCGACTTTTGATTTGACTCATAAACTCCGCCAGCAATGCGTCAACACAATGATTCAAAAACAAAATTATTCTTATGCACTGAGTCATTCAAACCTTCTACCAAACTTGTACACAAAAAACAAACAATAGAAGATTCTTCCAAAAACGCTCCTTACTCCCACAACCACTCCCACCATCCAAACCACACAAGTCCTGCGCATTATTACTGACACACCTAACTACAACATCTCATTACGGAGTCAAAAACAAAACTGCACATTAATATAAACTCCGCTACACACGCCACCAACTCTTAACTCCAACAAAATATTTCCAGGATTTTTTTCCCAACAACATTATGATAAAAGGGACGTCCTGCACATTGTCATTGAATAGATAGGTACAGAAGTGCCATACAACGAGATAAAACGCACGTACATCGAGTGCAACCGCACTCGCGGATGTCATTTGTTTGTGATCTTTACGCACACATAGAAACGCTTCACGTACCTATCTCTAGAGTGCAAGCACACTCGCGAATTTCATTTGTTTGAGATCTCCACGACCACATGGACACGCTTCACGTACATCTAGTGCAAGCGCACTGGCGACTGTCATTTGCTTCAGAACGCCATACGTAGGTAGTGTAATGTATATGAGTGCGTGCGTTTTCAGTCGTTGTATGGACCATACCTTCGGTAGCTATCTATTCTGTGACACTACAAAAACATCACCCGCCGTTCACAGGAACACTACCGCATAATATACGACCGAAAAACAATACAGTATGACAGTTCAAAAAGTGGACTTATAAACACGAGTCGTGTTTTGAATGTGGTTTTGTGAAATTTAGTAATAAGGACTTGTAATAAAGTGGGGGTATTATGGTAATGATTCCCGCCATAATTTTTGAACACGGTGTGACAGGATGTTGTACAATGTTGTAATATTATAATCGCATGCCTGGTTGTGTTCATAAAGTTTTTCACGGAAATTCTGACTCGCAAAAATGTACCTTGTTTCTCTTCACTTAAAATACAATTTTGATTATTATCATCATTCGAAAAAGTCGTATTCTCAATAAAGTGTAGTTGTTTGAGGAGTTAAGAACTTCATATTTCACGGTTTTCCCCTCAGATTATAATAATTTGTATCATAAATAATTATGTTGTATTCTTATTAATAATGGGGCTCATATAACTGCTCAAGTCATCAGCTGAATGAAGGTTAAATCAAACCGGTACAGACACATTACGGACTGGCTGCGGACAGTGGACTCTCACCGATACTTCAGAACATTACCTGTCACGAGTTCGACCGAACCTTAGAGATACGCTCATGTATCTGTTAGGTAATGTCTTATCAAAATATTTAAAAAATGCTAAGAATCGTTTTCGCAACTAAAACCTCTACACATGGTTGAAGCCAGCCATTTTCAGATATTTTCCGAGGCGTTCATCAAAGCAAGTTTTTCCAAATCCAAATCCGTATCGATTTTAGATTCAACACAGATTTGAGTTGTGTAACTAAACAAAGGAGCGTTCTGACGTTACATAAAGCTTGCTACAGACGGACGATTTTAATCGGACACCGACCAGTAAAGTGTGTATCCAATTTTTGAGGTACCTAATGTCTTACAATGGCAATTAATCCCTCTTAGTTCTATTCACTTTTTAGGATTATGGGGAACAGGGTGTAGAGCTCTTCATCCCCTATAGAAAAGAGAGAATCCTTCGACCAGACGGGTGTAGTGTCTAGTGGGCTACAGCTGTCCGACAGTTGTTGTCGGGATTTTGTATATAGTCTTAAATCGCAGATAACTTTAACTGCGCGATGTAGGAATTTGATGCTAGTTCTTCATAATTATGTGTCATAGATGGCGCTGTAGTACTTTTTGTTCTATGTTGCTGTAGTTCTTTTTGTAGTGCTACAAGAACTTGTTCGGGGCTCATTCGATTCGGAAATATTTGTTGAACAAGGGAGCCAATCCGAAACAGTTACTAGACATATTCGACTTGTTCAGTTCAGCAAACTCCTTTCTTCATTTTTCCTCCTTTATCTGTCAGTTCGGAAAAATTCGTGCTAATTCGAGCGGCGTGTTCCTAATGGCATATTTACGTATATTTCTTGCTGTACGACCAGTTACGTAGCGCCCCTTACTCTTTCTCTGTTATGTCACTATTGAAAGTTGAAAAAACAGTGACAGTCGAACTATCTTGGTTACTCTGCGGGATTCATTGACCGATTACTGATTTTTCTCGACTAGTGTGTCCTCGGCCAGAAGGTGCCTGAGCTTTAGCTTTTTTAGTATAGTGAGATAGTTGATAGGTATTTTGTTGTTGGTGTGTTCCTAGTTTAAGCTTTTGATGTTGTCCTGTTTTTTTTTTGTGTGGGAAGTGTTGTGTTGCTCACACTGTCTTTGCCAGTCTGTTTTTTATAAGTGAAGACTTGGCTGTCAGTTTCTCTAACTATTTTTGTTCTGTTTTGTTTAGTTGTAAGTCTTCCATAATTCATAAATAAATAAATTACTTGCATCTATTATAACAGATCCGTTCAATTGAGTACAACACAACTTGATCGCTCGTTTCACTAAACTTCAGTTTCAAAACCAAGCTCAAATATTGTTGTTTAAACACATTAGGTCAACTAGTTAACCTATCCGTTTCACGGCTCAATTTAAATAGGGCAGCTGACCAAATTCCACTGGTTTAGCTGGGACTTTGGACTAAGCGCTGTTGACAACGGAGTATTGGGAGTGGTCGGTGATCGTTAAGTATCGAGTTGATAGAGTATCCGTATATCCGATGGATAGTGCAGTCTTTCTGAGACTGTATACCATCTGATGGCCAGAAATAGTGGCAATGTCATTCAAAATGTATCATGTGGTTAAGACTTTCAATAGGATTGATACAAGCTTTTTTTTTCGGATGGGAAATCATCAAATGACTGCCCCTCCCCCCCGCTCTGGGTGGAGTGGAAGGGGGAGTGTCAGACTTTTACTGACTAAAACCCATCCATGTTCCTTCATTGCCCTTTATGTTCCAGGGTCGCGGTATCTCTTTCGAACAGCCCCGCAACCCCGGCAGGCATCGACCCTTACAGACCCCTTCCTTTTTGCTGAAATCTCTTTGTGGCGCGCGTGGAACACGAACGCGCCGATACAAGCTTTCCGAGAAGTTTTGATCGCAATCCAATACATTTTGACCTGTGCTTCTCTTTCTCACCAAATTCAAGCGAGTCTCTCAATACGTTATGAAAGACAAACTCTCGAAAAGATCAAGTTCTGAATTTTGAACGTTATAAGTTCTTAGTCTTTTTTTAAATTTAAGGAACCTTAAATAAATATTTAAAAAAACTTTAAATTGAGCAAGCCTATGTCCACCAAACACTAGCAACGAGCTGGCCTTGAGTATTTTCTAATGGAAAAATTGGATAACACTATGCTCGACCAACAGCGTCTGTTTACACTAGACCACAGTAGCGAAGGGTCAATTTTGTAAGCGGTAAGCCGGAGTATATATTTTTAATGTGATTATTTTATTTGTCTATAGAATACTGACTGCCATTTTTCAAAAGAAAGCCGGTAGGAATCGAGTTGTATGAAACCTTCGCCACTGCTAGGCCATAAGGCGATCTTATTCTAACAGTACAACATATCCATAAAACACTAACAAATTCTACGTAGTCCTACATCCACAAACGGCACTAATACCGCAGTCGACAAGCATATCAAAAAGTTTGAGTTACAACGATCTCCTATACAAGAGATGCTAGAGAAGGCCGCGTGCTCGCCCACTGGAAACCAAACGAGTGGGCCCCCGAAAACAACGATATTTTTTTTGTTTCTTTTACATTTTTTGGACATTACTTTGTTTATTGTCTGTACTTATAGCTTTGATTATTAGTAATTTGCTGTAGGCTTTGTTTTTGATCTATAAAATTAAAAGGTTTGAGTTAGATAAAATTTACGTGTACTTACATTCCATGCCGTCAGCAGTTTCATAAAAAAGTGGAGTTATAAAACACTAGCTTATGCCCGCGGCTTCGCTCGCGTTAATTTAGAAGTTATTCAATCATGATTCGAAAGACACGTGGCGCCATCTATTATCATAATAACTTTATTGTTGTTTCCCTCGGGAACAGTACTTTTTTTCGGGATAAAAGTTACCCTATGTCCGTTTCTGTATACCTGACAACGTGTATGCAAAATTTCAGGATGATCGGTAAAGTGGTGAAAAAGGCGTGAAAAAGTAACAAACAAACTTACTTTCGCATTTATAATATAAGTAAGGATTTTTAGTAATTACTTGATTGTTTACAAATAAGGACTGAAGCTTTTGATTCCATTTATATTACTAAAACATGATATTCAGGTAAATGTACCTCAGGATGGCAGTCAAAACGTATGCTTGAAATAAATTATCTGCTTCTACTCACTTCTTCTAACTCCCTTATACTTAGTTTTATTCCACAATTTCATGTTATTCATCACAATCATCATTCTACAGCCCGTATCTCATTTTTCAGGGTCGGCGCTATTTACCTTACAAAATTATGTCTACGACTGAATAACCTGTTTACCGTCAAAAAATCCTTCAAAATCCCACCTCTCTTCTCTCATTACTAAAAGCCCAACATGTGCCAGAAATGACATCACCACAAAGTTGACTAACAAGACAATAAAGCATAGCCCGGCTCCCGCTACAGGAAGCGTTTGCGTCTATTTCACGCTAGAAACACGAGACCTGTGAATAGAAGTACCCTCAACTTTATTGCTCCATGTTTTGTGTACGTCATAGGAGGAGGAGCTCGTGGCTTAATAATAACAGCCGCTCGGCTCGATCTTTAGGTTAAGCCGTGCTTGCCTAGGTTGGTCTGTGGATGGGTGACCACCCATTACATATCAAGTTTCCTCCGTGCTTCAAAAAACACGTTAAGCCGTTGGTCCTGGGTGTCATTTGTAGATCTTTGACAGTCGTTAGGTAGTCAGTGGCCCAAAAGTCTAACAACCAGCCTTACCAAGGGGTATTGTATTACCCAGTTCTAACTGGGTTGTGGAGGTCAGATAGGCAGCCGCTCCATGTAAAATACTGGTATTCAGCTGCATCCGGTTAGACTGGAAGCCGACCCCAATATTGTTGGGAAAAGGCTAGGCAGATGATGTTTTGTGTACGTCATGCGTTGGTCTAAGGTTTGACTCGCGATTGGTTATTGTCGTTGTTAGTTACAATACTACTGAATGAGTGAACATTCAAGATTTTTTGCGAGCGAAATTTTTACAACCGTACATCCTTTTGCTTAGTAGTTTTTCCAAGTATTACAGCCAAAGTATCCCGATCGGTTTTTAGTAGCCATTATCATAGAAAGCAAAAAAAAATATTGATGGTCGCAGATTTAATAAACTGAAAACGCCATTAGTTACTATTACACTGCAGCAAATTACGTACCTATCTGCTTTTTACAGATATTTCTGAGCTATACTTAGTACAAGTACTACCCACTCGGAAACAGACATATAACCCCACTACACAACAGCACAACATAACTACAAATCCATTCCTTCGTAATCTCGTGTCGTATCCGTCACGCGGGCGTCCCACGCGCGTCACGTCACAAATGGCGGCCGCGTCATTTGTCACGCGCCTATTGATTTGCAGTTACACGCTGACAGCTGTGGATTGTTGGGCTCGTGGTTCAGTGTTGGAAACTAGGGTTCAGTAGGATCGATAAAAATGAAACGCTTGTGTTTCTAGATTGCTGACCTGTAAATATTACAGAACTTTACAACTGCTACATGCATGCTTTCAGTCTATAAGAGTGGGGGTTTTACCTCCGTCTAAGTCCTAGTAGAAATGTTAAGAGGAGCTCGTGACTAAATAATAACAGCCGCACGGGTCGATCTTCAAGGTTAAGCCGCGCTTGCCGAGGTCGGTCAGTGGATGGGTGACCATCCACAAACCGACCGACAAAAAATTGGGATAACGGCAGGAAAGTGATAATGATCCAGGACCACTGGTTCATTGTTTCAAAGCAAATTCGGCCTTTGTGGTTTCTCAACTGTGAACATGGAGTTACAAAGTCGTATTACACTGATTCCGTGCGTTTGGCCAACCGAAATTTCCCTATTAAGTAGGTATCTGTGTGGGCAATAGCACAGAAAACACAGGGAATCCTAATGGTGTGCTATTAGCGTAAGTATGTGCTTCTTCGTTTAGGCGACGAGCAAGCAACCCACATTGGTTCCTGGATTGCTGACTCTCGGTACACAAGCGCTTTGGGATTCCAAATTGCATGGTTATAATTGCCATTGCACGGCTCAAAAGAAGAAATAATCTATTAAGTACTATTTTTTCTAAACAGAGGGTACAATAAAACTTAAACTCTTTTTGCTCTGTATATTTTGTTATTTCTGATCAAAACAAATAGAAATAATACCATGATTAGATTCTATTTCTAAACCAATTTTATCCAGGAAATACCCTAAATTTGTACAACAAATCATGCCTTTTACCACCCCATCAATTCAACATATTAATTCGCATCCAACACTCGCAATAGTAATTGATAACTGGCATATTTACGGGCACTAGCGCATTCATCAAGTAGCTGTCAAGTATACTCGTCACGTCCCCGTCGCGGGCTCGTCACGAACTCGTCACGAGCCCGTCAGACCCCGGGCACTCGCGTCCCCATTTGGGTTACCATCGATTTCGCATTAGCCACCTTTTGCTTTATCAGCCTGTCGTTTTTGTTTTCCAATGACGGCTTCAAGGGTTCGAAGTATTTTTAGGAAAATCCGCGGAATGTGTCTTTATACGTTTTTGGTTGAATTTGTCTTAGTCAATTGTCTGGGTTTTTATTTCTGCGAAAGAGTTGATTCCATTTCCGTTGGGTCAAGTACTGAGGGTTTTTCTTCTACCTATCCATCAGGCACCTAATATTGTAAAACATAAGGCATTTATGTTTGCCTTGTTAATTCAACGTCCAAAACACTGTTTTAAGCTTTCACGGTTTACAACTAAACTTTTACTGTCACTTATGGGATATCTTCCGTGATTATTCATTATTTTGAGCTCTCGATAGGAGCATGATATACTTCACACAAGGAGAAAACCGCTAATAGGAAGACCAGAACTGTTACAAATACTGAAACATGAATCACAAACAATTTAAAACATAATCAGTCAGACGAACCAGTACCACCAACATCTCAAGACGGTCCAACCCGCAACCTAATCAATTTCAATAATCCTACTCACATACGTACAAGACATCGTAGCAGTAGGTACCTACTAGTAGTTAACCGAATCAAGCAATTGATACCTCATCAGCTTATCAATGAAGCATTCTATAATTTCAATCAGACGGTTGGTTGGAGAGGTAATTGGCCACAGCCTGTCGCTTAGACGTTACACGTGACGTATGGTTGTGTAACTAGCGAAACATACACGGACACATCTCCGCCTCCTCTCTGTGAAATAGTGCATGGATTTATTTTGTGTTAAAAATCATTCCAGCACACTTAGCATGACCATCGTAGAAACGGGTTTTGGCGACGGAAGAATCGGCAAAATTATAGATTTCTTTGTTGATCTGTCATTTTGTCGATTCTTCCGTCCCCAAAACCCGTTTCTACGGTGGTCATGCTACGCGTGCAGGTTCCAATTGCTTTTTTTTACTATTAAAAATTAAAATATCTTCTTTCAGTTTACGAATGCATATTTATTCAGAAATAATACTTAGTCTTCAAATAGACACCGGACACAGGTTGGCCGAAGCAAGGAAAACCTGTTCAGGTTTAGATTCATGGAAGACTCTTTTCTGGAGTGTAAATGTGATGTTGTCCCACAAACGATGGGACACTTGATATCGTGTCCTGCCTGTCCGGTTGTTTGCACATCACAAGAGCTGATGGACGCTACTGAAAGTGCCAAACTCGTAACCACATGGGCTGATTCAACTTAAGTAATTTTCATAACTGTATTCTTAAATGCTCTCGTTATACATGACCAAAAATGCAACAGTCTGACAAATATTCTGAGATAAAGTAAAGAAAAATGCATAATTATCATTTAAATCTTGACACATGAGCATCATCAACGCCGCATATAAAGAGTATAATAAGACCCTTAACGAAGCTGGCATTCTCCCCGTCATTGCGATATTTTTTTTTGTTCTAGACCATACCTGGGAACCTTCTTGTTATGGAGATATTGGGGGTCAAAATTCCAACTTTTTCGCAAGTTTTTTTTTTGATACATTTATTTTTAATGTAAAATTTTTACTTTAAACATCTCCACGACCCCCATACTATTCAATCCGTCCATCAGCACAATGTTTTGAGTGCGTTACATTGCGTCCTACCGTAAAATGTGATTTTTCACCCCAAAAAAAAAGTCGTTTCCCAGCAATAATATTTGCGTTACTTAGTTTGATGTACATAATGCTTGGTTGCCGGCTTCTTTAAGGTCTTGTTACACCCTATATTTATCTTCATACACATGCACTCTTAGACATAAAGCACATACACATACGCACATGCTTATGTATGCTAATGAAACACTACATAACCCTGAATATATATTGCTGTTACTAAGACAGGATGCTAGTTAAGTGCCCACTAACATTTATAGGCTTTTCTTGGGTGTAATTCCTGTGTTTACTGCCAGAAAATAAATTGGGAACGGCAAAGGAAATGGATATAGACAGGGCAGTGATTAAGTCTGGGATTAATTTTCATGTTAATTTGGAAATAAAACCAAGAATGAGTGGCCTGGATAGAATGGTCAATGTGGGATACACCTCATTAAGATGTAGTGGTTGGTTTCATGTTAACGTTTAGAGCTTTTTAGAAAGAAAAATACCCATAAATAATGAAGATATTTCCTTTAGGAAGTCCGTCAATATTCCACCCTTCTTCGGATGAAAAGAATTGGCGTTATATCCTACTCCTACTAGCCTACTAATATTATAAATGCGAGTGTTTGTGAGGATGGATGGATGGATGTATGTTTGTTACTCTTTCACGCAAAAACTACTGAACTGATTTGGGTGAAATTCTGCACACAGATAGTTTATAATCTGGATTAACACATAGGATACTTTTTATCCAAGTAGTATGATCAGGTGGGACAATTATCAAACTTCACGCGAGCGAAGCCGCGGGTATGAGCTAGTTTAACATGGACGGTTGTAGATCAAAGAGATGGATGGAAAGTTGATGTAGCTAAAAAGTGGATGACTATTTAAATGACGACAACTTTATAAGACTACAAGTATGGAAGAAGAAGACATGCTGCTCCGATTACCAAATAAATTCGGATAAGTGCAGGAGAATGATGATGATGCTTTTCTGTATGAGAAACAACACGATTCCAAATCATCACAAAATCGCCTAAACCACTATTAAAGCGGAAATTAATCATCCAATTCATGCTGCTGTTAACATACACGACAGTAACACAAATCCTAGCTGCAGCTGTCACAAGCAGAATCAGCAGCCAGCAATATTTCACGGCGAGAGGCTACTTGAGTCCATGCACGCATCGAGTCGTTTGTCATGTCACAATGGACGCCTTCAGCGAACACCAGCATCTACGACAGGCCTTGTGTTACACCGATGTGAATCGATGGGACTGATCTGTTGATAGTGAGTATTGTGTACTTTACAAATTTCATTTCGTCTGAAACAATATTACCATAAACAGAGAAAAGAATTTTGAAACTTCAACTTGTTTAAATCTAAACTCAAGCAGTACGTCATAAAAAATACAAAACTATTAATTTAACGATATAAGCTAGTCTTTCACACAATAATATGTCGACATCTTACCTTACCTACTTACATTAAGAAAAAACAGACCGTTAACTACTGGACTACACTTTACCTTAGTTATGTATTTATTCGATAAGTGAACAATGTATGTTCTTTTAGAAAAAATAAAGAATCTTTAAACCCAAACGGCATCTTTACTAACACTAGTCCAATTACGCCTGTAATCACTGAAGGGTTAAGGGCAGTACCTTTAGTGAACCTACTTCTAAAAGCACATACAAAATTGAACTTATACTGTCACTTACGGGATATCTTCCGTGATTGTTCATTATTTTGAGCTTCCGATATTTCGACGCTGTTGCTAGCGCCATGATCGCGAGTTGACTGGAGAATGCGGGTGATAAAGAACATTCACGGAAGTGACAGTATAAGTTTAGTTGTAAACCGTGAAAACGCATACAAAATTGCTGCAAATACTAATAACAATATCTTGATCTCAGGAAGCCTAGAAAAGTCTATGTTCAGTTCCATCACATTCGATGTTGAATTAGTTGGACGAATTAATGACGATGAGGATGAGATTTATTCACGTAAACATTTTTGATGAGATGAAGAGCTCGCGGCTAAATAATAACAGCCGCTCGGGTCGAACTTTAGGTTAAGCCGGGCTTGCCTAGGTTAGTCTGTGGATGGGTGACCTCCCATTACATACCGAGTTTCCTCCGTGCCTTGGAAAGCACGTTAAGCCGTTGGTCCCGGGCGTCATTTTTAGATCTTTGACAGTCGGTAAGTAGTCAGTGGCCAAAAAAGTCTGACAACCAGTCTTACCAAAAGGTATTGTATTACCCAGTACTGACTGGGTTGTGGAGGTCAGATAGGCAGTCGCTCCATGTTAAATACTGTTATTCAGCTGTATCCGGTTAGACTGGAAGCCGACCCCAATATAGTTGGGAAAAGGCTAGACAGATGATGAGGATGAGGTTTATTCACGTAAACATTTTATGTTTGATGACATGTTCAGTCTCACGTAATCGCTTGATAATGTTCGTACCTATGAATGTTACTAAAATACCTCACTGTAGCTTATTACCACCAGCCTCTTCTAGCAGCTCATCTCAAATTTAATTCATCTTAACCACGATGCACCCTAAATAATATCATGTTCCTCCTCACGTGACGGTTCCCGCTGCACGTGGCCCGCAAGATTTATAGCGTCTACTGCGGCCATGTCTCACCCCGAGTAGGAGAAAGTTGCTAATACACCAGCTGATACTGTATCTCGTTATATTTTGTTTTAGAACTGCGAGTGTTCGTGCATTAATCGTTAAATAAAATGATTGAAGAAATTTGTAGTTATTAGTTGAAGAGTGGTTCCGATGCTTATTCTGTTATATTTTCACACGACTTAAATAAAGTCAAAAGGCGGATCAAGTGGAATTATTTTTTGCGTAGAGTTAGTTAGTTTGATGTGCAGAATGGTTGGTTGACGGCTTAGTGAAGGGTCCGTTTAGACCTTGTATAGTGTTTCTAAATGTAAAGTAATACGGTCGGTTTTCTGCAAAATTAGTAGCGACGATAAACAAGCCCGCAGAGTCTCATCATACTATATTGAGCATGGCTCGCCACTCGATTACCCCGCCCAAAGGCATATCGCTAGGAGATCTACAGTGTTACATGTTGGTGAGACAGATCTCATACGTGAATGCATCAGATGGCATAACAACATTTGTGTGAGATTTCGATAATCCGTAACCAGTCCTCCGTATTGTTTTCGAGTAGTGTTTCTCTATATAGTTGACGGTTTCTTGAAGTAATCGGTATCTTCTGTTAGCGTAGCGTGTCTAGAGACAGAGTCTGATATAGATAAATAAATGTTTAATGAGACCTACCTGACTTTTTTTTCTACAAACTAGTTTTTATTGGACGAAAAATTGTGTACGACTTCTCAATCCTTGAATGTCTCATTTTATTATTAACGTCGTCATCCTACCTAGTCATTTCCAGTTTTGTGTACTCTTCATTTTTGTCTCTGTAACTGTTTTATATCATCTATTTTAGCAATTACAATCTCAGCCTTTATCATTATTCAAACATCACATCTCACTGCAAAAATCACTCTTCCCAAGATCACGCCAGCACAACAGACGCACACATTTACACAACGGTGTGACAACCACCAGTCACTTATGCGGCGTACGGAGCTCCAGATTTATCGTCGTCTGCCGTACACGCGGTGGACACGTCTCAAGCTGCGACGAGCGGATTTATGATGACATTTATTGGACGAATTAAAACTGTGTGGGCAATTTGTCTGTTTGGACTGAAATTGGCGGTCATTTTGGTTGAATTACTTGAGGTGTTAATGTGTGGAAGTCTTGTGTAGTTATTTGGTTCGTTTTGAGAAGAATCCATTTGATAGTTATGTTTATTAGCCGCTTTATGCGTCGTTTAAGTTTATATACCAAGAATTTCCTATTCGATTTCTTATTAATCATCATTATAATTGCTCCTTTACACATCACTGTTGATTGATAGTGCATTTAATCATAAAAAAGTCTCATCAGTACTGCGTATTAGTAGAAATCGTGGGTTTATGTAGAATTTTGTATTAACAAACAAAGCGAAGAAGCAATCAAAATATATCAGGTAAAGAAACACCTCAGCTACACCAAAACTACTTCATATAAACGCCCAAATCCCAAAGTAAATACACGAATCTTACGTAAACTTTACACCTTCAGGACACACTCATATAGACGGCTATACAGGGTGTTCCGAATACTCGTCTGCAGCTCGCAAGAAAATATCGTGGGAACCTAACCACATCCATACAGGTGTTTGCAACGCGATTTCCTTTTTTTTTTCACCGCCGACCAACCGCATTTCTCAAAGCAACGCCCTGTTTTTAGTTGTATTTTTTTTCGAGGTTTTCCTACGAGTTCAGCTTTCGGATGCGCGGAGTTTTTGTAATGATCTCGTTATATCAAGTGTTATTTGGATTTCGGTTTGTTTTTTTTTTTTTTTTGGTGGTTGTCTGTGGTTGTTAGTGATTGAAAGGCGAATCAATCGAGAAACGTATTCGAAAACGTATTTTAAAATCACCTAACCTAGAATTCTTCTTTTGATAGGTACTTGTCCAATGAATGAATGTTGGTCATCACCTTCTAATATTGCTCCTTGTGTTCTGTGAGGAGGAATAACTTAGCAACACCTATATGACTCGAAAATACGATATCGAATACTAAATTATGTACATAATTTTTTTTCAAAAGGATGGAGGTACATTTAATGCTTTATTTCCAAGGTTACAACTACGTTTAGCAGAATAGCACTATGCAGAACACACTAAATAAAAAAATGTAACAACACTATTGAGTTTAAACCTCTGGCACCCAAGCTTAGATTTAACTTTTATTATGGGTGTCAGGGCTCTCTCTTTAAACATTAACCAAGATAATATAAATAAGTCATTCCACACGGAGACCATTCCATTTCTATAAGTGCACAGCTAAATTATTTTTCAACTTATTTAAATTATTTGTAATTCCAATTATATTGATTAATAACTTAATTTTAATGTAATGATGACCAATAGTTATAGTTATATAAACCATATTTGTACCCCGGAAACGGCAGAATATTATGATCCTAATACATAATGAACCTAACAGCTTTGTACAATATTCTGACAAACAAATGCATTCATTCATTCATACACCACACCACCAAAATTTGCTTTCGAAAATCACCAGTTAAACACCAAATACTAGAATAGAAATAGAAGTGCATGCAAATCTCATTTCCATTCACTTCATTGAACCACACGTGAGTCAGCAAGCGTTCCAACAATATAATCATCATAATCAGCAGAACTCAGTGAGAATATATTATCAGTGAGTAAACAGTGCTGGACCATCACGCAAAATGTTTGCTCGCGAATTATTGAAGCACTAGTGCTGTAACTGTGGTATGTACTAACTGGGGTTCAGTTATAGGTTCAACATTATTTTAAGTTTTTTAGGAAAACTTATACAGGATAAGACTTTAGTTTCATTAAGATGGAATGAATTATATGTATCATAATTGTGTTTTTAATTGTATTTTTGTTATGTAATATAAGTTGGAGGTATCCTCCCATGAGGTAGTAACATCGCATTGGCGTTATAGCTGTTATTTACGTAATTTTAAATAAATAAATAAATAATAAAGATTTAATTAAAATGAAATAAAAGTTTTCTTGAATACAAATAACACGCGCGGCACGAGACACGGAATGAGTGTCTACTCATTTCACGTAATCTACTCGTATCTAAGGTACGACTAACGAAATACTGAATGGTTAAGCAGATGACTTGAACAGGAATCGAACAGTCAAGTTGAAAAAATCTAATCCTAACGAGCCATGCAGCTCTCTGCATGAGAGAGAGTGAGCTATAATACACCGCAGACTAAACTGTTTAGTAAATAGACAAATCTGATAAACACCCTAATTACTTAGCAAGTTAACTTACACTATAAACTAAACTCAAGATCTTGGAAGCGTAGCTTGAACTTTCTATGTATAGCAAGCATGTTGGTATTGAAGATATTGAGCGGTAATTGGCAATAAAGTGAATAGGGATCTTCAGGCAAGCGTTCTAGGCTAGGTTAGACTTGGCCGCCGTCCTCCTTTGACGGATTACTAAGTTTGGAGGATCTCTTGACTTGTATAGAAGCTGAGGTGTTCAAGTGTTGAGTATGTGGGACAGTTTACTTGGAAGCCATTAGATTAATTAATTGTTTATTACAAGCTAAAACCACTATTTAGGACGAAACGTGAGGAGTATGTTGGGATTGTGGTAAGTGGCGTTGTTGTGTCTGTCTACCTATGTACCTATTTAGGCCAACTTATAGGTCTAAAATAGAAAGATTTTTCTTTGCCCAGAAACGAAAAAATGGTTCATCTTTCTACTTGCGTTTTCTTTCATTAATCCATCTTGAGTCTAATCCTTGTTATTTTAGAACTTATAAATACAAGGCCTGCTTCATCTTCTAAACCTTCTGTTTACCCACAATATTTCCCCTTCAATTTAGTAGCTCTCAATGTAGCAACACTACGCATGAAACTCGTGCGAAGCGGCCTGCAGCTGACAGCCAACTGAATTATGTAGCGAGACGCGTCACTAGCAACTGTAATGATCGTTTTAAATACGTATTGTTTTATTCCGAGCTATATGTTGTGGAAACTGATATGACAGCCAATAACCGGGACGGGCTGGATGAAAAATGATTGACAGTTTTAATCGGAAAGACTGGGAAAGTAACAGTGATGATTACGGGAGATGAATATATGATGGTTATTGATATAAATAACTTGGAAATAAATGGTATGAGATAGAATATTATAGAAATAGATCACAAAGGTTAAATACATGAAGGGGTTTTAGGAATCAAACATAGTACAATATTGTACAGATTTTGTAACATTTTATCATTTATTGTGATGATAAATCTGTAACTTAATAGTTAAGAGTAGAGGAAGACCAAGGAAACGATGGATAGACTGTGTGAAGGATGCTATTGCTGGAACGGAGGTGACTGCTGAGATGACGAGTAATAGAGAAGTATGGAAGAAGAAGACATTCAACGCTCACCCCAAGTGAATTGGGATAGGGGCAGGATAATGATGATGATGAGTATTAATCTGTAACTTTGGTGAATAAACATGTTATTTATTTATAATTTACTAGTCAACTACCTATGATGATATGAGGATGAAAATGGGGGTAACTTCTGAAATAAAGATCAACAGACAAGTACGGAAAAAGAAGACAGGCTACGATAACCCCAAATAAATAGGGATAAGAAGTAGGATGATGATACACTATTGAAATTAATGACATTAGTAGAGACAATTGATTTGAGGAGCTCGTGGCTAAATAATAACAGCCGCTCGGGTTGACCTTTAGGTTAAGCCGTGCTTGCCTAGGTTGGTCTGTGGATGGGGGACCACCCATTGCATACCGAGTTTCCTCCGTGCCTCGGAAAGCACGTTAAGCCGTTGGTCCCGGGTAACATTGGTAGATCTTTGACAGTCGTTAGGTAGTCAGTAGCCCAAAAAGTCAGACAACCAGTCCTACCAAGGGGTAGCGTATTACCCAGTACTAACGGAGTCGCTCCATGTAAAATACTAGTATTCAGCAGCATCCGGTTAGACTGGAAGCCGACCCCAACATAGTTGGGAAAAGGCTAGGCAGATGATGAGTAGAGACAATTGATTCTAAGAAGAGAAAAGCAATTTCAGCTAATAAAGAAAATATTACGAGAAACAACGACAAACATGCTGATTACAAGACTGAAGCTCAAACAGAACCAGACGTTGATAATCCCAAGCAATCTAAAGTTAAACAAAAGAAAAAGGGTTATTGTGCCGTTCATAGCCGTCGGAGTCTACAAACACTACAATTAACTTTTTTTCTTGGTTTTCTCTAACAAATTACCTGTCACTGCAGGCACTATTGCAATCTTTAGACTCAATATGTGGTAGCAAAAAGTATTCTTTTTCAACGTGGTTTTTGTTCGGGCCACTTCGGCTTCAGGTTTCGTCTGACTGAAAAGTTGAGGTGCTCTGGAGCTATGTGAGTGTAGGTATTAGGAAATAGTTTCGTAGAATTCAGTATCTTTTTCCTTGACATTAAAAAGTTTATATCTGAAGATTTTCAGAAATAAATGACAATTCTATAATGGTCATGGTTAGAACATTGTATGGAATTGATGGCAGGAAAAATAGATACATTCATCACGATTATGACTGGAAGATGTTAGGTAAGTTTAAAAATTCTTATATCCATCAGCTCGAAAACTCAAAACTCAAACCATTTATTTCAATTAGACTATTACGGTCACTTTTAAATGTCACAAAACGACAAAGAGCGAAGCTACAGTCAAGTATTGTAGTTGCCCATTCTAAGGCGTAGATCTCCATGAAGAAGAATCTTCGATGCTTACTGTGTAACAAAAACGATCATGTATTTATTTGACTAAGAGCTCGTCGATTGAAACTTACTCCCATTCATTACAACCATCTCTCTCAAACTATTCACTATTTCTTCAATATAAAACAGCATCGACATATTCCATTTAATTCCGATGCACCAAGATTTTACACCAATTGAAATTCTACCAGCGTTTCCTTACAAGATCTGTTGCAACGTCTGGCAAACACAAAGATACGTACGATCTTAATTCGAGTTAATCCGGGTAAGAAAGCGGGCGTCGCAAGGTGGACACACTATGTGGACGGACGTGTGTTGAATTTTAGCTGGATGAGGGCAGAAAGTAAGCGCTTTGAAGCGATGCAGCGGGCTTTGTTGGAATTGGGGGTTTGTGTGGTAAACTGTCAGATGAAGCGAGTCTAGTGCACGTTATAGAGGATGCGTAGCTTATAGTGTATTTATCATCTTTGCTGTTAGAATTATTTATTTATTTAGTACATGGAGGACTTACAGCTAATAAAAATAAACAAAAACGGAAACCATAGTCACCAGAAAGCCAATTACATCTCCTCACGTATAGACTTATAATAGAAAAAAATTATGGTGTGAGCACAAAAACAGAAAACACACCGCTTTAATCAGAGTAAGGAGAATATAAATACTTGGTATGCAATTATATGACTAAAATAATAGAAAAAAATGTAAAATAATAAAAACAAATAACCTACCGCTACTTGAAAAATTTGAGGCTTAAGCACCTATATATATATACATGACAATAGAAGAAAATGACTGAATGAATTGACTGATGATTGACTTGGATGAGAAAATGTTGCATTGCACTAAATTCTTATTACGTTAAACTCGAGTTATTTATGTCAAAGATACCATTATAGGCACTTTTGGATTGTCAAAAGCGCAATGATGAAGTCGCACCCCTTGCAAGGCACAATAGCTGTGAATGGACTGTAGTTGTGCACCATTACGTAAACAAAATGCCTTACAACCAAATTAATGTATCTTTAAGCTTAATTTACTCGAACACCACTTAACAACCGGGTCCATTTCATGCAATCTAATTTGCTCAAAATGCTTTTACTTTTTCCTCAAGCCATTTTAATGGCCGTGAATTTAGTCAAACTTAATTCGTTCTACCTAGCCTAGTTGCGTCGTTTGACTGGATTGTAGAATGAGGCTCTTGTTTCAACGTCTAACGTCTTTGTTTTACTCACAAAATGTTCTTTATGTGCGTTCTTACGTGAATAAATGATGGAATTCTTGTAAGTGTAAGATTTGTGTGAATATGTATGTGGGTGGGTTTTGTTTAGATGATGACTTTTCATGAGAATTAATACTAAATTTTCGTAGCATATTTGACGGTGTTAAACTAGATAAGGAAAGCACAATACCTGCACCATTCTTTAAATCTCAAGAGCCATCTTATGCGCAGTGATTCATTACGACCTAACTTTTATTTTCACTGTCAGATTATGGCGAAAAATTGTATTCAAATTTTGTTGAAAACATAATACAAAAACTTCATCCGATTTAAAACTTACTTTCAACTCTCTTTTCTTTCTTTGTTATTCTCATTCCTTACCTTTATTATTCCGCAACAAACAAAAAGATATGAAAGACAAACAGCGTTTCCAACAAAATTAAGAAACAAAAATTTCCACTCAGGAATAAATACGACTGTCAGTGTCACACGAAACTCCTAACTCCATTCAAATTAATCGTTTTAAGTACATTTTAAATCGACTTAGAAAAGTTGGATGGCACGACAAAAAACAATTTTAACTCGGCAGAAAAGAAAGGGGAGTATTCCGATACAAAAAGACAGGCCGAGAGAGCTGACGCTAAGTGAATAAGTGAATAGTTAAAGTCTCATAATATTTACATAAACCGAACATTAGCGGAGTGGCTTGAGACGGAGGCTGTAGCGGGGATTGATCTGCGGCGTTTTATCGAATTATGATGATGGGGCAAGTTTTGACCGTATGGATTTTAAACGTTATCAAACTGTTTTCCAATTATAAAAGTTTCAAAATTACAAAAGTAATAAGACAAACCAATTCAACCAATTCTGGGTTAAACTCGCCGTTGTACAAAAGTATATATTGTGATTTGTGTGTATATCTTTTAATTTTGTGTGCAATGAATAATAAGAGTAATACCGCATCAGGAGTGTCTTCGTTAGTTTCTGGTTTTGATATTCCAAAATTAATCATAGTGATTCCTTGTTACTGACTAGTGATGGCATATTGTAGATGATTTCATCATGGTGTATATGTATGATCAGTATGATCACCTAGGTTTATTCCAAATTGGTATCCAAGCTCACATTCATTAAGGGATTTACGGGTCACTTGAAAACAAGTAGTTTATTTCTTTTTTTTGTTTTCAGCCATGAGTCTCTAAAATTTATATAAATTTTACTAGTCTGGCTTGTAAATATCAATGACATCAACATCTAGCATCATCTAACCTAGCATTTTCCCAACTATGTTGGGGTCGGCTTCCAGTCGAACCAGATGCTGCTGAATACCAGTACTTTACATGGAGCGACTGCCTATTTGACCTCCACAACCCAGTTAGTACTGGATAATACGACACCCTTTGGTAAGACTGGTTGTCAGATTTTCAGGCCACTGACAACCCAGAAAAACTGTCAAAGATCTACAAATGACATCCGGGACCAACGCTTTCCGAGGCACGGAGGAAAGTCGGTATGAAATGGATAAACCCATCCACGGACCAACCTAGGCAAGCACGGCTTAACCTAAAGATCGACCCGAGCGGCTGGTAATATTTAGCCACGAGCTCCTCCATCTTGTAAACATCAACATACAGAACTAAACCACTAGAAATATTCTAGTTGCAAGAATGTAGTAAGTATAAGCACCATGCTGGCTCTTACGAACCGCTAATCCCCACACTTTGAGCCATCAGAATAACAAGGCGAAGCGAGCGTATGGATCGTGGTAAATGAACCAAAAAAAAATACACAAGCCGCGTTGATCGAATACTCTCTTTGATGTAATACCAACCCTACATTCCATAGCAGCATGACTGTGTGAATATGTAATGACGTAATAGAATTGCCAGCTAAATGCCGTGAAAACGGCTTTCATGTAATATCCCGCATTTTCTTTGTCGATTTGGAATGTTGCAGCCATTGTTCGCGTTTGTGGGTGATATAGGTATTGCTTTTTGGTGGGAAGCCCGCAGCTTTTATTTTAGTTGAACGTGCATTCATATTTTTGTGACGTTAACATTTTTCGAATTATTGTGACTATTGTACACTTGTCTTGCTTCTCGTAGTCGTAAAATAAAGGGTGTAAATAGACCCTTAACGAAGCCGAAAGGCACTTGTTCTCCCCGTCATTGCGATCAGTTTTTTGTTCTGGACCATACCTGGGAACCTTCTAGAGATAATGGGGGTCAAAGTTCCAATTTTTTCACAAGTTTTTTTTTTAAATACAAGTTTTTAATGGTATAACTTTACTCTAAATACCTCTAAGAATCCCGTACTATTCAAAGCACAAATTAAAAATATTATATGTTTATTCCTCAAAGCGCAACCATTATGAAAATTAGTGATGGGTATGATGGATTTATTAACGATATTTTTCATCATGGTTGCTCATTATTATAATATATTTTTAATTTGAATTTGTGAGCGCAACTAATGGTCGCGCTTCGGGGAATAATGTAGTTGCGCTTAGTTAGTTGCGCTTTGAGGAATACCCCTAATAAATAATAAATAAAATATAATTGCAACAGAAGGTCTCGCAACCCTTTCTCTGCATGCATCTTTAATTTTAAGCTACAACCAAATTAATCCAAACATCAGCAACAGTCATATCCCGTCCATAATCATAACCATCCACTATTCAACACCGCAAGCCACCTTATCTAACAACTGCCAGAGCCATTAAGAAGTTATTATTTATTTATATGAGCTAATCTTCAAGACGGGCCTCTTTACGATATAATACAACAGATTACAGCCAAAACGTTTCAATTAATTTTAAAGATGGCTGATAGTCCCCACAGGAAATTTGCCAAGTTGCCAGTCATTATGAGGGGCACAAAATGCGTTGGAATTATTTATGGTTGCAACGCTGCGATACTGTTTCGATGTTCGGTGCTACAGATGGTATAATAGTGCAAAGGGGAAAATGGCCGAATCATGTATTTACAACTGGAGATTTTATTGTTTATGTTTCGTCTGGAGATTTAGGGTTATGTTTTACGTTCATAAAGTTCCGTATTTAAATTTTAATGACTTTAAATTTTAATGAAGTTTTATACTTAATTGAACAGATTAAAATACTTTGAAGGATGGATTATTTATCAGCCGGCGAGACTATTGTTAAATGTTTAAGGACGTTCGAATTCTCGTTGAGTAGTTTTTGACTTTTTGGATTTTCTCTAAAAAAACAATTGTGACTAGACTTTGAACGTTTTTTATATTACAAAAATTTAATACGCTCACTTGGAAGTTTTGTATAAACCAATTAGTTTCAAACAGGGACCGGTTTTAATCGATTTATTTTTAGGGTTAGGTGAAAAACCCTAGAATAAAGGTTTACCCGTATTATAGGGTTAATCAGCCTATAATAACCAATTGACGAACAGAATACGTTTTTGGCCATAAAAAATGTGCAAGAAAGTGACGGAGTTAACCCGCGTTCGGTGATTTGTCTATTTCATTCGGTTTAGTCTGCAATATTTAAATGGTAAACACATATTATAAGGGTGTTAACCCTTATAAAAAATAAATAACTGTAAGTTGTACTATTTTCTAATTAATGGCAGGTCACACTCTGCCACCCCCAAGAACTGCAGTAAAACAAAGCGACTAATTCACCCCGGCTTGACCTTTAATATTGCGTGGGATTCAACGCGATCGTTCGTTGTAGTAATTAATACGTCTATTAATTAAACTTTACCTTCACCTTTTTCTAATATTAATAACAAAACAATTTAACTATGATAATAACAATGTATAATTATTCAACGTTTGTTGCTCCCGTACTTTCTATAAAAATCTATGTACTGTGAGTTATATTAGATTTTTTAGAATACTACTTATTTTATATTTTATTTATTTGAGCAAAGTAAATAAAATATAAAAGAATGACAAAATTCTATCGATTCGTATTCTTAAAAATCTCAACCATTTATGCAAGGGTGGGTTGCTAACTGCTACAACTCACTGTACCATCAAGTTTCCTAATCTAGGATTTTTTCTATCTGAAAACATATTTTGGACTACTAGACCCATCATCATGTGACTTGTCTTTTTCAACTCAGTTGGAGTCGGCTTCCAGTATAACCGGATACAATACCAGTATTTTACATGGAGGGACTGTCTGTCTGACCTCCACAACCCAGTTTTTGCAAACGTGCGGACTGTTAACATTAATTTGATGAAACTCACTATTTTATTATCCGGTTACACCCTTCTTTTGGCCATTCACGACTCTTCCTAGATACACATTATTTTTTCGCATTCCAGCCGTGTTTTTCATCCAGACCAAAAGTCAGTTCCCTCGATAAGGTTGTACATCAAAAGATAAAAGTTTATGTGGCGAGCAAGGTCACCGTATGGTCCAATAAACGACGGATGGACTGTGTGAAGGATGATATGGCTAGAAAGGAGGTGACTACTGAGATAAAAAATAATAGAGAAGTATGGAAGAAGAAGACATGCTGCGCCGACCCCAAATAAGTTGGGATAAAGGAAGGGCCGATGCCTGCCGGGGCTGCGGGACTGTTTGAAAGAGATACCGTGGCCCTGGAACACAAAGGGCAAAGAAGGAACATGGATGGGTTTTAGTCAGTAAAAGTCTGATACTCCCTTCCCCTCCGCCCAGAGCGGGAGGGTGATTTGATAATTTCCCATCAGAAAAAAAGGGCAGGAGAATGATGATATCTTGTAGTGCAGAGCATTGTGACGTCACTTGACAAATGAGTTCAACAAACCCGCTGCATATCTTCGTGCTATAAAAATGTTCACAATTCCAAATGTAAAGGGGTGTATGAATTTCTAGCGCGGTTCACAGAGCTTATGTAAGTCGGGGTTCTAAGACACGTTTATTTTAAACTGACGGCTTAACCTTTGCTTCGGGGTTCCAGGAAATGAGTTATTGAACGTGTATAGAAATAAATCGGAACTAGAACGGTAAATGTATCGTTGAAAAGTTTTAGGTTGTCTTAACTGAGAATTACGGTAGTTTAGACTATTGTATCTATTTATCACACAAAGAATAAATCAAGCATAATCAGAGCATCATCATCTACCTAGCCTTTTCCCAACTATATTGAGGTCAGCTTCCAGTCTAACCAAATGCAGCTGAATACCAGTATTTTACATGGAGTGACTGCCTATCTGACCTCCACGACCCAGTTAGTACTGGGTAATACGATACCCCTTGGTAAGACTGGTTGTCAGTCTTTTTGGGCCACTGACTACCTAACAACTGTCAAAGATCTACAAATGACACTTGAGACCAAAGGCTTAACGTGCTTTCCGAGGCACGGAGGAAACTCGGTATATAATGGGTGGTCACCCATCCACAGACCAACCTAGGCAAGCACGGCTTAACCTAAAGATCGACCCGAGCGGCTGATATTATTAGCCACGAGCTCCTCAAGTATAATCAGAGCATTTCTCGGAAATTGTGGACCACGTGGGCCGCTTGGGGGATGGGGTATAACACACTATAAAAACATAATATTATACCCATTATCGAATTAAAGTACTTTGGAAACCCAGGTATTCTCCGCGAGATCGTCAGTAACTCCAAGGCTGGCGATTCTTCGGGAACTGGGGTTGATCCTATTATCAATTTTCCCACCCATACGCGGATGTGAATTGCGGACACTAGCCCGTTATACAATACAATAGCGAATTAAAGTTATATTCATTAATGATAATCTGCGAACAGCGCTATGGACTACAGTATTACGTATTTAATTGATTCATGTTTCTCTGTTTATAATATTATAAAATACCTGTTAGTTGGTCGGCTTTATTAAAAAAAAATAAAAGCTCAATTTTTTTTTTTTCGTTAAATCATACTTGAATAAGTTATAAATAAACATTGATGAATATATCCTACATCACGTTAAAACTCGATGTCAGTCGGTGCCAAACACATTTTGCATTCAATAATTCTGTCACAATTTCACTGACAGAATCCATTTCCTTTGCACTCAATAAATCAACAATATACATGGCGCTAACATTGCGTGTGAAGGTTGCAATAATGCATAAACAGTAAGCTCACCCATCGGAATAAACTCCATATTAACCTAACATCACGCCAGTATTTCACCGAAGGTGAAGGCAGAGTTCCTTCAAGTCATTTCGTCAGTTATGTTTATGCCCCCATATTTTGCAAGACCCATTGGGGGACCCAGATTAGGGGAGAGACTATTACCATCGACCTGGCTACTTAGAAATAACAAATGCTTAAACCCAATAACACTTTGCCAGACCTGGGAACCGAACCCATAATCTCATGCTAGGTGCACTGGACCAACGAGAAAGTTAAACACACATTGACCTATTTGCCTCAATTGACTCCAGGTTGTTCAAGATAACCAGCTGTTCGTATATTTCCGACTCCATATTTTCCTTCCTTTACTGGACCAACGTAAAACGGCAGTAAATACTCGCTAAAAGAGTGTTCGTTTAAATTTTCATTTTGTTTTCGAGTTTCAATCTTCGCACCCGTTATTCTTTACGGTTTTTACTTTAAACATGTGGGTTTAGTGGAATTTGAGTGCTGGCTCTTCATATATCAAAGCTGAGTGTATTAAATGGAACATTTGTATTGCCTACGAGTAACTGTTCACTAGTAATTTATTGTGCTCGCTCTATCTTAATGTGTGCCTGTCTACTGCTTTTTTTAATATTAGATATTACTGTTCAAGTGTTCATCTTTATCATCCACATGGTCAATTAAAATTCTGATCCTAGGTTGTAACTCTTATTTCTAATGTCCTTATTAAACATTATCGCGGTAGACCTCATAGAAAATGGTGGGGCGAACTGGACAAAACATTGGTATTGTTTTGACTAACCCACATTGGCCCTGGAAGTTATGGGAAGAGGCCTTTACCCAGCAGTAACATGTATAACTGTATCAGTAATGATACAACAGACTGCAGCAAAATTTGAAGGACAAAACTTCTTCAGTGTCTGTTAATCTTTTCCATAAAGCCAAAATAAGTCCCTTCATTAATTACTTATTTTAATACTCATCATGTTCCTGTCCTTGTCCCATTCTATTTGGGGTCGACGAAATACGTTTTCTTCATCCATTCTCCCCTTTCAGACGTCACGGCATCATTTAATCCTTTCTCTTTCATATGAAAAACTTCAATCAATCCACCTTTTCTTTGGCCTCTCCCTCTCCATCCATCACTCTTTTAGTCACATGCATTTCACATTTAATGCTACAAAGACAATAACCCATCTTATGAACAACCAAAACCCTCACAAACCTGACGCACATACTCATAATAATATATTAAACAGAACTGTCTGCGATGCCGAGGACACAGAAGTGAGACACTTTAATATACCGAGTATTACACAAGTTGAAAGTTTTACAAAAGGCATTATTCGGCTGCTACGGTGCACTGTAGCCGCGGGGTAACACGGACGTTTTCCAACTGATATACGGTGACACTGTGTTTGATGTTGAGGTACTGTTATGACTTATGAGGTTGAGTTACGGCTTTGAACAATCAAAGGTGGTTGTAGCAGCTGGAAAATAGATCTGATAGACATCGATTGTAAAAGAACTGTAACAGTTGGTTGGTCTGCTACAAAGAAAAAATCGTACATTTAAAATAATAAAAGAAGTAGAAGTTGAAATGACAAATTTAAAAAAATCAATCTCTAAAAAGATACAATTGACAACGTGTATAGAAATAAATCGGAACTATAACGGTAAATGTATCGATGAAAAGTTTTAGGCTGTCTTTAGTGAAAATTTAGGTAGTTTAGACTATTGTATCTATTATATAAAATTCATATAATATTTAAAATAATATAAGAAGTAGAAGTTGAAACGACAGGCTTTCAAAAAATCAATCTCTAAAAAGATACAATTGGCAACCATCTATTATTTCCAACAAAACACCAGATCCACATCGAAAAGATTTTTGTCGCGACAAAACAGTAAAAGAAAGAGCCAAAAACCTCCATCAAAAATTTACCCGTCCCTAAATATTCAAGTCAGTTTATCTCTCATCGAATATAAAGTCGAAACAATTGGAATCAGTCGACACAGCCGATAGCCAACAGTTTCTGAACACGGCGACACATGACAATGTAGCCGAACTTAAGTCTCTCGTACATATTCAAAGTTTAATCCGAATCAGCTTTCGTCTTCTTGCGAGGGTTTAGTTCGGATGGTGTCGCTAAGTCGGGTGATACAGTGTTGGGATGGATGAAGAGTGTTTTTGCTGGGTGAAATCAAAATGTTGGTGGATTTTTTTTTAAACTCTATGTGCGATACACTATTTCTAGCAAAACTAACGAATTACTTGAGATTACAACTTAACACGAGGCACAATGAATCGGGTACAGTTCCAAGACGTCTCAACTCCACCGCGATCAGATATTGACTGTCACCCCCGCCTCGAGCTGGACATCAGGGCTCTGTAGAAGCACGCTGTGTTGGCAACCTTGTAAGAAGGTTGCGTGATGTCACCACCGGCGCACTTCCGATTCATTTCATGTCCATACTAACGACCGGATCCGACAAATATTATTTACGACACTGAAGTATCACTGATTTTTGTTAAAATTAATAATTTGACAAGAGGTGGGCGACAAGGAACAAGAGATGAAAAATTCAAGAGAGGTCTTGACCAGGTTGTGGAACACTATATGTTTTTATAATACCTAATCATAATGGGTAGAAATAAAATTGTTGAAAATAACATTAATCACGTCTATATACCCCGAAGGATGGATAATCTGAGTAAACCAATGATGCCCCTCATTTCACTAGTTTGTTTATTTAATAGGGGGTGAGCCTATTGCCATAAATTGGGCACAAATTCAAACTCCATATAATAAAAATGTCATCTCCTTAATACTAGTACTTTTTGATAATCCTACTAATTCAATGACGATTACTCTTTCCTCTTGTGATTAGTATAGAATTATGGTTCATAGCTGTTTCAAATGTAGGCAGTTCGACTACATCACCGACAATGAAACTTTCAATACAAGTATTACCATTCGCACAGTATCATCTAATTCATACCTAAGTCCTTTTAAACAAGCCGACTCCCCAAATTCCAAGCCAGTATGCTCCCCCTAAGCCGTGACTCCATCATCAGCTCAGCTAGATAAACTTGTACTAATTAACAGACTTGCTACTATGTCACCACCTGCTCCAACTTGCGAACTGCATTCCACTTTAACGCTTCTCCGTATTGCACTTAGTGCCAGTTTTGTATCAAATTATTACTTAAAATAATTAGTAGTGTAGGTGCTTTCAGAATTATGTCGCGTTAATGTATATTTTCTCGCGTTTTGGAGTAATAGCTGTTATGGCACATTCGTGGGGAGCGTTTTAGTAAGGGTTTAAGTGCAAGAGAGTAGTTGGGGATGTAGTTTTGTCGCGTACAGTGAAAGTTACGTTGACGTACATAAATTGCTGTCATTTTCTTAATGTTGTCTATCATGTGATATTACGAAAAATAGACACTATCTTGTCATTTTTATTTTTCATTTTTGACAGTGCGACTTAGAAATCTTTCATTCAGGCTTTATTTCTTGGTTACAAATCAAGTGAAAACAAAAGGATTTCTAAACACAGAAATATGCTAATGAAAAATTTGTAAAATTTATGCCCGTTGAAATTGAAACTGTTACCAGGTCGGAGAGAAAAATACCATCGACAAAAATCTCCCGCCAAGTCACCGGCAAAATAATTCAAATTGTATCAAGTTTAACCCTGACGTGGTAATAACAAGAAGCTTCATCCCCCGACCGGGTTAATCCCACCTTTCTTTCACATCTAATACCATCCCATAATACGTTCATAAACCCTATATTTAATAAGCGTAGCTCACTGATTTAATAATGTACCGTTGTTCTTTAGCCGCTATATATTTTTTAAATTAAACTTTTTATTATGAGAAGCGTGTGTTACGGCTTGATGAAATTTGCATTCATTAGTGAAGTGCCCGGGCGCCGACCGTGGACAAAATGTCAACTCGCCATTTTTTTTTTCTTTTAAAAAACCCTCATAATATTAATGCGCAAGGCTTTTTATCTTTGTAAAAGTTTTACATTAACTCATGTCGCAGAAATGCGGAGTTAGATAAAGTTGTGTTTTGTACTCGTATTAATGTATTACTCCTCTTTGGTTTGTATATTTTTTATTCTTTCAGCTGAATGCTAATTAGTGTGGAAACATCAAACCTTACCTTGTTCGTTGTTCAAAGAAAATTATTTACGGCTGAAGTTGTTGGAAATTTATTTTTCTTTCTTTTGTTTTAAGTAATCTTTAGGTTAATGTTGTTAGTCTAACTAATACTTTGTATAATCATTCTTACTCTGCTTTACCATGACTTGGAAAACTTATTTTCCTGTTCTCATTTTTGTATTATCCATAACAGTACACGTGGAAAAATAATTTAGATCGTCCTTCAATCTGTTTGTTATACAAGTATCATACACGTGGCCGCTCCGAGAGCATTTTCAAGAAAACACAATCATTTGTAAACAATACCTAAAAACCTTTTCTCATTCTATAAGGGCCTAAAACACGAGCCGGACATGATACAAAAACAAGGCTAAAAATCAAAACTTCTTTATGAAAACATCAAACCGTATTATATACAAAACTTAATCTGCTATGTATAAAACTTGATGCATTTCATCTAAGTCCCCTCCCCTTCACTCCTTTACCCCCCCCCCCCACCCCTCTTAATAATCAAGTTTGCGAGTTGTACGTCCAAGATGTCGCTATGGACCCAGAATATTCAGACAACACTGTCCCTTCTGAATATCTTACAGGCTTGCCTGAGTAAATTAACATACAATTTACGAAGACTTATAAGTTCAAAAAGACAGTTTTGAACATAATTTTGTTATATCTGAGGTATAAGTTTTGTGGGTTATGAAAATTTGCTGGTTTATTAAAATGGGAGGTTTTAACCCTTTTTTAGTTTTCATAAATTCTTTTGTAAGTCTCCAAAAGTGGCGATACCTAAACTAAGTATATCTGACACGCACAGAGCAGATAGCCCTGCTGCCAAGCATGAGCTATTGTTGAGCCAAGTGCGAGCTATTGTTGAGCCAAGTGTGAGCTATTTTCATTTAATTTGTGCACACAAGACACTACGCAATGTTTTTATAACTTGCCAAAACATCGAGATTTCTGATAATGTGTAAGATTAAATATAATTATGTAAAGGGTGTAAAATATTCTTACAGAAGCCGAAAAGCCCTTGTTCTCCTCGTCATTGCGATAATTTTCTGGCGATAAGTTTGTGGACCATACCTGGGAACCTTCTAGTTACGGAGATATTGGAGGTGCAAGTTCCAAATTTTACACAAGTTTTTGTTTTAAATACTAGTTTTTAAGTTTACTTAAAAACTTTACGTTTACTATTCAAAGCAACCATCAGCACAATGTTTTGAGTGTGCTTCAGTGAGTTTTACCGTAAAACGTGATTTTTCACCCCAAAAAAAAGTAATTTCCCTTTCGTCCCTTTTGTGTAGAGTTACTTAGTTTGATGTACATAATGTTGCAGCATACATAATGCTTGGTTATAAATAAATAAAATAGTGAAAATCGCATCAGAGGAACTCGTGGCTAAATAACAACAGCTGCTCGGGTTGATCTTTAGGTTAAGCCGTGCTTGCCTTGGTTGGTCTGTGGATAGGTGACCACCCATTACATATCGAGTTTCCTCCGTGCCTCGGAAAGCATGTGAAGCCATTGATCCCGGGTGTCATTTGTAGATCTATGACAGTCGTTACAGGTAGTCAGTGGCCCAAAAAGTCCGACAACCGGTCTTACCAAGGGGTATCGTATTACCCAGTACTAACTGGGTTGTGGAGGTCAGATAGGCAGTCGCTCCATGCAAAATACTGGTATTCAGCTGCATCCGGTTAGACTGGAAGCCGACCCCAAAAAAAGGCTAGGCAGATGATGTATGGATTTAGAAGGTTCCAAATCGTAATTACGTACAATATAGCGAACACAGAACTAAAAGGAGAAAAACCTATCAATTATCTTCACCTGTGTATTTAGCAGAACCATTTATTATATTTTCCAGAATGTCAATACCTGTGAATGGCCGGCATTTGTTGGCGCGCCAACTGAGGTCATTACGAGCAATTAACTTGTGAACGACATCAACATATTTTACCTTTTTTTCTGTTTAACTACCACGTAAATACGTATTTTTTATAGTAAGGAATAGTAGTTCAATGTTTACTAGGCTAACGCTGTGGTGAAACCTTTTTCAAAAACAAACTAAGATTTGTCGTATGAAACAGATTGTGAGTAACAAAAAAATACATTGATCAGTCAAACAGTCGTCAGCGTCTAATTAAAAAAAATAACATTCAAAACTATCTTCGAAGATCTACTTACAAAAATTGACTTACATAATTTCCTTAGATTAATCATTTCATTTCAGAAACGAATTGGTGATCTTGCCATAAACCTCACTAATACGTAGCCATGAAAAACTTTTTTTTTTTTGCAAATACATCTTTTGTAGCAATCACATGGCAGGTTTTATTTTACTGTCAAACACTGTTTTAAGCTTTCACGGTTTACAACTAAACTTATACTGTCACTTACGGGATATCTTCCGTGATTGTTCATTATTTTGAGCTCCTGATATTTCGACGCTGTTGCAAACGCCATGGTCCCGGGTTGGTTGTTAAGAGCAGACAAATCTGTCTGCCCTCTTTCTTTATCAAAATAAAGAACAATCACGGAAGATATCCCGTAAGTGACAGTATAAGTTTATTTTACTTTGTAACAAAAACTCTTTAACGCTTTGCCAAAAAACACTACATCAACATAATATTTAAAGTGTTCATGTTCTAAATTCGAAGAAATGTTTGAATACTGTGTACCCTGCAAATGACAGGCCTCGGCATTCACAGCTCCGCCTAGATCTGCCGCAACCACCCAACCTAAATCAATTCGGTCGGAAAATATTCGCGAGTCAATCCCGTGTCTGTGAAATTTCATCCGTCTAGGATTCCATCTCTATGCTAATATGACACCGTTTGGTGGATTCCAGACATTTTTTTTGATGTAAGATATTATTTCTTGTGGTGATTATATAAAAATCTTACGAAAATCTGTTTGTGTTAAGTCTTATTTTAAAGAAAGAAAGAAAAAATATTTATTTGTCGCAGGGACATGACGTGCATCATACAAAATGACAAAAAAATACAATAAACATATAACGCATAACAAAGCATTTAAGTATTAGCATTTTTATTTTGGCATTATTTAAGTCATCGACAGTAGTCACTGTGACTGCACATCATAAAATGGCGCATAAACGTAACTCACTATGCAGAAACAACTTTAAAAGAAGATACAAAACGTAAAATAATCGCTTTAATCATTCTAAAAGACGCATAAAAATCAGGTAATAAACTCCTTAAATAAGTTGAGCGAGAAACCCGTACTCTTTATATTTTAAAAGGAGTAAATAAGGACGAAAAACTAAAGGACGTCTAAAAAACTAAGCTTATCTTAGAATTCTTCGCGTACAGTGTAAGTCCCTGTGTGAAACTTTAATGAAATTCTTCGTTGATAAGTAAAATGTGTCCGTTTTTGTTGTAAACTTGCTCGGGAAATATTAACTGAGTAGCTTTAGTTTTATCTCATGTAGTGTCTTTGTTTGCTTCATCAATCTTATCAACTGATGTTCTTGTTATCATTATAAACTATCCGTCTATGAAAATAAATATGACTTTTATGTTTAAGAGCAATTTCTAAACGGCTCTTTTTACAAATACTGCACAAAACCTTTCTAAAACCAATAGCAAGCATCATTTCGATCCATTCCTATTCACTGATATTTTAACCGACGCGAAAAAATATTTACTTCTCGTTTCCATTTTTAATTTCGATAACAGCGTGGAAACAGCGAACGCAGCGAGATGTGAAAAGTCGTGAATCTTTGTTTTCATTGTTTTTATTACAGACCACCATTTAAATAATGACATTACGAATGTACTTGTGCCTACGTTAACATTTTGTTAAAAGGAAAATGAGAGTAACTGAATTGTACTTTAAAGTCTTTGTGATTCGATTCAATGTCGAAGCACAAATCAATAACGTTTCTAGTAAGGCTCATTCCAACGCACCCTTTAATCCTTCCAATTTTTTCTCAATACAATGCTTGTTGTTCAAGAGGGGCATTGTTGTTGGGGCATACAAAAAGAGTAATGCACAGTCATATGTCTCGATCGAAAATTTCATTTGTTGGCACGGGCACACTGGAGTAGAACGCTTTGTGTGTCGTATGATAAAGATATAGAGTTGACAGATGCGGTACTTGGGATGTGTTGTCTCCTAGAATATTCGTAGCTGTAAGCTTTTGTGTAGCAGTTATTGCGGGGAGTCACAAGCCTGTCTGACAACCAGTTTTACTAAGGGTAACGTGTTACTTAGAACTAGGTTGTGGAGGTGAATCAGATAGGCAGTCACTTCATGTAAAATTCTGGTATCAGGCTCTTCTTGGGAACAGGGGTAATAGAATTTTCAAGATCATTTTGTTCCAAGTAGGAGACTGGGAGATACTGAGACGAAATTATTATTCTCGTTTTTATTTAAAACACTGTACAATTCCAAAGCTCGCATAAACTGATATTTTAATGTTGTATTTAGAAGTAGAAAAAGCAAAACACTGTTTCTTAAATTAACAGTTGGCAAAGTCATTGGAATGAGACTTTCAAACCAAAATTCCTATAATCAAAATCCCGTTGAAAAATGTTACTGATTCGGAACTACAATACTTATTAGTTTTGAATCCCAAAAAGTCCACATCCAGCATCACAAATTCCTTGTACCCGATTCATCACGTGTATTTGTACAAAATAGTTTTTGTCCGTCTTTGTAGTTTTATTAGCAACAGCTAAATTGATGGCCGGCATCGTGTCCTCAGCACTGCGGGCTTCGTCTACGTTGATCGATGGTGCTCCACCAGACATTTCAATTTAATCACCACTTAAATCAGAAACCTCTGTTTCAGAATTTCATATTATATTTTTTGCTACAGTTTTGTCATTGTCGTTTGTTGTGTTATGTTTTATGATTAGGTTGTATTTAGCTTTGTTTTCATCTAAAGTTGAATAGAATATTTTCGCCAGTAGATTTTTTTTCTATTAATTTAAAGTCAGAGAGAAGATAAATTAATCATTTAGCGAATCGCGATCCGGTCGTTCTTAGTTTTACGAAATGGCCATAAAACGGCAAATATCCGTAGTGTATCAGTTTAGTAATGAGTTTCCCAACTATGTAATGCATGTTATCCGAAACAAGGATAAAAGCAAGATAATGATGAAGCCCTCCAGCGCAACCTAGTATAGGTTTGGGTGGATGGCTAATTAACATTGCTCTGCACTGCACATGCAAGAAAATGTGCTTATTTTTGGGGGCGGTAGGGTGGTGCTACATCCTGCATCCGAACCTGGATCTGTTTCGCGGAGTCAACACTAAATATTTTGCACAACATTTAAAAAATCATCATCAGCCTAGCCTTTTCCCAACTATAGTGGGGTGGGCTTCCAGTCTAACCGGATGCAGCTGAATACCAGTATTTTACAGGGAGCGACTGCTTATCTGATCTCCAAAAAAAAATAGAAAGCCTAAAATAAACGTAATCAAAGTAACTGCAAACATTTGGGACCCTGCCGATAAACAAAGCATCCCACATGTATTGAATGAACCATACATAGATAACATCTTTACTAAGTAAATTACTGTTGGAACAGTTCATGTTACTGCGGCGCTCTTACAAACATGATTTATTGTTGAACTTTATTAATTATAATCTGTTCCGCTTGTTACTTCGTCTTGTGATATTATGTTTAATGGAATAGCTGGGGGTGGGTATATTTACGAGTATGTCAGATTGTGCGGTACCTATTCTTTCGAGAGCCTTAAAAAAAAATGCTAGTTTTCAGTCTTTTGTCGAGAGTTTTGCCGCTATATGACAGGCTACTTAATTTATCAATTTTGATGAATTGCACTGACGCCGACGATATATTTTAATGAGAGCCATCTCGGTAACCATCATCGATAACCACCAACTTCTATATTGGGGTCGGCTTCCAGTCTAACCGGATGCAGCCGAATACCAGTATTTTACATGGAGCGACTGCCTATCTGTCCTCCACAACCCAGTTAGTACTGAGTAATACGATGCCCCTTGGTAAGACTGGTTGTCATTTTTTCGGCCACTGACTACCTAACGACTGTCAAAGATTTACAAATGACAGCCGGGACCAATGGCTTAACGTGCTTTCCGAGGCATGGAGGAAACTCGGTAGGTAATGGATGGTCACCCATCCACAAACCAACCTAGGCAAGCACGGCAAGATCGATCCGAGCGGCTGTTATTATTTAGCCACGAGCTCCTCTTTAATGAGAACCTCCAATGAGTATAAAAGATTTCCAATCCCGTCTCTGTTTACCTCTTTGAAAAGTCGGGGACTATGAATATATTCTCTAAAGATAGACTTATTGCTGAATCTTTTCCTTGAGGGCTCTATGCGGTATTGATACAGAATCGAGTGGCGTTGAGAGCTATTTCAATACCGTTCTTCAAACACTACGCAGAGCTAAGATCTTGGAGTGGCACGAGTGATATGTGTATTGTAAATGCTCGTTTTATAGCTAAACGTGGATTGGTAGATGAGCTAGGTCATTCTTAAAAATGTACTTGGTAAAAGGTAGCTAATAAACTCAAACTCAAAATGTTTATTGCATTCATGTGTACATTTAGTTGTTACATATATTTCAGTAAGTTCCAACATGAAACCCGGTTAGGGCACGGCAACATAATATTGGACAAAACAAGCATCCAGTGAGTAGGTACACTGAATTGCAAGTTTGTTAAACAAATATAATTATTATCTATAATATTACTAGTATTAGGTTTATGTAGTTATTTTAATTAACATCATAATATTCCACCATCTGCAAGATACAATGATGGTTGAAAGTTTTAGCAAAGCCAAAAAGAAGAGACTAAGAGACTTACATTTAAATAATAATTATTGTTTATCCGTGATCATGGTGCTTGCAACAGCGCCGAAATATCGGGAACTCAAAACACACAGCAAACATTTTCAACCCGTTTTTTAGTGTTAATGATAAATAATAATATTACTAGTTTCGTGACAAGACTGCTGTTATAAATAATGAATTTGAAAGACTCGCGAATCTCAATAAAAAAGGAATTAATAGTATTGTCATTTATAAAATGTGAACGTATTATAATAATATACCTACTACCATATTCCTTGTGTTAAGCAGTGATAGCAGTGTTCGTGAGATGACGACTAATTGATAAGTATAGATGAAGAACAAAAAAAAAATTGGGAAGAAAAATGATGATAATACGTTCAGCACAGATGCTAAAACATAATATTTAAAAGTCGTAACTTTTTTTGTATTATTTTCCCTTGCATTATTTTCCCTCGCATTGTTTTCCTAGTGCAGCATCAGAAACGTATATAATGTTAACAGATACATTGTGATCGTCTACAAATACGTTAGTTTCTGCTATTGTCTCGATAAATATGAGATTTATACTGTTTACATTTACATCCATTTCCCTGCCCGGTTTGACCTGCACGTAAATAAAGATTTCGATTTAGAAATTCACGTCGTTTTCTATAATATACTCGAACGTGACCTAATTCTTCTTTAAAATATTTAGAAATTCTTAGAATACTAAATAGCTCACTAAAGTCTAGTCATAGTAATTTATTTTATTCATTTATATACATATTAGGTACATTTTTAAATATTCTAATATTAAACAATATAAAAACATTTAAAAATATAAAAAGTAGTACCTAGATTTTCTTTTTTTTTCATAGTAATTATTTTTAGGCCTCTCGTAGTTTAGTTTCTTTCTATTTTTTAAAATACTTATTAGTTTACTTTATATTTGTATTAGTATTCATAAGTTTTTTTTCTCAAAGGTTGACTGATAGTGAATGCCTTGTGGAATTAAGTCCGCCTATGTACTGTAAATAAAATACACATTGAGTCATTTGCATTTTTGTAATTTTTTGAGAAGTCGCTGGTTGCGAATTTGATGCAGTCAAATGTCTCACTGCCTCTAACAGAGAGCTAGCCAGTGTCGCAGCAATAGAAAAGGCTGACATTTTAATTTATTGGTGAATTATTACAATAACCGCAGATATTAATTAAAAACTTAATAAGGCGCTTCAAATTAAGCTGAATATAGCAGTGGTCCCGAAAATATCTACTAGGGGAGCAGCATTAATCTGCTAACAAAAAGGAGCTTAGCGGGCGTCAACGCTACCGTCATACTACAGTCCTTTCGCAGTAGAAAGATGCAACCCAACAGCATCCTTATTAAAAACAGAATAAAGATCACTGTCCTATTGACAGACTTGTCAATGGAAGCTAGCCAACCCCAGCCTTATACCAACCACAATAAAGATCAATGTAATTTTGACACTGTGATTTTTTATGTCAAAGCAGATGTAATATAACAGTGTAAAGACTGTATAGCGGGTTCGTTGCCCGTTAAAAGTCACTTTCGCCAACACAATTTCAAGATACGTCGTCTTGTACAATTTATGATGCTGTCTCTGAGAGTCATTCACTTTTTACAAGAATCCCCGGGTGGTAAGTTGGGATTTTTTTCTTTATTTTTTTAACAATATATTCGATGGAGGACCCTAAAGTTAGTGGCATAACTTTAATGAAAGATGGTTGGTGTTTTTATTTTAAGGATTTTTGGGAGACCTACTTGTGTTATGAGGTATTCTTATTTAGGTTTAGTGAGTGCTTAGCGTCTGCGTAAAAGCTTTTTTTATAGACACAAAAACAACAAAGTTTTTTAGGGGTAAACTGTCTTCAATATTAACAAAATATCTCCTACATATTATATTCTTTGACAGACTCTTAGCTTAGCTTCATAAACTTAACAAGACTGTATGCAAACATCAACCCCAAGATCTAAAATCTCAAACTAAAAACACATCACCTGCTTAACATGAGATGTTTTCAACAACGAAACAATTTGAAACTCTCAGCAAACTCATGCATAATTAATAATTTACCTACGTTTAGTGCACTTTACTAACAAAATATTCTCTTAATGGATTAAAACAGTCTTTAAGGGTTGCATGCTCGCGTGTGCTCAAGGGGTATTACACTACTTGCTCTATAAAAAGCGTGACGATATGAGATTCATGTATCGATTGCAACTTTCACCTTTAGAGGGCAAACTTTACTAGTTTATGGTTTAAAATTGGCTTGGCATGATTTTGTCGACGTTTTATAAGTGCCCATCTAGGCCTATGTGAAATAAAATATTTTGATTTTTGATTGTGCTGACATACCTACTGATCGTAGCTGGTAGCAATTGGATGAGGACAGTGGCAGATATATTAATACGGTGTGCCAATGATATAATGAAATTAGGAGTATTGCTTTCTCGGCATTGTTGCCCGAAGTCTTAAGACCCCGAAGACCCCGTTAAGGTAAAAGGGTGAGGGCAAAATAAAAGGATGTTAGTTGCAAATAGAGAAAGCACCTCTTGTCGGGAAATCTGGACTTGTCAGTTTCCATCAGAATAATTAAGATAAATGTTTTTTCTCTCCTCAGTATAGGAAGAGGTTTTTGCGGTGACATATTTTACGAGAAGCATCTATTTATTTATTAATATAGGTTCACCAACAGCTTGTGCGTACAACATATCTTAAGTATACATAAGTTTTAGTCTTGAACTTACACAGTCACCAATAACAGGTTAACCAGCATTCACAAAAATAAGTGTAAGTTAAAAATAAACAAAAATTAAACGAGTGGCTCTAGATATCAAATTCAGCAGTAACCTCCTTACATTATCGTCTTTCTTTTGTTTCGGTCAAAATTCCAAGTGTACTTTCAGCTCCAGTTTACCCACTTCATTTACAAAACAATAGGAATACACACCTAACATTTCAACGGAACCACACCCAACATAATCCACTCACAATTCCCCAGAGTTGGTAGTTTTTAAGCAATTCCCGACCTGTACATTCAATTAAAAATTAGAGTACTTTACACAAAGGGGCTCGGGGAAAGTGGAACGAGCTCACTCCACGTTTGAAACGCGTTTTAGTCGCGTTTTCTCAGCTTCTCGTGGTGCAGGAAAACAATTAAACCCTTCGCTTGTTCGAGGGAAAGTTTGTGGGGGAACTGCAGCATCCGTCTCCTTTGTATCTAAAGTGGGCGACCTGAGGGACAGGAGCCAGCGGTATTGATATATTGGTAAAATATTTCGTGGGTATTTTTAAAAGGAAGGTATCATTTTTTTTCTATTTTTAGAAATGTATAGGTTCCCACTGTTTAGAAGTTGAAGGTGTCTTCATGTTTCAGTAATTTTAGGGTTCCAAAGGGTACGTTTGTCGGTCACAGAACTGTTTCTCAAGAATCATTAATTTGTATTTATATATGACTCATTATCTTCGTGTATTATTCAATGCAAGTATTATTTTTATGTGATACTAGCTGACCCGCGCAACTTCGTCTGCGTCACATAAGAGAGGGTGGGTCGTAGGCACCTATTATACAATTCTAAAGGAGCACATCACACACATAATGAAAATGAATAAGATATTCATTGGAATCAAATGATGTTAGAGCAGATTCGTTCAAAATTAAATACTTCTGATGAATAACGTATTTATTTGGATAAGGATAAATACCATGTTTACAAAAACACCTTTGCAAAAATAATGCATAATTTTTGAAGAAAATTGAGAACCATAAAAAAGATGAGTGTTTTTTAGAACTTTTAAAAGGAACAATTCCGTCATACATGATTGCTGCGTTACTTTAACCGTTTACGCAGCGGACGCAACGGAAGCTCTCAAAAGGAATAAATTTTCGGCGTTTTTTATTTTGTGTGCAATACAGAATAAGAATCACTAAACTATTCTCGACAGCCTCTACGTCTTCATCCTCAGACACTCGATGAAAGTCATACTCCAGCTAATTCTAAAGTTCTCATCAAGGTGTATGAAATGAGCCCAAACACGATTTTTAGGGTTCCGTAGCCGAATGGCAAAAAACGGAACCCTTATAGATTCGTCTTGTCTGTCTGTCCGTCTGAATGTCACAGCCACTTTATTCCGAAACTATTCGGACTAAACCGTTGAAACTTGGTAGGTAGATGTATTCTGTGAACCGCTTTACGTTTTCTATACAATAATTAAAAAATAACAGATTAAGGGGGGCTCCCCACAGTTCCGATAGTTGTTGAGAGGATCCGGCAATTGGGTCTCGAGGTGGCTTTGCACAAATCCGAGGCCCACATGGCCTCGTTTTTTTTTCTTTCATGGGCCTCGTAATGCGCCACCGTCGGGATCCATGCTGACGGTAGGAGGGGTTCCCTTCGGCGTCGAGTCGACTTTGAAGTACCTAGGACTCGTCCTCGACAGCCGGTGGAACTTCGTTGAGCATTTCCGACGTTTAGCTCCCAAACTGAAACGGGCTGGGGCTGCCTTCAAGCGGCTCTTGCCCAACCTGAGGGGTCCAAACGCCTCCTGCCGTAGGCTCTACGCGGGGGCCGTGCGGTCCATGGCCCTTTACGGGGCCCCGGTATGGGCGCGTTCAATTAAGCGGCGTGCCACCCACTACCTGAACGCGCCCCACAAGGTGGTAGCCGTAAGGCTAATCCGGGGGTACCGCACGATCTCCCGCGAGGCGGCGAGCCTCCTAGCCAGATCTGGAGGCGATAGTCCTCGCGCGCCTGCATGAATGGCGCGCGGAGGCACTACGTCGGGGGGAAACTCCGCTGCCGCGGAAAATCACCGCTCAGCGGACAAACCTCCGACGCGATCTCATGGCGACATGGAGACAGCGACTGTCGCAACCCAGTGCAGGGCACGCGAAAGAGGCGCCACGTCGCCCTCACCTTCCGCCTGACGTAGGTCCTCACCGGACACGGTTGTTTCGCGAGGTTCATGCACCGAATCGGGCGGGAGGAAACGCCCGGGTGCTATCATTGTGAGGAGCGTTCGGAGGAGACGGAGGCGCTCACCTTGGAGGTCTGCCCCGCTTGGGCGGAGCTCCGCCGTGTCCACGTAGCGGCGATCGGCGGCGGCGACCTGTCGCGCCCGGCCCTGGTTCAGGCCATGGTCCGGAGCGAGAGGGAATGGGAAGCCGTCACCTCAAACTCAAACATTTATTTCAAATAGACCCGTGACAGGCACTTTTGCATAGTCAAAAATAAGCTACCTACATTCCCGCCACAGGCATAATAACTGTGAATGGACTGTAGTTGCCCATTCGAAAATAGTAGATCTCATGGAGAAGAATGGGCAAGAAACTCCATGGACTCTCTTTTCTTTTCCTCCTTCTGCGAAGCAGTCATGCTAGCGAAGGAGGTCGCGGGACGTGAGAGGGAGAGAATCTCTCGCCCCAGCAGCCGCGGGGGACGCACCGGGCGTCGGGGGCCACGTGGTGGCTACCGGCCACCGCAGGTGCGGGCCTTTGGACGGTGAGTAATGGGTTAGCGTCTGAGCCGCGCGGGTACCTTACTCATAGATCTAAACTCCCCTCCCGCACGCGCACCCCGCTTTGGTGACGCCCACTTCGCAACGGGCCGTGAAGCAGAAATCGTAATATTTTAATTTCGCCATAACTTCAAAACCAAACGTCCAATTTGAATCATTCAAAGACCAAATATTATCTACATAAACTGTACTTAGTGATAAAAATTTATTTTGATAAGGATTATAGCATGAGTAAAATAAATGCGTTTAAATGTAGTCCAAAAAAAAATCAAGATTAAAAATGGTTGTTGTGCCTCTCTCTCACTCGACATAGATAGGTATAGTGTGTCACGGACTTTTTTGTAGACATTTATAAGATCTACAATTAATTAGAACATTTTGTGGTTCTATCTTTTATAGTTTAGGCAGCGTACGCAAAATAAGTAACTTTTCTGGTTGATTTTTTACACCTTGTGTCCGAAAAACCCAAATATCTTACGGAACCCTATTTTTTTCCAAAATAAAATTTAGCCTATGTTACTCGTGGATAATGTAGCTTTCGAATGGTGAAAGAATTTTTAAAATCGGTCCAGTAGTTTTTGAGCCTATTCATTACAACCAAACAAACAAACAAACAAAGTTTTCCTCTTTATAATATTAGTGTAGATTTCCCGAGTACAACTTGAATAAAAAAAAAGCATCAAAGTGTCTATGCTTGTAAAAATTCTGAGCCGGTGCCAATTTGTGGCGAGTGCTTGGCACTTGATAAATCTACATTATGCCATGCCACGTCCTTCTGAAGTAGCAAGAGTTTAGCCTCTTTTTCTTAGAAAATCCTGATGTATTTTATTCAATGCAAATTACTTGTTGGAGTGACCATTAAAGTAGAATTAATGTTGCCAAAATACTGGATTAAAAAATAAAGACATCATCTTGTGATAAATAATTTTCGTTAAAAATAAAAATATCCTGCATGTGTAAATATAATGAAAATTATTGTTTACTTGTAATTTTTGGTTAGATAGGTTTTTGGTTAGTAGAATTGACTGATTATACTTATGCTTAGAAGTTGTAAAAGTAAAGTCAGTTGGTTATCAGGAATCTTAATTAAGTCTGCCTTTATATGTATAAAGGGACAGTTTCCTGCACGTATGTAACACTTTGATTTCAAGCTGGTCTAGCGTGGTACGAAGTGTCAATAGAATAAGAGGTACCTCTAAATCATCATCTGCCTAGCCTTTTCCCAACTATATCGGGGTCGGCTTCCAGTCTAACCGGATGCAGCTGAATACCAGTATTTACATGGAGCGACTGTCTATCTGACTTCCACAACCCAGTTAGTACTGGGTAATACGATGCCCTTGGTAAGACTGGTTGTCAGACTTTTTGGGCAACTGACTACCTAACGACTGTCAAAGATCTGCAAATGACACCCGGGACCCGGTACCTCTAAATAGAGATTTAATATTATATTTCATTGTTCGCTTCTGAATCAGGCCATGACAGAGACTAGAGGCGCTCGCGATGAACATTCGCTAAATACAGCTCTTCCCGAGCCTCTCAAGTCAGTGTTGAGCGCTCGTAAGTTGAGCGGTCGCCCACTGCTACATACGGATTCACGAATTGGATCTCTGATATATTTTGGTAATTATAAAATACAAAAGCTTTTCAGTACCTTATCTTATATTTGGAAAGGTGTAAACATATTATTAGTTTCGTGAAAAACGTGACATCATGATCATTTCTTCATATTTTCATCATCATCAGCCTACAGCGGTCAACTGCTGGACATAGGGCAAGCCATTCAACTCAATTCTCAGCAACTATCATCCAGTTGCTACCAACCACCCTGATCAAAGATCCCCCCCCACCCCCTAGCCTGAAGGTCTCCATATTTTACTAATTTAAAATTAATCCTTACTTGAGATCTAATTTATTCATCTAGATTATCTTAAGGACTACTTTGTTTAGGCAGTTTACATTACACAAACTGTAACAAAGTTATACTTCACCTCTAAACAACGCTATTACAAAAGTCTAGACTTTGAAGGTAAGTATAGAACAACACCAGCTTATTTTCATATAATATTATGACATGCAACAAAGGAAAATGGGGTCATTACGTTAGGCGGGAGCGGCAGGTAATCAACTTGTCACTACATGCTTAACCCTTCATGTTATGGCAATATGAGGTTTTTGATTGGCAGTATGATCTTTAGAATGTAACATTATTATTTATTTTTCACAGGTTCCCCTCCACTCCTTCCACTTCTCGCAAACCTGCGCATCTTCCTTTCAGGTCTGACGGAACCCGTCCAGTTCGTCCCGCCACCTCCTTCGCGTCCTACCACGACTCTGCCTCACAGTTATTATGAAAAAAAAAAATTAACTGAATTAATCTTGGCCGGTTGGAAACTTGGTTTTTTGATATACAAAACGATAGAATATGGAAAATGAAAGATTACTTTTGTCAAAGTCGAACACTTTTTAATCCATTTAGTTTATTAAAAAGCGCTTTTGAATGTCCACCTTTGCAAGGAAATAGAATTGGTTCTACTTGCCCATTCGTAAAGATAGTTTCGGATGGAGCAGATAGGTAAAACTCTAAAAACACTTCGTAGTAACTCTTTTATTTTACATTAATTCAAAAATTATTCTTACAGGCTCAATCTTCATTCTTAGAACAAAGTTAGGCTCATCATAATTGAAAACTTGGAGCCAGACAGACTCTTCGTCTGAAAAACGAATGCCTGAGTGTTATTTTGACAGTCACCGGGAGAAAATGTTAAAGCCCAACCTTTCCTTATACTTACTAAGATGGATACCGCACGAGCGTATTCAAATGTAAATAAGCCAAAGCAAAGAATCGTCATCTAAATCCAAAAAATCCTACTTTATTCCACACAGTTGCATAACACCGCCCGTCACACCGAACTGTAACGACCACTCGGTTTTCAATTACACCGTAATTGTGGCTAAAGCTGTAATAACGTCGGTACCCGGCAATTTAGTACGTCGAACGTAAATTGCATTTGTTTTTCACTGTGTAATAGGCGGTTCGTCTGACGGTAGCATCGGTCTAACAATCGTGCCTTTTTGGGCCATTGTTAGGTTAGGTTACGTACGTAATTTTATACTTACTTGTTGTTTATTGGATTACGTCAGATTTCCAGTAGTTTCTTTATGCCTTTCTCATAAGTCTGAAGGCAAAAACGACAGGACGCTTCTTACTCTATAAAGATCCTTACGTCACCCCCGTTCTTCTTCTCTTTTTGTCCCTTATATCTCTTCTCCTTCTCATTTACTTCACTAATACTTGCACGCCTTAAACAGGACAACATAGTGATCTTTATCAGTATCCTATTCACAACTTATGTTCTTAGACCTACTCATGTTTTACAACTACAGAATTTAGACTTTGACCTTTTTAAAGTCAGTTTATAATGGTGATTCGTGCATATTAACATAAAAACTGTATCAAACAGATATCTCAAAATATTTCTTATAGAGACCTTGTTCAGAAAATAGAGTATTTTAGCTGCAAATACGAATGCACACTCGCAACAATACTTCAAACTATCACATTAAAAAAACACTTCCAGTATTCAAACCAGTAACTCTTGAAAAAAAATTGCGTGACAGAACGAAATAATATGTACTGAGCAATTTAGTGCGATTACAACTGACATTACAGTTTTTTTATTTATATTTTAATGGTGGTGAAATGACACTCTTTGACAGCCCCTACCATTAGCTCCGTCCCGTAATAATGGGGACAGTTTATTTCTTAATGCAGTTGCAGGTTTTTGCTACTTTTGTATTTATGTACAAAGTGTGGGGATTAGCGGTTCCTAAGAGCCAGCATGATGCTTACACTTTCTGCATTCTTGCAACTACAATATTTCTAGTTATTTAGTTCTATACATTGATGTTTACAAGATGGAGGAGCTCGTGGCTAAATAATAACAGCTGCTCGGGTCGATCTTTAGGTTAAGCCGTGCTTGCCTAGGTTGGTTCGTGGATGGGTGACCGCCCAGTATATACCGAGTTTCCTCCGTGCCTCGGAAAGCACGCTAAGCCGTTGGTCCCGGGTGTCATTTGTAGATCTTTGACAGTCGTTAGGTAGTCAGTGGCCAAAAAGTATTAGCCAGTACTAACTGGGTTGGGGCGGTCAGACAGGCAGTCGCTCCATGTAGAATACTGGTATTCTGGAAGCCGATCACAATATAGTTGGGAAAAGGCTAGGCAGATGATGTTGTTTGTTGTAGTCCAGCAGTGGACATCTTTCGGCTGAAATGATGATGTTGTTGTCTGATGGCTGAATATTTAAAAACGTCTTGACTAGTGTAAGAAATTGTAATTTAAATAATTTTTACATGTAGGCTAAAAACTGCTCATTAGTTTATAACGTTTTCACTGGTGAGAGACAGACCTCTCTATGAAAGGGAACTACGCGGACTGCAGCTTACATGATGATTTTTTTAAATATTTGAATCTCTTTGAATGTACCTGATATTTGAACGAATTTAAAGTTAGACATGCATAATTTTCGCAAGTTATAAATTGTAATTTAACATAAAAAAAGTATCTGAATGTTAAGATGTGTTGACTCAAAATGACATTAATTAATCATACTAATCATAATCTTTCTTTATTTTCAGGTAAGTAACTGCTGGCGCCACACTAAAAAAAGCCCCACTTAATCAAACAACACTACCATAAACCTCCTCAGTAAGTATCAACAAAAAACTTTGCCCACAACTTTCTCTCGCCGTAAATTCTCTTCAACTAATATAATATTTTGTCCCGTTTCTCTTAAACAAAAATATTGTGGGCCTCGTAATTCCCAAAGTTATATAGGTGGGCTCTGTACCTCGGAGTGTATTTACTTAAAGTGGTCTACAAAATTATTTAAACTTAAAACCGAAGCAAACTTTGCAAGCGGTAATAACTCCGGCGGTGTTTGTCAAGTACTATTGGAATAGGTCATTAGTTTATCGTCTTTACGAAATTGTGAGAAAACAGGTGACTTTACTGTGGAAACCTCAAATAAAGTTCGAAAATAATTACTTGGTACTCAATTTACTTACTGTTGGTCTAGTGGTGGCCCGGGTCGGACAAAGTGCTATTGGGTTTTACCATCAAGAATTTCTCAATAGCAGCTACGAATCAGGATTTGTGTCCGGTTGATGACAATAAGCTCGCCCCCTATTACATGGGACTTAAACATAACTGGCGAAATGTGGGTGTACTATTAGGCACTCCTCTGTCTAATCCTGCGGGGATTACAGGCGTGATGTTGAGTATTCGCCTGTAATGTAACAAACCAAGATTCGATGTTGTACAGAAACAAGTGATTGCTACAATTTGTATCGTTACAGGTTGCGCACTGTAATGTTTGGTTGAAAATCCTTGATTTTACCTTAATTTATGAAAGATGAAAATCACAACCCTGGTATTACTCATCATATCTATACGCATTACGTTTTATGAATGAGGATAGACAAAATTATATTTTTATAATTTCATAAAGCATGTTCGCATGGACCTTGTTAGATATGAGGTTGATACAAGGCATTTTCTAGAAACTCACAAAGTTTTCACTTGAATTTTTTGCTATCTGAAATCGACTTAAGAAAAGAGGACTCGTAGTAATCCTCAAGTCGGAACTTACTTACTAATTCAAACTTAACGAAAAATCTTTTAATTTGGCAATGTAGCTACGGGACCCACATCTAAGCAGTGCGCAGTACAAAACTTTCCTTTACGACTTACTCAACGGACTGAGTCCAGTTAAAATTCTGTGGGGACAGTAAATTTGTAAATTTTACCTGACGCTGCTACGTCATGTCCCTTCTGAAAGAGAGTGCTATTAAATAAATAAGAGGGTTCACTAAAATATATTTTTGGTTTTATATTTAAATTTTCATGAGCAAAGGGTTGGAAAATCTAGATTAAAAGAGGAATAAAACAAGTTTTCTCTTTAAAGTACTCTGCATATTTTCTTTGCTTTTACCAAGATGGGGAAACATGTACAAAGTTGTTTCAAAATGTACTTGAATGTTTCAGGGATTGAAGTTTTCTTTTTCGGAGTGAAATGTTTTATTTAAGTTGGTGGTCCGTTATTATTAGTCGGTACATTTTTGATGCTTTTAAGCGAAACTCTTTGTTATATTAGGTTCCTGAGAAAACTGCTGAGCAAATTACATGGAATAACTTTTACCCAAAAGTTAATTTAGAATTAAATTAAAACTGTTTCGTTTACATTTTTAATTTATGAACTAAGAACGTCCACCTGACATTTTTAAATAACTTTCTACAAATATTGAAACCTAACGTTTTATAAAGATGGTTTGAATTTGAAAGCTGCCTCTGAAGGCGTCTTTTTAAGATAAGTTTTTTAAAATTTAGGTCACCTCACGCCTTAGTATTTGCGGGACCATTTTTTACCATTTCAAAGTAATTACATCAAGAATAAAATTCATTTCGACATGCCTCAGTTTGTGGAAGTAATGATCGTCTACGATAGAACGCTTTTAGAGTACAATATAAATGAGAGACTATGTTTTGAATAAACTATTTTAAGATGTTAGCAAGTCTTATTGTCTTGTTTTTTTTTAGTAAGTAGATAGTCTTAATAAAAATCATCACTTTGTGATAACCTAAATCAATCTGATTTTAAGAATCGGTTAGAGGACAAAAACTGAGTAAAATTAAATACTCTCAAGTAAACATACATAGTTCAATATAAAGGGTGTAAAAAGACCCTTAACGAAGCCGAAAGGTACTTGTTCTCCCCGTTATTGCGATCATTTTTTTTGTTCTAGACCATACCTGGGAACCTTCTAGTTACGGAGATATTGGGGGTCAAAGGTCCAACTTTTTCACAAGTTTTTTTTTAAATACATGTTTTTAAGGTTTTAACTTTACTTTAATTACCTCCATGACCCGTTTACTATTCAAAGCATCCATCAGCACCAAGTTTTGAGTGCGTTACATTGAGTTTTACCGCAAAACGTAATTTTTCACCCCAAAAAAAAAGTCGTTTCCCAGCAATAATTTTTGCGTAAAGTTGCTTAGTTTGATGTACAGAATGCTTGGTTGACGGCTTCGTGAAGGGTCTGTTTACACCCCGTATTTAAAATTACATTATTCTGTTTTATGAGAATCTTTTGCAGAATTATTGTTTTGTGCCTTTTGAGTATACTCGTATGCTAACCAAATAGAAGTGTTTTTTTTCTTTTGAACTCTAACTTCAAAGTCTTTAGACCCTTTTTTAGACACACTGTCCAATTTCAAAATAATTACACCAAGCCGTACAGAACGTTTATCACTGCACCCAACCCGTTGCCTGCCGCGCCGGGCACCCGCGACCGCCAACATATTACCGTTCAATTGATTTATAATTTTCATCATTTGCCCAGTCAGCTGTGCTCCACGGGAATTGATTTCCATTCAAATTTATGTTACGCATCCGTAAATAACTCATAACCGAATAAAAAGTACGGTTCATTGGGCACTTTAAGAGTTAATAAACAGAATTTACATTTTTATTATTATTGTTGTTGGTCACTGCCGGCGCGGAAGGGTTTGTGATAATGTTTTGACGACGACATTTTGGAATTGGTTATTTTATTTGCTTTTGAATTTAATTTGTTATGAGTAGCAAAGTATTAAAAAGGAAAGACTGGATTTATTGTAATGCTTATAAACATGTAGGGGATGACTCACGCTACTAAAAAACTAGAAGGTTTATGTATTGACAGATTGCCTTATAATAAAGGAATTACTTACTGTCTGATTTATTTTATTTTAACACCTACTTTCTATAACGACGGCGGCTGTATTGTAATTCTAGTTTCTTATATTAAGTCTGAAACCTTCGTTAACTCTGAATTGGTCGCGGCTAAAAAGTTACGTAAATGGTCACGTGGAGTGCGTGACACCCCGATCATATAAATCAAATACGAAATACATACAAAATCACGATTATCTTCGGTACTTGATCATAAAGGACACGTGTTTTTATGAAGCGGGAACTTCAGCGCTCAAAATTTCAAAAGAATTTAAAAGTTCTAAACCTTTAAGGATGCGCTGGGGTGTGTAACACCCCACGCGACCAATTAAGGGTTAACCAGCTTATTAACAATCAAATTAAAGTTAGGTTAGGTACTCAGTAAAAATCTTAATAAATCTTAAAACTTCAACCCCCATTTCAGAAAATCTTTGACTCTCTCATCATACTACCAAATAATCTTAAAACTTACTACTTGAAGTCAGTAAAACAGTAACTTCATCCAGACAAGCTTTCGCGTAGTAATGCGACATTAACAAGTTTATTACTCCACTCCGCTCGTATGACTGAATGCTACTTATTATTCACCTGAAATTTCATTTCGACGTACAGTCACGTGCACAAGTGATAACACGGACTAATCTCCTAGAATTATGCACTCATGAAAATGTACTAATTGAACCACGACGCGACGAGTTTCGAGTTCTGCCAGCTAAAACTGAAGTTTGTTGAAAGTGTGTTCTATCTTAACACTTTTGCTAGTGACTACGCTCATAAAGTACAATAATACCCAGATTGAGCCGTTATTTCAACGCGTTGGTCATTATGTAAATTCAGGGTGGGAATTTTAAATTTTCCTTTTACACTTATTTGATTAGGGTGCACAAATTGTTTCATCCCCTGAGTTTACTTAGGCCAGTTCAGTACGCCGACGAAAATCCACTGCCAGTAGATTATTCGGGTTTTATAAGGGTCCCAAGTTACCTCCAGGATTTTCCACGGTCAAAACAAATTTGCTTTTTTATGGTCCCATAAAATTGATGGGTCCAAATATGCTATACCTTATTTTCTTAAGTGTGTTTTTATTTGCTTTATTACGTTCTGAATATTGATTTATTGAGACGTTTCCTGTTTTATGAAAGGACTGGAAGTATTTTATTTGAAAAGGTATTTATAATATATTAGTAAAATATGGATATGGTCTGACTTTGGCCCTATTTCTCATACCAATGAATTGCAAAATAATTCTCAACTGTGAAGCATGACTGTCGCTCACACTTATAAAAAATTGGATTAAAATTTTTTCAGGAAAAATTGTGAAGATAATTTCAGAGTTTTTCCATCGTTATCAACTTATCACCTAAGACTTTCCAAACTTAGAATTTCGCGATCGAATCTAGTCTCGAAATGTCTTGAAACAAGAGAAAAATGGAAGATTGCGTTTCGACTAGTGAGTTACATAAGCTGAGGTACTTCATATCAGTCTACAAGTTTAAACATTTATAGCTACACATAAAGATAACTGACTGATATTCAGAGAGGCGATGTATGTACATCGTGTGTCGATTTATTTTTAGAGTATGAGTGTTACATTATCATTGCTGAATGTTGGGCAAGGAATGTAGTAATGGATTCTGGTTTAAGTAGTGTAATAATAAGCTACTACCATACGATATTTTATGTTGATTACTTTTAGGGATGGGGAATGGGGTGGCATAACATCTAGCCACCCAAGTCAGACCTCACCTGCACGTGGTACCCCTGCTGACAGACGAACGAGGATATGACGAAAAACTCACCAAGACGCACTGGCCAGCGTGGTGTTTTAAGGCCAAAAACCCCCTTTCAAATATGAATACTGCCAAAAAGCCCCGGCCCTCAGTTCCCAGCAGCCCCGCTATTCCAAGTTCCGACAGCGGCTCTGGTAACGGCGGGGCAGAGGGTGCTAAGAATCTCTGGATGTCGCCTAACTGTCACACCCCAACGACCCTGACCCTGGCGTGTTACAACGCCAGGACGCTAAGAACGGACGAACGATTAGTAGAATTTCAAGTTGAAGCCGAATCTATCAAGTGGGATCTCATAGGCCTATCAGAAGTACGCCGAAAAGGCGAAGAGATTTTAAAACTACAGTCAGGTCACCTTTTCTTCTTCAGAGGTCACGAAGATTCCTCATACGGCGGCGTAGGATTTCTTATTAATAAAACGATAGCCTCATCAGTTCAAAATATCAAAAGTATCTCACCAAGAGTTTGTTTTGTTATCTTGAAACTGAATGATCGATACTCCCTTAAAATCGTTCAAGTCTACGCCCCCACATCTCAACACCCGGATGAAGAGGTGGATACCTTCTATGAAGATATCGAAAAGGCCCTTGCCGATACACCATCACATTTTTACACCATTATGGGCGACTTTAATGCAAGAGTTGGCCAGCCACTCACAAACGAGAGATCTATCGGTAGATTTGGCCTTGGTCTGCGTAACAAAAGAGGGCAAACTCTGGCAAATTTTCTTGAGCAAAAAAATATGTACGCTATGAACACTTTCTTTGCAAAGCGACTTTCGAGAAAATGGACTTGGGCGAGCCCAGACGGAAAGACCAAAAACGAGGTCGACTACATAATAAGCTCACACAAACATGTAGTCACGGATGTCTCTGTCCTCGCTCGCTTTAAGACCGGAAGCGACCATCGTCTAGTCAGAGCGGAGTATAGGTTCGATCTAAAGAAGGAGAGATCAAAAATGATACGAAGATCGAATCCTAAGTACGAGAAACAGGAAATACTCTCACTTCAAGAACAGTATACTTTGGAATTGGCTAACCGATTCCAGGGACTTGAGGAACCGAACCTAGATGCCAATCGGCTCAACGAGTTGTTACGCACGGCCATAACTGAAACAACACAAAAACACCTTGGAAAAGTGCGCAAAAAAGAAGGGAAACTGACACCTGAAACCTTAACTCTTATTGAACAGAGAAGATCAATGCAACAGCACACCATACAAAATCAAAGAGCAATAGAAAAAATTAATCGGCAAATAAGTAAACTAATTAAAAGGGATACTCGCAAGCACAACACAAAAATTATAACAAATACAATAGAGCAAAATAGAGGGCCAAAAGTTTTTAAGAAGAAAATAAATACAAGCACACAACAAATTCTTAAGCTAAGAGATGAAGATGGTCGGATTGTTACAGATCGTAACCAATTATTGAACATTGTGGAGAGATTCTACGAAGAACTGTATGCCTCAAAATCTGCAGAACCGTCGTCACCAGGTAACGACCTTAGAGCTCCGCCCAAAAATCACCGAGGGTCTGAAAGTCTGCCGAATATCATAGCTTGTGAGGTAGAAAAGGCACTGTCGCAAATGCAGACTGACAAAACACCTGGCGAGGACGGTATTACGGTTGAATTACTGCGTGCTGGTGGTCAACCCGTACTAAAAGTTCTCGTAAAACTGTTCAACAGCGTCCTCTTCAGTGCCACGTCACCAGATGCATGGAAGAGGGCGACAGTTGCTATACTCCATAAGAAAGGAGACCATTCAAACCTTAGCAACTACCGTCCTATATCTCTCCTCTCTCAAATTTATAAACTGTTTGCCAAAACCATCTGTAATCGTCTCACCCGCCAACTAGACGACTGCCAGCCCGTTGAACAAGCCGGTTTCCGAAGTGGTTTCTCCACGATTGACCACATCCATACCGTGAAACAGATGATGGAGAAGAGTGCAGAATACAATCGGCCACTGTGTTTAGCCTTCGTCGATTACGAGAAGGCATTCGACAGTGTCGAGCATTGGGCCGTCTTTAACTCTCTCCATCGCTGCCAGATCGACACTCGGTATGTAGACATACTCAGGGAGTTGTACGATGCGGCGACAATGCAGGTCAGATTGCATGAACTCACCGCACCGATTTCGATCAAAAGAGGAGTGCGACAAGGAGATACCATTTCGCCTAAGCTTTTCACTGCTGCCCTGGAAGACGTGATGAAAACACTGAAATGGGACAAAAGTGGTGTAAACATCAATGGTGTCTACTTGTCTCACCTCCGGTTTGCGGATGACCTCGTGTTGTTCGCCGAATCCCTAGAAGACCTTCAATGCATGCTGAAACAACTTTTTGATGCTTCCCTACAAGTTGGCTTAAGAATGAACATGTCCAAGACGAAGGTGATGTCAGGCATTCCGGACGACTCTGTCTCAGCTATTATGGTTGGGAACGAGCGTCTGGAGATGGTTGATCATTATGTTTATCTTGGACATGTTCTATCTTTTGACAAGGAGCATTCCAACAAGGAGATTTCTAGGAGAGTACAGCTCGGATGGGCGGCATTTGGCAAACTAGAACATATTTTTCGGTCCAAAAAGATCCCTCAGTGCCTAAAAACCCGCCTTTTCAACCAATGTGTCCTGCCAACAATAACCTACAGTGCCGAGACATGGACGCTCACAAAGGAGACTGTCCACCGAGTACGAGTGGCACAAAGGGCCATGGAGCGAGCCATGCTCGGCATAACCCTCTTAGATCGAGTGCGTAACACCGAAATCCGCCGTCGGACGAAAGTCTACGATGTCGGGGACCGGGCGGTGCGCCTCAAGTGGACCTGGGCAGGACACCTGGCTAGACGCGGAGATGGCCGATGGAGCAAAGCTTTGACCGAGTGGTGGCCAAGGTTTGGCCAAAGAAATCAGGGCCGTCCTAAAGCTCGTTGGGTTGACGATATCGTCAAAGTCGTGGGAAACACCTGGATACGGGACGCACAGAACCGGGAAGTGTGGCAGAAAAAAGGGGAGGCCTATACCCAGCAGTGGGTGATTCCAGGCTGATGATGATGATGATGACTTTTAGGGATTAGTAATATAATATGAACACGTTTAGCAGTCAGGTTTTTTCATATTATGTTGTAATGCTGAGATTTTTGTTTGTAATGAACATTTTACTAAAGAACGGATAATAAATCTAAAAAATACTTCATTTTGTCTATGACTAGCAATCTGTGTGGTCTTCAGACCTTAAAATGTCAAAATTCAAATTCTAATGTTACGTAGATCTCAAGAATAATATTTGTAAGTGCCAGACAAAAAGTGTGTTGGAAAAGTGGGCCCAGTGTTCATACAAAAGGGCCTATGGTCCTTTATAAAAGGTTTCTTTTCTCTTTTTCAATCTGTGTGCGCTTCAGCGATACCTTATAATGTCAAAACTCTAATTTTAATGTTATGTAGATCTCAAGAATAATATTTGTAACTGCCAGACAAAAAGTGTTTTGAAAAGTGGGTCCAGTGTTTATACAAAAGTGCCCATGGTCCTTTATAAAAAGGGTCATTTTCTCTTTTTAAGTTAGAATCTTAAAATACACATGCCTATACAGTCTGTGTCACTATTATGACCTAACTTGACATTGATCTAATTCCAAGTTCACCAAACAAAACTCTCGACAGTCCGAACACCAACCATCCCCCATTTCTTCTGCCCCAAATGAGAACAATGTAAATTCAAATGAACCCAAATCAAAGTACCAATTAAATTAATTGCTGAAGCGTCTAAATTCGTAATCAAAGTGAAGAATGAAAATTACGTGACGTCAAAATTTTGGAATGGATGTAAAGTTCTGGGAGATTTTATCGGGGTGACAGAGGTCACCTTTGCACAGGTCGAGGAGGTTATAAATGTTGACCTTACTACTGACCCTCCAGCCGATACGTTTAACTGTGATTATAGTTCGACAGTTTGAGAGCTTAGGGATGGGCCTAGCGTCGATAGTTTTTGATTATATTATGTAGATGAATTGATTGGAAAAGTCTCAAGTTTTGTAAATTAATAGATTTAGATATCATATTCTACGACGTAAAACTATGTGAGTCGTAAAATTCTGTAATTTTTATTTCCTTGATGAGTATTATTGTGAAACAGATTATGACTTATTGTGGTCTGTTAAAGTTATTTTGTGTCAGAAAATACGATTAACGTTGCCGAAAATGGTTCAAGGAATTTTTATTTGCTAGGTTGAAATTATTTTTTAATCGAGAGCTAAGTAGGTAATATCTGCCTACTTAGCTCTAGATCAAAAAATAATTTTGAAACAGTAAAACATAAATGGGTCTCTGCAGAAATGGCATTAGGTATAATTATTCAACTTTCATAGCTATACTTTTCTCTCAATTGGAAGGAAATGAAATGTGGTATGATAACTTAAGACTTCTACTCATAATGTTACGAGAAGAATTAAAAATCACAGAGTGGTTTTTACTCGTCTCAAAATGTTTCTACTCTGTGTATAACCTCTAAAATACCTACTCCTACTAATATTGTTATTCTAGATTCAACTTTGATTTAGGTACAGACATGCATGAGCCTAAAAACTACTGGTATTAGCTGTAACAATGTATAGGTACAAACTTGTAAATTAGTGGGCACAATGTAGAGTCACAGGTGTGTTACAAAATTGCATAATGTACATAAAACTGGACAACTAGTGCGGAGTAGTTTACACTAAAAAGTTCCCGTTAAACTCTACGATCATTAACCGGCTTGAATTAGTTCATGTAGTTGCATTACATTATTGCACGCTATCACGTGTGTACCTGTACCTACATTAATAAATGTCTAAGTAGAATAAAAAGTTGTAAGAAAAATAGTGATGTATTTTAAAGGGTGAAAGGACATTTCTCATTAGAATTAACATTGTTTGCTATGGAACCAGAGATCAAAAAATGTTATATATAACATTTTGTGTGTCTTGGTTTTTTTATGCCTGGTTCCTTGGCAAACATTTTAAATTTTACTTTTAATTTGACACTGTACCCCTTATAGTCTTCACCGTTCTCTTGCCTTATTCCTTTCCCAATTAATTTGAAGTCCACACAGCATGTCTTCTTCTTTCTTCTTCTATCCTTCTCTATAATTCGCCATCTCAGTAGTCACACAGTCCATCCATCGTTTCAATCCAAAAATTCTTCACCCTAAATAGTTAGATGTATTGGATAGTTCCTCCATTTTCATCGTTCACTTTCCTCCAAATCCCAGCCCACCTTTAAAAGATAAACCCTCTAATACACTGTATAAAACGTGTCACCACGTCCCACCTCCTATTTTAAAGGCTAACATTTTAAGCTAACTTTAGACTTAGCCTTAACAAAAGCTTAGCGTCCGATATTAGGTGCTTGGAATCAATTACCTGTCCGCCGATTGGACAATTTGTCGTCGGCTAATCCCCAGGCGTTCGATATTAACTAAATTATCTCGTCAGGTGGTACCGATAACCTGGTTAATCGCTTTTGAGAAATAGCTGGTTTGCATAGAGTAGGTTCTTTTTTTTTGTGGGAAAAGAATAATGGTCTGGGACTTGCTGGGAGAGTAAATAGACTGGCCTGTAAATTAGTTTTTGAGCAAGTGATGTACTGCTGGTTTTTCGCAAAGTATTGTGACGATTAGTAGTCAGTAGTAGAGGATAGACGTTGGGATATTAGTTTGCTCGTTTTAGGGATATTTTAGAGATTTAAGCTTGTTTAAAGCATTGACTATCAAAACGAGTTCAAGTTCAAGTTATTTATTTCATACCAAGTATCCATTTGTGTCGAAATATTTGCACAGTAGGTACACACAAATAAGCACATAAACAATTATAATATAAGTAACCTCGTTCCTCACCCATCATCGTAGGTCTGTAAAGATAGTAGCAAATGCCTTTTTGTAGTTTCTGCCTACATAAGTACCCACATAAGAAAAAGGTGTGAGTATAAGCTTGATAGATCCATCACACACAAATTTTATGATGTAAACTCAGGATTTAAAAAAAAACAGAAAAAAAACTTGATTCAGTAAAAAATGTTGCTCACCGCTGCTTTATCCATATCTATGACACTGATGACGAAGAACTTATAACTTCAGATAAGAAAATCGATTTTAAAGTAAGTGCCTCATCAACTGCTTGATTAAGCGCTTAATCGCTTGCCAATTTTGCAGACGAGCGCTGTTTTGCATACATTAGGCTTTATAACTAAAACGCTTTATGATAGAGATTGATTAAACGAGGTCTCTAAGTTACTTTCATGATAAAGAATTACTTTAAAATGTGTGAATAGAATGTTAGATTATAATTACATATAATATGATTTTTTGGTGGCAGATCCTCATGGATACGTTTGAGGAGAACCGAAGGTTATGTCAGACTCTCACCGACTAAAACCACGGTTCCAACAACCATGAGTTGAGCATCCGGGAGATACATGTTCATATTAGTGCACACAACCTTACTGATATCAGCCCCCCCTGGCTAGAGGGTTTTTTTTTCTTTTTTTTTGGGATGGGAAATTATCAAATGACCCCCCCCCGCCCTCTCCCGCTCTGGGCGGAGTGGAAAGAAGTTTCAGACTTTTACTGACTAAAAACCATCCATGTTCCTTCTTTGCTCTTTGTGTTCCAGGGCCGCGGTATCTCTTTCGAACAGACCTGCAGCCCCGGCAGGCATCGGCCCTTACGAGCCCCTTCCTTTTTGCTGTCATCTCTTTGAGGCGCACGTGGAACACGAACGCGCCGTCGAAGGGCTAGTGGGCTTCCAATATGATTTTCTGAAAAACGTAGACAGACGAAAAGAAACTAAATCTTTTTTCTTCCTATCAAGACTAAAAAAAAACCAATGAAAATTACTTCCAATTATCTTCTAACCGTACCAAGGACGACTGGCGACCTAGCTTTCATTAGTGAGATACTAAAGTAACACAAGAAACAGCTATTATTTCTTACACAACCACATACTTGTCGGACAACACTGTAATCAAAGTTTCAGTAGGTACGTCTGTAATTTGATTCCCTTGTCTTGATAACTGCGTACGCACGGTTCAACCTGCTTGTAAATCTAGTGGGTTGGTTAATCAACTTCTGTGTGTAAAGATCTAGAACTTTTCTTTAACACATGTTGTACAACTTGTCTGTGAAAGAAGTTGGTTTATTAAATTAAGGGTTTCGAAGTTTAGAAAAATAAAGAAAAAACTTTTAAAACATTTTGTTACAAGTACCTAGTAACGGAGTATTTATTTTCCTGCTAAACATTTTAAAGTAGATTAATCCTCATACAGCTATTTATTCATCATATTCGTCCGTATGTCACTACTAGGATCCAGCAGAATATCAGCGTCAGGTGCATGCCTGACACATGCTGAGCTGGACTCCCATTTGGTGCAACCTTGAGACGCACACCGCACCTTGTATACTCGTCATTTGATTTGAAGTGTGTCATGGTGTTACTACATAGTATAGTGACACCATGACATAGTATTTCGTAAATATATTTTTCTTATTGTAAATTGGCGCCTTGTTTTTTATATAGTTGTATAGTCATGTAATTTTCATTATTAAATTGTGATTCTGTGTGCACTAAAAAAATGATTTATCTATCTATCTATCATTTTATGCGATTATTATATTTGAAGAACGGTCGCAGTCTTATCTCAGTCTCAAACCGTCAGTAGTATAATACGACCACTTAAAGTGTGCAGTTCAAGGTGGCGTTGCTTGTCAATAAAATTTGCATCGATATGTCCAACTTGGTACATTTATTTTAGTTTTGTGTTTTCCCGCGTGCACAGTTAAGTTGGCAGAAGTGTAGTAGTGACGGCCGCTGAGATGACATTGCGACAAGATTTAGAACATTTTTGACCTTAATAACAATTTCCGAAAAAAAACAAGTGCAATAAATAACTTCTATTAGACTCAAAGTTCAGAAAAAGTGTGCGACTTTTATAATTTAACCAACAAATAACCTATTCAACTTCAGGTCTCAAGATAACTAAACCCACATTCTTAACCAATAACCCCACCAAGTTCACAACGCGTATAGAACCTGCATTGCGTCTAAGGGCAAGTCCAAGGTCATCCTCCCGCCTTCGCGAAGAAAGGTAATCCTTTACTTAGTACTCGTACACGAGGCAGCTGTATTTTAACTGGAACTATGCTTTTGGGAGCACTGATAGATAGGCATTGAAAGGGGATGCCAAGCTAACGTCGATGTAGCTTCGGTCAATACTTTTACGTTGTACTTTTTGAACACTCAAATATTGAAAACTAGCGGCCCGTCCCGGCTTTGCACGGGTGGACATTTATTTTTTAAAAATTTTGGGATAAAATATAGCCTATGTTACTCAGGGATAATGTAGCTTTCTAATGGTGAAAAAATTTTTGAGATCGGCACAGCAGTTTTTGAGTTTATTCATTACAAACATACTCACACACATACACAAAAATACAAATCTTTCCTCTTTGTAATATTAGTATATTGGAAATATTGATTGCAATTTTTATCTAGGGTTTAGGGAGATAAGGATATAGATGCCCACCTGTCCACCAGACACAACACCCGTCTGGTCGGAGGCTACAGCCTTTTAGATGAAAAACTACACCCTATTCCTCATACCTTTTTACTGCTGGAGTATATTCTTCTCAATCTTTGTAAGTTTAATAATAATCAAGAAAACAGTAGCACTCTCTGATAATAATGAAAAACTGCTAGTACCAATCTAATTGCCAAACAATCACCATGATTACTGATATTTTTCTTACCTTTTATCTATTACGGTATAAGATTGATTCTTAAAAAATATAGATTGACAAAACTAAAAATATACGTACCGTAATAGTGCTGAACGAATACTGCCTCTTCAAGATATTCCTACCTCTAAAAAGAATATCATCATACGTACAGCAATATAGATTTCGTTTCGATGTCGATCCCATTTCTATACCTCTAGCAGTTAATGGTCTCCAATACGAACGATTGTTGTGTTCACACGCCACTGCGCTAAGTACGGATTAGTACGTCTCACAGTTCCAGGTCTATATTATTGCTTATACTTAAGTAGATAGGAGTATTGGGCTCAATTCTTGCTAAGTATAGTAAGTGATATTGGTTGTATATTTGGATAATTTCCGTGGTCTTAAGACTATGTAAACAGATTGGTATGTAAAACGACGCAAAAACTTAGTACTTACTCATGAAAATGAACTACTTTTTTACTATGGGTCCAACACTGAAATCTATAAAAAAATCTGTTCCATACATTTTGATAGCGCAGTTCTTGAACTTTGTAGAGAACAGCAAGTTTTTTCGAGTTGATAACCCGGTAAAAGAGATTAGTTTTCATGAATTATATTTTTATTTATTCCTGTCACCCTATATTAGGTATTATACGAATAGTATATTAGTTGCAGTTTAATATAAGCGATCTAAGTCTAATACTGTCCACCGAAACAAAAAGCCCTCTTTAAAATCAAAAGCCTCGTAGTCTGAAAGCGAATTGGTGAGTAAAGCTTAATGACACTCAAATGAAAATTGACTTTTTATAGGTGCTCCTGCAAAGCTAGAAATATCTACTTACTTTCATTGCATTACTGCGGAGGTTACGCTCTTGCTGCACGCGTATCACGAATCATAGCATCTACGGAATGTATCCTTTTCTCTAAGCGTGTCAATGACAATCTAAATTGATTCAGCTCAAAATTTGGCGACTAATTTGTCATTTTCGTAGTGTAGTATCGTATTAGCCCACCCAGTACTAACTGGGTTGTGGAGGTCAGATAGGCAGTCGTTCCATGTAAAATCCTCGTATTCAATTGTATCCGGTTAGACTGGAAGATGACCCCAAAATTATAGGAAACTATATAGGTGGTAAGAAGAATAATCATAATCAACCGATAATGTTCCACACAGAATAACTAACATCACCTAAAATATGGTTAGTTGCTCTAGCAGTGGTGATGAAATAAAATAACACAAACTAACGCGCTTGATTTAGTTCAGCACTGGGCCGTCACTGCTCTAAACATAATCGCAACCTTATCGCCTTTAGGTTTATCTCTTTACCTACATCAATACTCTGTCCTCACCCAAACATCCAAAAAATGTCCCCAAAAACACACACATTCCTTACACAGTCTATACGACACTTACAAAGGGCGATTGCCAACAAAAGGTTTTAGAAAATTTGCCTCGCCGCGTTTTCCGATGTAAAAAAGCTATACGGTATAACAAAAGTCATGAAGTTCTCTTTGCCTCTTTTTATTCGGTGGAAATAGGGAAAAAGTGTTCCGAAAACCGTTCGGTTCGGTGTTCGAAACCATTCGAGATATACTTGGAGTATATACTTTGTGCAAACGAGCGTTTGATAGGGGCCCGCGTGGATTTAAATGCTGTTTGCTAGATGTGCCTGTGTCGGGGCGGAGGAACGTGCGAAGTGGCTGTTGTTTGAGAGTCGATAGACGTGTCTTAGTGAGTTTGTTGGAGTTGGAGAAGGAAGCATGTACTAATTCTTTTATATGTGTTAACGGAAAAGTATGTAATCCGTCATTGTGTACAATTCCTAGGAAATGTGTACAACTCCTAAAATAGAGAGGAAATCTATATCATATTTGTGAATATGCACTTTTCCTAGGAAATCTATACGTATCCTAAATAGCGATCGGAAATGTATTACATTCTTAATGTTTTTAAGTACAGCGAGGATAACGGTGCGAGGGGCGACTACACACAGTCTAGAGCGTTTATCGTACCCCTATTTTTTAATGTTACCCTAATACACTACACACCACACCAACATAAGCACCCCGAGGTTACTTTAAACCTTGCAGACAGAAATAGGAGCCCTGCCTAGCGGAGCTGCGTCTACGCCTTATCACAACATGACGTTGATTTTATTTATTTTATTCACAGAGCATTCGCTTTTATACATTTCCTAGTACCATCTCGAAATTTCATACAATTCCTAGGAAATACATATATTTCACAGGAAATGTGTGTATTAAAGAATCTTTGAAAAAATATTTTACGCATTTCCTAAGTAGGCTCGGATTTGTTTATATTTCCTAGGAATTGTGTAGAATTCCTAGGTTTTATACATTTCGGGTAACATATGCAGTAATGCGAAAATAATGATTATTTATTAATTCGGCATTTTACGTTATAAGTAACTAGGTTTTGCCCGCGGCTTTGCTTAGAAGCTATATATAGCTTCGCTTAGCTTGGGTAAGCTCGCGAGGGACCGCCGGAGCCCAACAGCACCGGAGCCGTGACAGAAACCATGCATGCTTGCTAGCATGCTGCATGCATGGTGTATGCATGCTTTTCACAGTGAAATAAAAACCACATATGTTCACAATCAACTGTTTTATAATAATTTATGCTTTGATTGATTGATTTTCTGCCTTTTAATGACTCTATCGTTATGAAATGTATACCAAAAGACGATTCTGTCTGTGAACTTTCTACGATGGGATGGTTCTACTTTTTTAATTCTTATGGATTAGAAATTTATGCCTAAAGATGATTCTGACTTACAAAATTATGAGTTTAGCATGTATGATAAATGAGTGTCTGCCAAACGATTGTCTGCGAAATGAAGTTTATGCTATCCGCTGTTATGCAAAATAATATTATGACATAAAAAGTTCTGCTATAAAGGGTAGACCCTATTGTGATAGAGTACAAAATAATATCTAAAAAATATCTACTGATTTCTGTTTATTTCCGCTTTTTATTAATAACTAATAACAGTCTAATTCTCTAAAGGTTCAATCAAACCAGTACGGTCTGGCTGCACACAGTCGACACTGAAAAAAAAATCAGTAGAGTATCTGTAAGTGTCCGATGTACGCAATTACTCCGTATCAACTTGACTGATTCTCAGAAGAGTCAATAAATCGTTCTTCTTGAATTATGGAGTGGTCAATGGTAGCTTGGCTTATTTGCTCACCACTCCTCATCATCTGCCTAGCCTTTTTCCCAACTATATTGGGGTCGGCTTCCAGTCTTACCGGATGCAGCTGAATACCAGTGTTTTACATGGAGCGACTGCCTATCTGACCTCCACAACCCAGTTAGTATGGTAAGACTGGTTGTCAGACTTTTTGAGCCACTGACTACCTAACGACTGTCAAAGATCTACAAATGACACCACTCCTCTTAGTAGGTAATTTCCCCAACTAATTTCGCGCCACAAACTCTTCCATGGATCCAACATCATTGTCAACTTATACATATCGTATGGTATCGCTATCTGTGGAGCGGCGAGAGGGATTACAGGCCAGGATTATATCTTTTATGATAAAATGTCGGCTAGGCGCGCCCTAATAACTTGGCTATAACGTTAATTAATCTTGGTTACTATGTTTTCTTTTATCTAGGTGCGTTCATGTTGTTTACGCGTTTGTGGGGATTAGGTATCTAGTTAAGTGTGTATGTTGGTGATTTTGGAGGGGAAATGGTGATTGGTTTTCTTGTTGAGAAGGATTTTAGGTTTTTTCTTTATATTCTGGATTTTGTCTGAATGAAACTCAACAGACGTTTGTATTCTTTTGGATGCAACATTTATTCATTCAAATTAATCACTACATAGATATAAAGCAAAGTCGCTTCCCGCTGTCTGTCCCTATGTATGCTTAGATCTTTAAAACTACGCAACGGATTTTGATGCGGTTTTTTTTAATAGATAGAGTGATTCAAGAGGTTTGAGAGGTTTTATATGTATATTGCAGCCGTGCGAAGTCGAGGCGGGACGCTAGTACAATATAAAAGATTTGGACATTCGTGGTTTACCGCGCCCGGGAAAATGATAAAAGAACTATTTGCCTCGTATGTATTTCTGCATCATTGGTCTAGTGGTCGCAAGCGCGACTCCTGAGCATGAGGTCCTGGCTTCGATTCCAGGGTTAGGCCGAGTGTAGCAGCCACGTAGTCTAAATTGCTGCTCATTTGATGGTAATAAGCTCGCCCTGTGTTACAAGGGACTTAAACTTAACTAGCAAAATGTTGCTGTACTATTGGGTACGCCTCTACTTAACCCAATAGGTATTACAGGCGTGATGTTTATGTTAAGTTATTAACCGTGTTTAGTATTCTTGACGGCGTCAAAAGTCAGTCCCTCTCGGTCAGTCCCTCTTTTCAAATAAAACAAGAGGCACTCTTTTACCCTAATAATAATATGTAGATACATTATCTCCCTCTCCTAGAGACAACGTAAAGAATGTAGGTGCCACATGAATTGGAGAGGCACTCTATAAAATGCCTATCTTCTCGACCAATCAGAGAGTCCCGGCAAGATGGATAGTGGTAATATTGGGTTAGTCGGCGACGCGGACGCAGTGCCAAACCAACCACTATTTGACGTCATTTTGAATGTTTACTGGTGAATACGAACTTCTAGTTTTTAGGTAAGTTAAGAATAGAGGAAAAAAGACGCGTTTTGTTGTGAATTAAGTATATTTTGCAGAACACTTGCAGACAAACTTGCACAGAATGTAAATAATGATCAAATTCTTACTCAACAAACGTAGGGTTTAATAATAACAACGGGGTCAACGTCCCATAAAATAATTAAAAAACTGCTTTTCGATTTTAGTAGAAAGTATAGTACAGCCATATAAAATTGGCGTAGATAGTATATAGAATCTAAACAGGACACTCTTTCAAATGTAACTATACGCAGTAACAATCTAATCAACTATATATAATGATAACATTCCCAAACACGTAACCTAACCAACCCAGTATATACCTTCTTCTTCAACCTTTGGTCGCCCAATGCTAAGTATAGGACTCTTTCTAATCTAAACTTTTGGCTTTTGGCGAGTCATGTTGGGCAAAAACACCGAAATACGGAGACGAACGAGACTCACGAACATAGTAAAGCTATAACAAAAAGAAAGTGGAAGTGGGCGTTCCATATATGCCGTAGACTATGTGGAAGATGGAGGAAGTAATTGCTGGAGTGGAGACCACGGTGGGGATCGAGGAATGCGGACAGACCACCGAAAAGGTAGACAGACGATCTCATTAAAGTAGCTGAAAGAAACTGGATAGCCATGAAAACACAAAACCTTTCATAAGTCTCCATTAAAATTATCACATAGATTTCCATCAAAATAATCTCGAAACCCTCGCTCTCCGGTGCGAGCGTCCACCCCAAAATTTGCATACATGCACAAAACAAAACACGAACAAAAAAAACTTGATCCTTTTCTAAAATTCCCCAGACACTCTTACACAGCCATACGCTAGTCTGAAAAAAAAAGAAATAAAAAAAAAACATCCTATCTTATCCAGTGGCGGCAATTTACTCCAATTTTTCGCGCTAGATATAAAATCTTTTAGCATTTAAACGCCAGCGTGGAAGCGCTTTTACGAATATACCACGATAACTGTATGATAGAGAAGTCTGTCTGTTGGATTGAAGGATTTTTTTTACCGAATTTTATGTGCATGTTATTTGAATGGGGATTCGTTCTATTTATCTATCCTTTTTGACTGCGATGGCAAGAGAGAGAGATATTGGGAACAGTTTGTGGTCGGTACAGTCAACTGTACATCTGTGGTAATGTTTGCACTTCGTAAATCGCAGTTACTGTGTGTTTTGTATCTATGGTTTTCAATTTTACTTTTGCTAAACTAAAGTAATCCTTAGCTGCAACCAATCACAATGGCTGCACTCATTCCTCCATGCTCACAATTCAGCATAACTATCAATACAATGCAACTTTCTCAATAATACGAGCCAGACGCGAGCGAACTCGAGCTGCAAGCATGTATCAAGCGGCACAGCGGCTGTATTATGCGAAATCTTCCGTAAAATTGACGTTTCAAGACTCAAGTCTCCTAGCTCCGTATAGCTACGTCGCTTAATAGAAAATTTAAATAAAACCACCCCTTGCTTTTATACAGGGTGGTGCCGTAGGCGTTTTTTAGTTTTTGAATTTCGTTAAAACTGTTAATGGGTTTTTCGTCGGTTTTTGTTTTATTTTTTGGCTATGATGGAAACGGGATGGGGTTTGGTTATTACAGGAACGAATTTACTTTTAAAAGTTAATTTTAAACGGTTCTTGCTGAAGTAAAAATAAATCATGGCGGTGAAAAAGACTTGTGACAAAATGCTGGCTCTAGTCAAGTCTGGGTTTTCTAGCGATATTTTCCTGAATCAGTCCGCAGATTAACTTTGAAAGCGTTTTAGATATTGAAAACTAGACATTGGTTTACCTACCTATTGTAACTCGCGAAGTGGTGTTCCAAAAGTGTATACTTTAATCACGGAGACATAGCCACCTAGCAATATTTTTTGGCCAACAGATTTCTATCGTAGACATTATTGTTTATCACGTTTTGTGAATAATACGCAATTGGTGGGATTGATGGTGCAAGAAATAAGAGATAAGAGAAAGACGAGAAACGTGCACGTTTCATAATATTCTACCACAATCTTTAAACGTGGCTTAAGTATCGTATCTCCGAACTGTACAATCTAAAGTATACTGAAAAAGTAACTTCTCTAACAGGCAGGGGACTAGTGGTTATCACTAGCAAATGGATAACTTAGAAGTTACATAAATCTTCTGTTGTCAAAATTTTGTTCTAATCAAAATCCATTTATTCAAATTAATCTAAGAATTAAAAAATGGCCCCTTGAAATGCCCACTTGAAACCGCTTGCCACCGTTGTGGTGAAGAAGTGGTGCGCAAAAAACTCCACATCAACTATGTTTGTTAACAACTTTCTAACATTACTGGCTCGCCCTCTATTACATGGGACTTAAACATAACTGGTGAAATATGGGTGTATTATAATTAGGTACACCTCTGCCTAACCCTTTGGGGATTGCAGGCGTGATGTTATGTTATGTTTTCTTTGGAACTGAGCCTATTTGGCGCAGCCGTGAGACACACAATATTGTCTATTTTTTCTGTTTAATTTACGTTTTATATTGCGCAGATTTAAGTTTTTTATTTTATTTTAATTTTTTTATTTGTTTGTTGTGTGCACTTGTGGCATGTGCCAAATAAATATGTTTTCTTTCTTCTTCTTTCTTCTCTTCTAACGTCATTATATCCACCAACTTGAAGACTGTAGACACCATTCACCGCCATTCCCTTCCATCTTAGCCCACAGCCAAGACGAATCGTCTCGCCGTGGCAGTCCGAACGTTAGCAAATTACTCCGATCAATTTCTGCGCTCTGCCCCAGGGATTTGCAACCGTTGCAATCTTCGACTTGTCATTGTCACACTGAGGTCCGCGGGATTGACATAGGGACGGTATCTGGTCTGCGGTTCCTATACTCCGTTATTTGGGGTAGCACCCATTAATTTTGGAAGTGTGTGGAAGGGAATTTTGGGGTGTGATCGTTCTTGGGTTGTAAACAAGAACAGGGTAAAGTCTCTGCTATGAAAGGGTTGAATTAGATTACCGTCCTAATCAATTGTGACGTCATCAAATCTAAACCTTTTGCATTTAAATGTAAAATCTAGAGTTCAGGAACCAACTGTTTAATTTCGGAAAACAGACAAAAAGAAAAGGCTGAACACGATTATCCTAAACACATTAATTTACCTAAACAGCAGTTTTTACTAATGTACTGATTTTACATAGTTAAAAGCTTGACGCTTGACGCACGAAAATCAAGTTTTGGAGGAGCGTGTAATGCATGGATATTGTTATGCCAATCGCTTTATGCAAATTACAAAATGCTATACTGTCTGGCGCAGATCATTGAAAATAAACCTCACCGCACTTAAGTCGCGTGAAAAAATGTTTACATTGACAAGAGTAATTTAGCACATAAACCCTGGAACTATAGATAAATAAAGTTTTCAGTACGAGTAACGAAAATGTAAATTTAGTTGTCAAAGAAACAGATCCATAAATAATTTTAAGCCATCATAGCTGACAGTGCATTTAAAGCCAACTCACGAATAAGGCACAATCAAAACCCACCTCCTTCAATTCATATCCACCAAGCTCTTAAGTTGCTCACAGTCACAATAGCTCAGAATGCACCCCATAATGCAACAATAACTCCTTGGGTGCACGTCGGCAACTCGCGTTTCGCATGACAAAACCTCGTGGCATTCTAATAAATTTCTAAATCGACATAAGTCGTTCCGTATTCAGTGTGGCGACGTGGATTCGCGAACACAATAAGATCATGTTACAAAGGACTGTGTTTTGCATATCTGCGGAGATCGCTCTTGGAGACGGTGTTTGTCGTACCATGTTTTGCTGGAGACGGTTTTTTTTCGCGTTTTGTATGCGGTTGCAGTTTTCGCGGGGTTTTTGTCTTGTAATTTTCCCGGCTGAATTTTATTTTAAAATTGTTGAGCATCTTAACCATACTTTACTAGATTTCATGCCGAAATCTGTGTGTTTACGATGGAAAGCAGGATATTTATCGTTAAAACCTTTATTTGGATCTTATTAGGAGTTACTAAGAATATAGTGTCTCCCCACCCTTCTTTTATTACAAGCATACGTGTACTCACCTCATCTACATGGGGACAGGCAAAACATACATGACGCCATTTTAATCGACTTGCATACATAGAAAGAAAAGAAAGAAAGAAAAAATATTTATTTGTCGCAGGGACATGACGTGCATCATACAAAATGACAAAAAAGACAGTTAACATACCTACAACGAATAATAAATATTTTATAAATTCAATAGGACGGAACAAAAAACGTTAACAGCTTGCACGTCGTGACTGCGACAAGCAGGTTACCACTCAGCATGATGCTGTGCTATGGGGGGCCCACAGCATAGCGCTGGTTTTCAGTGGTCACCCGTACTACCCGTACATACTCTTTTTTATTACGTATCTCAATAAAGTCACGAGTGAGTAAATCTAATTCAGCCAATAACCGACCTTCTCAACAATAACTGAATATAGGACCCTAACTCGCTTAAAAAAGGCTAGGCATAAAGGAATAGTTCCCTTTTACCCCATTTCTGTAACTAGTAACAGGAGATTCAAGGATTCTAATGTTGTTACATCTGTGTGTCGTGTGTGGTCCCCTCACGAGGGTGGTTTCAAGGGAGAGGGGTTTATAACAAGGGTTGTCTACGCATGTAGGTAACAGCAGCCACGCATGAAATGGCATAATCATTTCGCATGACTAGATGATTTCATCATGGTAATGATGTGGTTATCAGAAGTCGTCAAAGCAATGCAAATTACTATTTGAATTGGTAGTATTCAAATAGTACTATTACTACTATACTATTTGATTGTGAATATTGCTGGAGAGACAAATGTGTTGCTAAGGAGATTGTTGCGTACTTTTTCTTTCCGGCTAAAGGAAATGGTGAGGGACCGGCTTTTTGGGGGACTGCCTAATGTAATAAAATCTTACGCGTACTAATATTATAAATGCAAAAGTTTGTGAGGATGGATGGATGGATGGATGTATGGACGGTTGTTACTCTTTCATGCGAAAACTACTGGTACATAGATATTTTATACCCTGGATTAACATGGATACTTAAGTTACAGTCAGTTACCGAACTACACGCGGGCAAAGCTGCGGGCAAGAGCTAGTTAATAATAATTGTGAGTTTTGATTTTTAGCGGACTTCTAAAAAAGGGGGAAATTATAGTGTATTCCACCAGCATCTTTTTTTTTAAGTTCACGATAGTCACATCCTGCATTCTAACTATTTTTATTATCGCAATTTATCTCAGGTTACTGCTGAATTTGACCAAATCATTCAATTCCCGACTTCCCATATTTTTAGTTTTAACATTTCTTTGAGCTTGTTTCGTATATATTTCTAAAAACTCCTACTTCTGAAAAATTCTACCCGAAAATCCCCACCCAAAGTCTAATTTAACCCTAAAAAACCTATTCAACCCGTAATTCAACCCTGCAGTCGCTGCCACTGATTCCGTACCCCAAATATACCTAGTAAACGTTCTCACTGCGACACAGTACGCCGAAGTTGCTCCATAAAAGCTCTTTTGCCTCTCCACCTTTCCTTTGGCATTTTGTGCCCGGTATATTTTTCTTTTTAAATCTTTTTACAGCTAGTTATTTACGAAATATGGTTAGTTTATTAAGTAATAATGTACTAACGTCTGAATGTACAAAATACCATCTTTTGTTTTAACTTCGCAATGTAACTTCATGCTCAGTGAAATGTTTAAACGGGTCCGGACTCGGACACTGACAGGTATTTCAGGAAAGATTCTTTCAATACGGGGCGGACAAATTGCAGATGCGGCTACGGGCGATGTCCGTAACATTTTGACAGAGCCTTAAATATTTGCTTGGAAGTGTCCATGTCCAGAGCCCGTCCATAATAAGTACTGTTTTGACTGACCATTCAGTAATTTTATCATTCCGAGTGCTCTCAATTTGAAATTAATTAATTGAACTAGTCGATGAGATAGGGTTGCAGGCATAAATCATATCGAAGCAATCATTCATCAGAACCGTCAGTATCAATTATGGCGTTGTCAATATCTATTGCATTCATGAATCAATTCAGTAATTAGGGAAACATGAATTTGATAGTATGGTCTAAAATTAGAAGTATATTCGACCAAAGTGAAGTTTGACAAAATTGAACGATGACCAACCCAAATTATATTCTCTAAAAAATGTTTGTGACATTGTTACTTACCAACTTGTGGCAATCTGATTGATTGATTAGAATTATGTACAAGATGGGTCATGTACTAAATTAGATCAATACCTACCGAATATTCACGAGCCTAGGCATGTGCCAATCGTTTCTTGTTTCCACGACGACTGTCAACGGGATTGACAGGAGCATTTCAGTAGCTTGTGTCAATACATTTAATCAATCAAACTCAAACTCTAAGCATTTATTTCAAATAGATCCGTGTCAGGCACAAAAATAAGCACAGGCATAGTAACTGTGAATGAACTGTAGTAAGCCATTCCAAAATCGTCTCGTGGAGAAGAATGGGCAAGAAACTCCATGGACACTCCTTTAAAGTCACGTTAGATATTACATATGATAGTCCTGGGTACAATATTGTTGCTTCTACATTATGTGAGCACAATGCAGAAATAGAAAAAGTCAGTTAAAATCTTAAACATTAGGATAAGCTCTACTAACCATAATCACCGATCATCGTTTTCACTGATAGAATTTCACTTTTTTTAGGCCCTCAGCAATCGAACAGTTGTCAAAAACTTCTCTTTTAATGAAATTAAATAGAGTTCAAGATATTCTCGAGGATACGACTAAGTAGTTAAAACAATAAAATTAATTCTGTTTAAAAATACATTTTCTCACAGATCAGCATTCAAATAAAACCCTTAAAACACAGTAAGACCCGAACCCTCTTAAAGCAGTATTTTACGGGTCCCGTTTTATAAACCATAAACTGTTCCGATTTGTAAGTAAATCGGGTCGTAAAATGGATCATAAAACTATGTTTTGACGCGTAAATAAGCTATTTAGTTATACTGTGTTACGTTCGATAGATCGGTCTGATAAGGGTTTGGCTGATGAAGCAGTTTCTATGGGTTATGGCAGTATAATGAATTTGTTATGTTAGCAAAAGTGGAGCAGTAGGCCTGGTGGAACGACTCCAACTTACGAATATTGTAGTACGTGGGTTCAATCTTAGGTAGGTGCGGTAGTTTGTGTGATTTATTTCACCAATACTGCTCTTAAAACTCTGAAAATATTGTGAGGACACTAGCATGTCGTAGACCCAAAACCGCAGACATTAAACAGCCTAATACTTGAATTTTTTGGTCTTAGACCTAACAAATACCATTGAATCCTTCCTACACATCATAATATAAACAACTAACCAAATAACAAAGCAAATAAAAATTCAACCCATTCCTGAAACCCTCTTCTAACAACATTATAATCAGCTACCTCCCAAATCAGCCAAACAAACACAAACTTCACCTAAATTACTAAGAAAACACGAATTACGCAACGTAAACTATTCAAAAGCGCCCATTGTAGGTATAAAGGAGGTATTCCCTGATTGAATAAAGAAAATTGCCGAGTCAGGCTTGCCACCTCCGACAATGGGCAACAAAAGAGGTATGGGAACGAACAAATGTTTGCCCCTGTGTCTAGCGTTTGGCATTTTCTAACTGGCTTTTGGCATTTCCCTACGATTGGTGCACGTACGGTAGTTTGGTATTTTGTTATTAGGTTACATTAAAAAAAATCTAGATAGTTAGTGTATCTTGAAGGCTAGCTCTTATACTGTAAAAACTTGGTTTTCTTTCTTTAATTTAATTTTTAAAACGATGAAATCATAAATGTGAAACTGCATTACCAAAAAAGAGTGTTTTGGGGATGGCTCCACTTATTTACAACAAAATTCCAGAACGCCATAAAAAAACAAAATGTCACACATTTCAAAAAACAAATGAAATCATTTCTAATCGATAAATTTTATTACACTATTGATGAATATTGAAATGACGAATTAATTTAGAACTATTATTATTTAAAATTGCAAATTTGTACGCCTCTTGGCATAACATAGCGCCCTGTTTAACTAACCTAAGATCTGTATTTATTGTGTACCTATGTTAACAAATAAAAAAATGATTGATTGATTGAAGATTAAACATAATGTTGTAGTTATACTTTAGGTTTTAACCTATACACGTTCAATAACATATCGTCATTACAGTTACAAAGGGCAAAAAGGGGTAAAAACTCGCACCGAACTCGCATTTACAATTCTAAAACAAAAAGTAATAATCACAAGGTCGGCGATAGCGAATTGGTTCAGTGCCTCGGATAGCACCCTCAAGTGGGAGCCTTCAAATGCCCCGTTCGCACAGAATTCGGGGTACAATGGCACCCCATATTGCGTAGATATTACCCCAAGGAATTTCTTATGGAAATTTTCAATGTAAAATATCAATTTCGTATGATATATAGGTTATTAAGAGGGTATGAAGGTTAAATTCTTTTTGGATATGAATATAAAAGATTTCAGCCTATTTTGGGACCAGGATTACGGAGTTTCGGGACGTAGAGATAATTGATGTTTTAAATTGTGAAAGTGAAAGTTTTAATTAAAGCTGTTATTAGGGTTTTATTTTTAAATTCAGATTGCGTGGGCTGTCACAAAGCTGTCGTAAGTTGCCTAACTTTTTTGGCCTTGAATCTTTTAGGCTTTGCAGAATATTTAAATCATAATAATATACTGAAATGTATACAAGCATCAAAATTTGATTTTGCTGAAAAAAGCTAAGCAAGTCGTAGAATTAGTAGACAAGAAGAATTCCCCGAATTTTTGATCTTTCTTATTTCTACAATATTAAAATTCAACGTATACATACATTCATGCCTTTTCCCCAAAGGGCTTGGTAGAAACAACACATTATGACTAACATGTACCAAACCGAACGACCCAGACCACCCATATACCGACCACCGACATTCAATCTCAAAATGGCGTCGAGTCAATATGAACTTTGTTTAAATAGGGCCGCGACAATGGCTGTAAATGCCAAGTGTTAATTACCAATGACTCGCCCTTTGTCTTGGATCGGTTCACACCTTCACACTGCAGGTGTTGGAAGGTAACTGATGGGTTTGCTAATGTTACCTTGTGTTCATTTGGGTAGTGGAGCTTGGGTGGAAAATATTGAGTTGTCTTTTTCTTTATTATGTCATGGCATTGATGGGCAAACAAGCGGCATTGATGGTAAGTGGTCAACGGACCTGCAACACCAAGGGCTAATAATGAGGTTGGAATTTTATTCGAGTCCTGCATATCATGTTATCTGGACTTGATACATATTATATATATATAATACATATTATACATACATAACACACACACATACATACATATACACATACATATTACACACAACACACATACATACACACACATGATACATATTATATTTATATTATTATTAAATATATATATTGTATATTATACATATTATCTTGACTTGACAAATTTTGGGCCGACTCCATTTAGATCGCTATCAACGTGATAGAAAGAAATAATGATATTTGAAAGAAGTCCTTTATCACATCTGTGGTGGTGGTGGTGGCATCTGTTTAAATTGGACGAAAACGACGTAAAGAACCGACAAGATATCTATGTGTCTTTGTGGCTTCTTTGTGGTCCGTTTGATCAATATAATATTACTTTAGATAGTGAATTATCAACAGTGAAATAGTGGAAATTTCTTGGTAATGCAGAAACTCCCTGAATCCACAAATCACTGCAGCTCTAATTACCCAACAATCAAATGGCCAAACGTCTGCGAAAAATTAAGCCGTGGACACACGAAAAAACGAATCGTCGAAACAACAGCACTAATGCCTCGGCAACCGCATGCGGACGCGGATTTATGTCGACGAGACACGCTCGGAATTTGGGCGAAACGGACAGGGACGAAAAACGTCTCGCGATAAGTACGGAACCCGACACTATTTTGCATAAGGTTTTTTGGCACTGTTTATGGGTTACTGTCAGGAGGGATTGAATTTTATTATATACGATGTGTTTTTCGGAAGTGGCTGGTGTTAGAATACATTTTAGGCGTGATTTCTTGGGTGCGAAGGTGTGAAAGGAAATTATATGTTAATCTGCTGTAGTTCATTTTAATTTTGTCCAGTTTAAAACAATGGGTTTGAGAAAATCGGTGAATATTTAAATGCCAACTAGCAAAATCGTAGGAAAATTATCTAACCCCGTAAAAGAGAAAATAATGTAACGTTTCAAATGCCCATTATCCTCCCTCCTTCTTCAAAAAGTTATAAAAACGCTCCGATAATCGAATATTCCCACAAAAATGCATTCCCGTTTTAAAAACGGCTTCCACAAAATCGGTTTTACATTAAGTATCCTAAGTTTCGAAGTAATCTGGGGTAGACATCAATTCGGCGCCTTTATTCAAACTGCGTCTTACGAATCCTGAGGACCTAGCATGAACGCTCGACGTAAACTTAACGTAAATTTGAACACTTTCTGAATCGCAGTTGGTTTAAATTTTTGAGACAAGAATTTAGAATTACTCGCAGGTATTATTTAAGTCTCAAAAACGAAGTAAATATTATCATAGCTAGCCTGGACTGGCCCATCATCATCACCATTTCAGTCTGTAATCAACCACTGTTGGGTATGGGCCTCTCCATTCCTATTTTTGACTGACCCACTGCTGGGCAAGGTCTCCATTCTTTCCATTGGTCCCGGTTCTTCTTGTCAAATCTTAAGAGAGACATCCAAGTCATCCCGCCATTTCTTTTGTGGTTTACCAATCCTAACTCGCAGTGTTGGAAAACTATCTTAATAACGTGTAAAAAGAGTAGTTTTTAATTTTAAAATCTCCTAAATATATAAAAGTGAAAGGTCACTCACTCACTCATCACGAAATATCGAAAACAGCTTCACGTATTAAGATGAAATTTGGCAGGGAGGTAGTTTATAGTTAGTCAACGTCCGCTGAGAACGGATTTTGCAACAGGGCCGGATAAAGGAGGTCTAACGGCTCTCGCAAGTTTGTATGAAAAGCCTTAATTTTTTTGTGCCACAAACTTGAAATTTGCCAGGGAGGTAGATATCGCGGACAAAGTCGCGGGCAACAGCTAGTTATACTAGAACATATTTTCGTTAAATTTTCTCTGCCGGTTCGAGCTAGGCCCACTAGTGTTTCCCAGAAAGCGTTAGTAACCCTCCTTCATAGAATCTACTTTTACTTTTTTTGGACGGTTACATTGTTTGCTCGTGCAATCGGGACGTAATCAGAAATCCGATATTTGCGAGCTTTGACCTATGTTATGGCAGAGGTGAAAAGTGTCGCGGCGTCGCGTCAGATGTCTGCAGTCGATTTCTGTAGTTTTTTATTGGGGTAAAGAGTTGTGTACAATGGAAGAATAGTTTCACAGTTATTTTATGCATGATTGAAAAACCAGTACACTAGTACCTTACAACTGGCTAAATTACCATTTGGATTAGCAAGAAAAGGTTTTTTTCAGTATCCAACACTAACCGAGAGACAGAAAAATAGGTTTGCTGAACGCTTTTAACACCCGACTTCCAAGTTCATCTTCGTCTCACAGTGATGCCCCCAAAAAAGTTACAAGAATGAAAACAACACCTTAAGTTGTGAAATACATACTCCGAGTGCTAGCTTCACTCGCTTCCCAAACAAACGCAAATCTGAATCAACGTCTGTATTTGATACTCCTAACCGCGGCGCCACGAACAACCTTTTAAAATTCAAGCCTTTTATTTTCACAAAGGTAGCCGCAGTACGTGAAACTCGTACAAATTTACATTCAACACGACACGAAAATTCGAAACCCAATAACACAGAGGAAAATAAACAACACTAAAGTGTCGCAAAATAGTAGTGGACACCGTGAAATCGTAGCCGGTGGGACCGCTCTCGGCAACGGTGTCGGGACACTGATAGTGTCTGACACCACAGACGGGACACCTGCACAAATTGCAAGCAACCCCGCGGCACGTGCCTAGTGTAATTTATTCGTGTGTTTTGTATGTGTTTGTTTTCGGTAATGTGTTTTGCGGGACATTAATTTTGTATTGCTGATACTTTTTTGGAGACACAGTACGTTTTCTAGTTTTTATCTGGGAAACTACAAGGGTTGCCAAGAAATGTTCAAGCTAGTTCTGTGCCATTTAAATATTCAAAGCCTATGTTTGGCTGTGTTTGGCCTAACAGCACTGTTACTTTTTCTTGAAGACGATACTAGTTAGTATCGATAAAGTTATCCTACCGTGCACCTGCACCAAAATGTGTTTCATTACCTCTTCATGCTGCAATCACCTAACGCTTTAGAGTGGTAATCAGGAGGTTTATTTATGTACAGCATTTAGCAGGAAAAGACCCAAAATATCAAGCATTCCTCCGCCCCAAGCAACGAATCATTAAAACATAAAAAAGATGTTTTTCATAATTAAAATTATACAGACAATATAAATATCATGCTCAAAGGAGCACCCTAACGAGTCTAATGTATTCAGATTTTACTTTGTTATATTATCTACGTCTCGAAAAAGAAAACCTTAGAAAGGAAACTCGTTACGGCTTTTTTTTTTTTTTCAAGAAAAAATAGCGTTCGGGAATGTATTTCAAAAGCGGGTAAAATAATGTCCTCTTTTGATGCCTTAGGTACTTTGATAATGAGGTTCTACGCATTTTTTCTATAAAAAAAAGAAAATTATGATACCTATGTTGGTAGACTAAACCTGGATTTTTGTAACAAAATAATATGTAATGTAATATTAAAATTCTACGTTTTGTTTTATTTTGGAGAAGCATAATATGATGATCAATATTAAGCAGAAAGTATAACTATTTTATTCGTCTGAAGTCCGTCAGAACCTTCCCTTTTCCCCAGGGTGAATGGGTGTTTCCTCGTGAGGATGGTCTGAAGTAAAAAAAGGCCTATTCTTTGCTGTGAACAAACTGAGCGAAACAATTTACTGGTGAAGCATGGTAACTGTCATTTATCCTTTTACAACACTTTCAATACTTTAAAATACATTTCAGTTTAACTGAATAATTATTGCTTTTTCAGCAAGAAAGTAAATGATCTTTTGGGTCTATGTCTCGTAAAATTAACAAGTATCCTTGGTATATAATTATCAAAAAATGTTATAAAATGATTTCTCAAATACCATGTTATACTAAAGTCTAAACATCAACCCCCTTTTTCACCCCTCCTGATGGCGCCATCTCTTCGAAAACCGTGTCTACGGGGATGAAACAAGTTAGCTAGAAGTTTCCCCCCGACGGTGGTGACATCTACCAACGTTGGAGGAACTACGGAGCCCGCCCGCCCTTCGGCGAGCCGCCCAAGCTTGGTAGTGCGCTGTATTGCGGATAGATGGCGCTGGAGAATTTCGAAATAATAATGGTGTTTTGTAAAACATTGTGTTGTTATCTTTTCTAGTTTACCTTATTTTTAATACCTTTTCGTATAATAATATTTCATAAGAGTTTTTGGAATAGTTTCACAAAGGAATTAGTTAACCTTATTAGTTTTAATATTTGTAATTTCAGATATCTAGCGTTGGTTTTCTTCTATACATTTTCTCTGCCAGTATAAAATTGAGATTGAAAACACTTACTTAAATATGTTTCATTTATTTTTCTTTTAGTGATGGAATCGGTCGACACATGAATGTGTCTGAGGGGGCATCATTCCTAGGTGAAGTATTTCAGCCTGAAAATAGTTGTTCAATAGATGGCGTTACAATTCGTGTTCTTTGTTTTACTAGGACTAGATAATTGTTAAAATTATGTCTACATATTTTATTAACATTATATCTATGAATGTAAACGGCATACCTTCTCTTGGAAGTCAAAATTTCAAGAGTGTATTTAATTTTCGCGTATTCAACTTTTCTTTAAATCTTTTAAACCACTAAGCACATTATTGTGAATAAAAATATGTAGTTAAGTGCGTCTTGGGATATTATTTTAACCTAATTAATTTCACTTGACTAGACTTTGTTTTTAATCTTCCATTAACGCAATTCGATCAGTTACTACCCTGTGGTGATACAAAGATGTTACGTTTAGTTCAGGGTGGAGCGTCATTGGACGAATTAAAATAAAAAGGTATATTTTAATCTTGCATTAACTCTTGTTTTGTTTCTTTTAAGTTCGATAACATCACAGAAAGGATTCACATTAATAGAACAACAAGGTTTGAACTCAGGACCTCTTGTGTAATTATTTTTCAATATTTATCCTATTTTTAGAGGTATGAATTTATTGAAAGTCTCCAATTTTGTTTATAAATAAGAACGGTTCCACGTCTTGGTGTAAATTTGGTGCAAACCGCAATCTCTTGCAAAATACAGACCTCTTCTTGCTTCAGATCAAAAAGAAGAGGTCTGAAGATAATGAAGTACAAAAAGAATAAGAAAATATTAATTCGTAGAGCTGGCAAAAACACACTAGATAATATCTTACCCTGACAAACATCTAAATACGACTACATCATTTAATATCAAAAGCAAAACATTAAAGTCTTAACGAAAAGACGTAATACATAGGTACCACAGGTACCAGCTATCATTCAGAAGGACTGTTATAAAACGAAACAGGATCCTACGGCAAAGAGAGATCTCGATAAATAATGTCCAATAAACAGCGAAGGCAATGTTTATTTGTTGTTCGACTCGTAATGAGGACTTTGAGATCGAAGGGCGTGGTACAAGATAGAGGATCATTTTGGTGAAAAACAGATCAACAATATTTTTTATAATTGCTTTATCGAAGCAAGGAAAACCTGTGGTGGTGTTTCGTAGATTACACCGGAAAACATCGTGAGGAAACCAGCATGTCTGGTAGATATTTCTCGTCGGAATGTAAGACGTAGACAAGTCAGAGGCCCATTGGTGGCATAAAACTCTGACCTCTCTAAGTTAGGCACTAACCACACGATAAAGAAGAAGAGTGTAAACTTGATGCTATTTTACAAACCATGGGGCACTTAATGTCGTATTTTGCACGTTGTAGGAACTGAAGGTCAAAATTTTTTGTGCCAAATTCGTAGCCCAATTCTGGGCTGAGTTCATTTAGATTGCCATGGACACGCAAAGAAGACGAAGAATATGTGTATTTTTCAATCATCATCACAAAAATTGAAACGCGACACAAATTTTGCAGGATATAAACTTGATTGGAAGATTTTGAACAACGTAGGTGATAAATGTTGCCATTATTTAGATGGGTAATTAAGTAGTATAATTTATTCGTCATGGCAATATTTTTAACAAAAATATTTTTCCCGAGATATAAACAGCAAAACATCAAAATAATTTCTCTCCACATTTCCTTTTCTAAGCCTCTTAAATAAAATCCCTCCAAAAAAGAAAAGAAACATCTTTTACCTTCGCTACTTGGACCACATCCCCGTACCTGGCCGGGAACCAAGGCAACTGGGATCACCAACGGCAACAGCCTCCCCCCCTCAGTATCTATGGTAACCTCCCCCCTCCACTTGAAGTCTTTATGAACCTCGCGACCGTATAACGAATAAATTTAATAACAGGCGGAAGGCAACTATGCTGTGAATTTGAGAGAACTATTGAACTATGAAGCTTGTGCCACGTAGTTAGTTTTAATTGTAAAGTTTGAACCTTTCAATGAGTTAGAGTTTAGTAGGTTAGGCTATTGTTTTGTTTATGAAATAGGTGAGTGGTGCAGTTGTTTTTGTGAGGTGGGAATTATGGATTTGTTGTTGTTTTCGCGTTTTAATTGTTGGATTTCGGGGACCGAAATAAACAGACCATTAATACGGTTGGGGTACCTGCCTTCACTGCTTCGGAATCAGGGTTAGATAGACCTACTTTAATGATGACGATGAATACCTACTAATTTAAGCCCTCTAAATTCATGTCAGATCCTGTCCTTAATATCTTGGCAACTTGTGTTACACACAAACAGTAGTGTTGTTTCATCGTTTTTAGTGTCACCTATCAAAATGGTTTAAGCAAAGGTAACACAGTTTTAGTAAAGCTCCCGTAACAAAAAAAAACATGTAAAGTGCTTTGAAATCAGCATCTCTTCTAAGGCAATAAAAGATCCGAAATAAAAACCCAGCATCCGTAGAACACAACCAGAACTCAATCCAACAAATCCTGCACTTCAATAGACACACTCAAATCGAAGAGCTTTGCTGAGGGGCTCAGGCGTTTAGAAACATCCATTACGAATCCATTTGAGTAATCCCCATGTAGTTTAAGGGCGCCCTAATAAAATTGTAAACGAAACAACGCACCCCTTTAGGGCGAAACTTTTCATAATTGAGTTGTAAATATTATTTTGTCGTTATTATTCAAGGCTGTAGGGTATTTTAGGGATGTTTTTGTAGCTTTAAATTAGTTTTTATTGGGTGAGCTGTGATTGTAATTTTATTGTACATTGGTGATATTTTAGTATCGGTTAATCGATTAACAGTCGATCAAACCGGTGAGGACAAGTTGCGGACCAGCTGCGGACACCTGTCCCTATCAGACACTTCACTATATTTATTGTCTGACAGATTTTGATATCCAGAGCGGCGTCCGTAATTTTTCCGTATTAATTATTTGACTGAATCTTTAATGTGTGCTTTTTAGTCTGTGTGTAATCTTAGAATCAGGTTAAGTTACTGGTTTATTTTTTTTCCTAGCCTGCTCTGTCCCACTCCTGGGCAAAGGCCTCACTCAACTCTTTTCGTAATTTAATGAATTTTGACATGGACCTTCATCAAAAACTGCAAGACCATCAAGCAGAAGGTGTACACTCGCAACAGTTTCTTACGGCGACTAGTCTCTTCAAAGTGGGGTGGTTCGCCTTAGCGGTCTACGGAAAGACTAAAACCCTGGCGAGGCAGTGCATCCTTACCTAACCCATTCGTTCCACCTGTTGAAAATCTCCCACTGGATATGAGTTGCCATGGCTGACCTGTAAATAGACTTCTGACCCAGGTTGGTCGCAGCGAGGAAAACCTGCTAAAACTCCGCCCTGGAGTGTACATGTGGTGCTGTTCTACAAACGATGAGGCACTTAATATCGTGTCCTGCGTGTCCTATTGTTTGTTCACTACAGGAACTAATGGACGCAACCGAAAGCGCTAAACTAGTAGCTCAGTTCTGGGCCGACACAATTTAGATTGCCGTCGACACGCTAAGAAGAAGAAGAATGAATTTAGTAAAAACCATGAAAAATATGAGTCTACAGTTCCGATATTATTTCCCCAAAAACAACCATAACTAATAACAAGACACTAATAGGGGAAACTTCAAATAAACCTGATCTATATCCCATAAGGGCTAAAATAAACCAAAAATTTGGTCGCATAAAATTCAAATAAAGCCAGTTTTACATGAATTACGCTGGGGAAGCATTCGTGTATGAAGTTAAGAATGATATTGTATGCATTTTGCATGAGAGAGGTATTATCGGATATGGCAAAGTATTTGAATATTCCGACCAGGATACTACTCAGGGTTTTCGATTGTAAGTCGATGCGAAACAATAGGTTTAACTTTTGAACAATACATTTTAAATATTTTAAAAGGAGATAAAGGGAACACCATTTTGAGTGAAGTGTGTTGTTTTATTTTGTCAAAACATTTTATATACATGACATTATGAGGTTTATTAAATTTTTAAGAGGTAATAATATTATACTTATAGTTTTCTTTCACTAAAAAACAATCAGACATAACAAAACAATGAACTCACTAAACGTATACTGTCACTTACAGGATATCTTCCGTGATTGTTAATTATTTTGAGCTCTCGATATTTCGACGCTGTTGCAAGCGCCATGATCGCGGGTTAACGGAATCACGGAAGATATCCCGTAAGTGACAGTATAAGTTTAGTTGTAAACCGTGAAAGCTTAAAACAGTGTTTGAATTTACACACTATTCCGTAAGTAGTCAAAAACGTTAAGTAAAACTTATTTTATTATTACAAGAAAATCAAATGACTTTTGAATAACTGGTTGAACCATCAATAAAACCATGCTTCTTCCATGATTTCAATGTCTGTAATACTCACTGAACCGACCTTCAATCGACTCAACAATCTACGACGAGACAATAGTATAACCCGACTACTATATATAGAGTACATATGATCCAGCTATATGTTAACCAATATGTCATCGCGAGGCCGGAGCCATGGGGACAAAAGCATTCTTCACCATTATGGGACCGGTAATATTCGGCGAAACTATTTTGCTATATTTTTTAACATGTAAAAATTATGGAGGGTTGTTATTGGTGTTGTAGATGTATAGGTATGGCGTTATTATGTCTAGTTAGTTATTTTGTCTATATAATTAGATAGACTTAAGAAGTATTCCTCAGTGTTGTATAGAAAATTATTTAATTAACCGTGTTTTGCAAATGTCTACTTATTGTTTTCTATTGACTTTGCTAAAAAATCTTGCTCTAAGAATTTAGTTTGTTTGTTTTACAACGGATTAGAATTAAATTAATATTATTAATTATTATAAATATTGTAGCCTGCAAATATTTACCAAGATCATGAATTATAACATGTTTTAGAACCCCTTTGGATAGACGCTAGATGACCCCAAGATATAATGGCTACAAAAGCCTATTGTTGTCAACTCTAGACATTGAGCTGAGCATTAGCAATCACATTCGGTATCACATTTAGCCATCGCCTATTGTTAGTTAAATAAAATTTGCTTTAGTTAGTTCTAAAAATCGCTAGCACCTAATTTAAAGAACATCTCTGGCCTCTGGACTAGATTGAGGTCAAGAGTAGGCAAATAAAAAAAAATAAAAAAACATTTTCTCAAAACTACTCAGCCAGGTAATACCTCATCAAGATAAAACGATAGAGAAATCTTAAACAACCAATCGGTTATCGACCGAAGTATTTCAAGACACGCTTAACCGAAATCTTAATTTATCTGAGACACTTAAAAGTTGGCGACGATCACCGCTTTACTTAAGGAAAGTTTGTCAATATTTGAAGGAAACGATGACTTGGAAGAGTGGAACTGGATGAGACTTAGATGTTTCAGTAAATACGACGGTTTTGATATGATTGACTGCCTCATTGGTCTAGTAGCATGAGGTCCTGGGTTCGGATGCCGGTCGGGCAAAGTTGGGTTCTCCCATCAGGAATTTCTCAGTAGCAGCCATGAAGCCTGTATTTGTGCCCGGTTGATGGAAATAGGTTCGCCCCCTATAACTGGCGAAATGTAGGTGGTTATCAGGTACACCTCTGCTTAACACTTCGGTAATTAAATTTATGTATGTTGATATATTGAGTGGTGTGGATTTAAAATGGTTTGAAGATACGAAATGGTAGGAGCGGTATTTTTATGACTACAGAAGTGCAGATGCCCTTCGTTTTGGCGTACTATAAAAAAAACTTATTTTTGTTGAGTCGTCTCTCTGAGCAATCGTCGTTAGGCATGTTGAATTTTACTCCTTACAAGATCAAGCATTAACATAAATAATAAATTATTTGGTCAGTCTAACTTGTACGGACTAACTGCGGACCGGTAGTAATTACATATTTCTATGCACGTGTTCTTGTCCAGAGCCGCGTCTGCAATTTGCCCTTATCAGTATGGCTGAACCTTATCAATAACTTCATCCTTAACTTTTCACTCTTTATGAAATCAGTCACAATGACAACTAACAGCCCCTTTTTTTCGGATGGGAAATCATCAAATGACCCCCCACCCCCCCGCTCTGGGCGGAGTGGAAGAGAGTGTCAGACTTTTACTGACTTAAACCCATTCATGTTCCTTCTTTGCCCTTTGTGTCCCAGGGTCGCGGTATCTCTTTTGAACAGTCCCGCAGCCCCGGCAGAACTGCCCCTTCTAGTCAGCGATATCGCGACTCTTCTGTTCCACGTTATGTCACTTTCTGAAAATATCTCATTAAGCTGAATATACCGTCCAAACCAAAGTTATATTGAAGTACAGGTTTTATTGCTAAATCTTTGATAGGCTATATTATGCTCTATTGGTACAGAATAAAGTTTATTGTAAAATAAACTTTGGCGTTTCAATTTGAGACAAATCAGCTGCTATTGATTTTGTAATGATAAAATAGTTAATTTATTTGGTCCGGTCATCAATGAGGTTCAATTTTTGAAAATCTACAAGTTACATTATGAATGATATTAGAAACGTTCTTTGAATATTGAGCTATCTATATGTAAAGCTATATAAGCTAAGCTATTATGTCCTCACAGTATGTGTGACAGACCTTGTCATCACCGTCATTTATTTTTAAACTAGCTTTTGCCCACGGCTTCGCTCGCGTTAATTTTGAATTTTACAATCAATTCGGGTTGTACTCTGCTTGTAATTATATAATTCAATCATGATTCGAAAGACAGGTGGCGCCGTCTATTATCATAAGAACGTTATTGTTGTTTTCCTCGGGAAGAGAACTTTTTTTCGGGATGTAAGGTACCCTATGTCCATTTCTGTACACCTGACAACGTATATGCAAAATTTCAGGATGATCGGTTTAGGCGTGAAAATGTAACAAACAAACAAACAAACTTACTTTCACATTTATAATATTAGTAAGGAAGTAAGGATTAAGGACGCATTTAAATAAATAACTGAGCGATGATGTTCAATCAACACACAGTTTTAACAGACGGCTGATGACTGCAGTAAAATTGCAATTAAAAATGTCCCAAGTCAAAGATAATAGCTCTTTAATACCTCTACACCCAAAACTGACCGGTGTAAGCTCACCACATTATAACTTTGTGGAAATATCTCATTAACTAGAATATACCGTCCGCAGAGAACTTAGATTGGCGCAGGTTTGATTACTCCCAACTCTTGATAGGCAATTTCCTCCTCTTTGTGCAAGGCTTCCTCTATCCTTCTGTGCGCATATTTCGAACAGATTTTAACATTTCGTTCTATGTTTTTGATGTCTCCCTGCGTTTGTTTTGTAAGGGTTGAGTTATTTTGGGTTGAGATAAAATTTTGTGTTTCGTGAAGCCGATATTACTTTTGGTAAAGGATGAATATTGGTGGTAGAATTAATTTTGTATCTTTTATAATGATATATAAGGTTTTAGCCCTAAAGTGTTTTTTTAATTGACTCCTTAAATCCAAATTAATAAATCTTCCTTCCGCCTATAATCGTCTTCTAAGTTGTCCTTCTCTTCGCTCTGGTTTAAAAAATCTTCTTTCTTTGTCCAGGCGGTCTTCCTTTGGAATGAGCTCCCTCAGAATATCAGGACGGTAACCAGTCGGTCCAAATTTAAATAAAAAAATAAATAATATACATATAGAATATATTAATTTATAAATAGAATATATTTTAGGCCAGTATGAGTTTCAGTAGATAGAATGGTGTAAACTGCTTCTACAGTAGAAATTAATGTCGTTTTTGTAAAACATTGCAAACTAGTTCCTTAGTTCACCTTGATTTTTCTCAGTTGTAATTATAATATGTTAATGAGCCCTCAACTGTAGGTAATCATTTTAAATATCTAATCTCGCTGAATAATACACAATCATAATAACAAAACAAGCCACGCTCTCCACAACTCAAGCCATTTTTATTTCACCAAGTACTTATTCCACCTTTGTACACAGAGGGCACCGTAAAAATCCGTACAAACAACAAAATAAATGGACCAAAATCAGGTTTAACCGTTCCATTCTTATTATGGTGGCCTGAAAAGGGGTTACCTAATCCGATGTGGTAAATGTAAAAACAGTGTAGACGGTTCTACCTGCAGTCAAGGGTTGAGTGTGATCATTTATAATGCCAAGATGACACTCTATTACCCCTCTTACCCCCTCTTCAACCCCTGCCTGGGTTCCTTGCTACGTTTGGCATTGATGTTGTTTTTTGGAGATTGAGGATTATTAAGCTGAGTTTAAAATTAAGTTTAGCGAGTGATTCATTTTGCTTTTTGATTGATGCTAATGTTTAGGTAATAATTTTAAAACTCGATGACACAAAGTCCTGGGTCTTAAAAAACTAATTTTGAAGTTTATTTGAAAGTCTACACGAGAACCTAACTAGTGCTGCCAAACCAAGTTAACTTTAATGCACTTACGAATTCCCAGAAGCCGAATTGACCGAAAGATTTTAAAACCATTTCTAAAAGCGATTGAACTTAAAGAAAATAGTAACGTAATTTATCACCAAAAAGGTTCTAGAGCGAGTCTGCGCTGTATTTTCTCTGGGCGATTTGTGTAACTTTCAGACATTGCATTTTTGCTATAATATCATTTGTTAAAGTCAAATGCGTCGTTTCACCCCGTACTCAGTTCTATTTCATTGTAGAAAATGAAAATAATATCGGATTTTAAGTTTCTTTGTTAGTTTTTGTTGGTGAATGTTAGTTTTTTATTGAATTGCTTCAGCTTTATGAAGATGTTTTACGTTTTTGTTGACTGAAGAAATAATTTTTGTAATATTCTGATTGTTGTGGCTTTCTATTTTCAATTTCTATACTATATTTTTCTTCAATAGCAAGTTCACAAAATAAATTACTGTGAACCTTACAGAGGCTTCATAATAAATAAATAACTCAAAGAAAATCTTTTAAATTGGTATTTTGGTATATCTAATCGATAATGAAACGCTTTGAACTGCTTATTACCTAAATCATTACAACCAAAATAAATTCTGTAATAGCTAGATCATCTTTCATAATACTTTTCCTTTCGCCTTTAGCAATACCAAGTCCTAATTAGTACAAACATAACTTCACCTTTGTCACTAATACAAGTACCTACACAATACAATCTCTCGAAATTTCCCGAACCCAAGCCTTTTTGTATAAGAAAATATTAGCAACAATGCCCTACTTTACGTAGCAAGGGCACATAAATAGGCGTGTATTGACATGTTTGTACAAGATATTCAAGGAGCAGGCACAAACAGGACCAAGAAGATTTGGGCAGAAGGTTCAATACGCATTGCTAGTAAGAGGCACTTACTGATGGAACCGTAAACAGTAAGAAATACACGAGTATTTGTAAATGTTATGGCTAAAAGCCGAAGTAAGGTTGCACCTAGGTATAGCCGGCTATACCTAGGTGCGGCCACGGTACATAAGTGTTTTAAGTTAAATATAGGAGTGCCTCAAGGGTCCATTTTTGGTCCTTCCCTGTTTTTAGTGACGAGTTTCTAATTAGAAGAATAATGCATACCATCAAAATAACTTATAAAGTAATCTAACAAGGTAACTTCTCGCCAAACAATAGTTACAATATTATGCGTGTTTCAAAGTAAGTCTTCTGTTTTTTATGAATGGGTGCGAACAGGTAGAAACAAGGTTAGGCGATTATATCAGGGCGTAGGTTGCCCCTTAACGAGTGAGTGGGCTTCAGTTGTATACTACACGAATGTTCCAGAAACATACTTAATTGAAAATAAAGTTGGGAACTTGGACATATTTTCATGTAAGAGTCTTTTCGCAGGTCAATATTTATGAAACACTTCATTTGGAAAATCAGTAGAGTTCAAATTATTATTAAGACTACTTTAACTATTGATCTCTGTTTTGACTAACGCAACAAAATATTAAAGCTCATAAACAATGTTTTCTCCAACATAATGAAAACATAAAGTGTATATTATTTATTTCTATAAAATTCACTGGTCTTATTAAGAACCATGCTACTTCGTCGTGGACCATTGTGTAAACGCTACAACAAACCATAGCAATAACAACAAACTCCATTTCCACACGTAATACGATAAGGGGGTATTGGAAGTGCTCATTAGCGGTGTTCAATAGGTACATACATGGGAGATCTCACAATGTGATACCATGTTTTTATCCCCTCGATAATGGACCGTATCAATGGGCTATTTTTATCATTGACGTCAAAACAGGTTGGATAGAAAGGTATGAGTAGCAATTACTAATTAGAGACAAAGGGATGGGTAGGAATTTTCCATAGATTTCTTGCTTTTTTTTTTACTAATGTTATATAATTTATTACTGAGGAGCTCGTGGCTAAATAATGACAGCCGCTCGGGTCGATCTTTAGGTTAAACCGTGCTTGCCTAGGTTGGTCTGTGGATGGGTGATCACCCATTACATACCTAGTTTCCTCCGTGCCTCAGAAAGCACGTAAAGCCGTTGGTAACGGCTGTCATTTATAGATCTTTGACAGTCGTTACAGGCAGTCAGTGGCCCAAAAAGTCTGACAACTAGTCTTACCAAGGGGTATCGTATACGATAACCCAGTACTAACTGGGTTGTGGAGGTCAGACAGGCAGTCCTAATAAAAAACCTAATATTTTTGTCTTATGACAGTTTTTAGAAGACATGTGGAAAGAACAACCACGTGTGCGATGTTGCGGGCACAGCTTGTCGAATAAATGGGTAGAAGCTTAATTAATTACAAACACAGCAGGCAAGCCTTATATGAATGGTGATGATGACATTCTCAAGGATACTCTTAGATTTCCTACCTCATTATTTTGCCTGCAATTAAGGTAAAAACAGACCAAGCAAGAATGTCAAGGAAACGCTTATTAACTTATTATGTAGAAACTTCTCATAAATTATTACCCTGTTAATTTATTTGATCCCCACTCCATGCTCTTGCAGCTTAAAATCTGTTTTGCAGACGAAGAAATAATTTTAATATTTTCAACATCATCCTTTTGAAGAGCTTCAACGTAATATTCAGAAATCTTCTCAGTACATCGTAGTCATAGTATATGTTATGTTGTTATGAGAGAAATATAAGACGTTGCTAATTACAAGTCAAGTATTATTGCGGTTAGATACGTTGATACGAGACTCGTTAATTAGGAACTCTCGGGTTACCATCTCTTTGAGACTAACGTTACAGGTTCGTCTGTGTGTGTTAATAGGTGTGCAACACACGAGCGCACTTAATAACATATTATTATGTGTCAATTTTCTGGTGTGTGTTTTGATTAAAACGATGATTTTGTTTACTGCGAACTGCTTTAATTAGGAGCTGCAATAATTAGAGTGTCTCTTTACTGAGGTTTTTGGTCTACTGGGTGCAACAGTTATGTTGGTATTTGATAACTAGTTTCTTCACTTTTCAACCTCATTACTTAGGGCATAAGGGTGAAAAGTGGCCGACCCTCAGTGGATTCGGTAGTACTTTTGGGAAATACAAGGTGTAACATAACAAGACCCTTAACGAAGCCGAAAGGCACTTGTTCTCCCTGTCATTGCGATCATTGTTCTGTTCTAGACCATACCTGGGAACCTTCTAGTTACGGAGATATTGGGAGTCAAAGTTCCAATTTTTTCACAAGTTTTTTTTAAATACATGGTTTTAAAGTAAGATTTTTACACCTCCACGACCCTCGGACTATTCAGTCCATGCATTAGCACAATGTTTTGAGTGCATTACATTGAGTCCAACCGTAAAACGTGATTGTACACCCCAAAAAAAAAAGTCGTTTCCCAGCAATATTTTTTGCGTAAAGTTACTTAGTTTGATGTACATAATGCTTGGTTGACGGCTTCGTGAAGGGTCCTTTTACACCCTGTATGTCTATCTTTTTCTAATTGTTATTGTTTTTCTTTGTTACAGGTAAGTTGTTCTTCGGAAAAGCCCTGTTGCTGCCTACTTGATCGTCATGGTATTACTGTATATCCGTTGATTTAAGAAATGGTGTCTACTAACAAAAATTTTTTTTAATGGGCAACATGGAACATTTTTCACTATTATTACCGTGTTTTTTTTCTCTGGAACCATAGCAAGAAAACTAATAATCATTTGAAGGTCGACTGTTTCCAATTTTTAAAAACAAGAACACAACAGGAAAACACGTCGTCCGGTTAAACCAAGACACCAGCAACAATAGGGCCCTAATACTCCTCGGCCCACAAACGCATAAATAACAACATCCTATTCATCAGCATTGAATCGGCATCCCACACCCCACGGGAATAATTAATGAGCCCTTGATATGATTAAGCTACCACAATGCCGTGTCATCAACGTCATCACACCCACATATACAAAGTACACACCCACACTTGCAGATGATGATGTACGCGCGTGTCAGGTAATACGATTAGTGTGACGTAATATGACATAAATATGTCTTTGATTTATTCATGTCAAATATTTTGGTAATTAGCTGTCGACGTGGCTTGGTTTGGTTATTGGGATTAGGGTAATTGTTCAATGTTTTCTTAGACTTAACAGGTTGCAACATTTATTTTCACCTTAAGTATAGCTGAAGATATCTCACCTGGCCATGCGTCTCGATGACTTAGAACAGTGCCCATACCATGAGTTTGTAAAAAAACTGTCCTCGATATCGAAAACTATCGGATATACTTCTCGTGTCGTAAAGCAGTCGATGAATATGAAAGAGACAGGGCGATAGTATTCGATAACGAATAATACATTTCAAACTCATGGTAAGCCCACAGATACGTCTGGCGAAAACTCACGAGGAGAGCCGACCCCAAATAGTGGGATAAGGGGCGCAATTATGTTTTGACGTTTCAAAAGTGCCCATGTAGGCCTATGTGAAATAAAATATTTTGATTTAGCCAGGCAGACTGAGAGATCATTTATTGTGTTCTCAAGCGTAGTTGAAATACACACATAGTTTCATCACCATTTTCCTAGCATTTTCCCAACGCTGTTACCTTCTTAGTGAACTATTCTGAAATAAAGCGTTTTCCAATCAAAATTATTGGTTTTGAATCCCCTCGTGCTGTAATTGACTGACATCCAAATAGCCGTAGGTGCCTCAAAAGCTTCAATCAACGGAGCTTCGTACCAGAACCTCAATATTCCGGTCCACTTTCTCGAAACAAACACGCCTATACTAACAAGACTGCATTGTGCTGTATCTATAGTCACGTCAGTAAAGCTTCAAGGCTAAGCTATACACTAAGATATTATACACAATTGGTATTGAGTTTATTTAGTGTCAAAATTGTTCCAAGAAATTCAAAGAACACAGCTGAGCTGAACACAACTGTAATTTTTTATTGTCCTCCTGCCCAAGTCCAATTTTTTATTTGGTCAGCACAGCATATTCTTCCCTACTTCTCTATTAGTCTGTAGTTAGTCCCTTGCTTGCCGTTATATCTTTTATACAGTTCATTCATCGTTGCTTAGGGCTTCCCCTACACTTATAGCCGTCTACATTCACAATCAAAACTTTCCTCACGTCATTTTATTAATTCTTCGGAATCACATCTTGAATATTCATTCCATGCAATGCGCATGATCTCATTCATTATCTAAGTCATCATCATCTGCCTAGCCTTTTCCCAACTATATTGGGGTCGACTTCCAGTCTAACCGGATGCAGCTGAATACCAGTATTTTACATGGAGCGACTGCCTATCTGACCTCCACAACCCAGTTAGTACTGGGGAATACGATACCCATTGGTAAGACTGGTTCAGACTTCTTGGGCCACTGACTACTAAGTATCAAAGTAAGTGTAAAAGTAAGTAAGTAAGATCTTAATATCTAAGTAGGTATGTTATTAAATTTAAAACAAGCATAGCCAAAAAAGGCATCAACCATAACAAAATACTTAAATCATGAAATCGGAAAATCTTTTGAGTCAAAGCATCATCATCACCCACAGCCTGAATCCACCCACTGCTGGATATAGGCCTCTCTTTTCTTGTACTAATCTCGTGCCAGCGTCATCCAGGTTTTTCCCTCGATGGCAACTATGTCGTCTACCCATCTCGCCGCCGAACGAACCACATTTATTTTCACCGTTCTCGCACGCGTAGCATGACCACCGTAGAAACGGGTTTTGTCGACGGAAGAATCGACAAAATGACAGATTTCTTTTGTTGACGGAAGAATCGACACAATGACAGATCAACAAAAGAAATCTGTCATGTACTGTGGTGTGGTGGTATGGTGTGGTGTGTGTACTGTGATCATGCTACGCGTGCTGGACGCCATTCGGTGACAGTCAAAGTATGACACATTGTAAAATGACTTCCAAGTTACAATCCCAACAAACAGACCAACACAAGACTACAATCGTATCCATAGCCCCGATTCACGTACGAGTACAGACAGTAGACTAGCCGGCTATAGACACAAATAGACATAATCGGAATTAGTGTGGCCGGCGAGGCGTGAAGTACAATATGAATGACCTTTGTCAATGGCGCTGACGCCCCGCTACCAGATCCCGAATTATTTAACCCGAAAGCTGTTTACAGTGTACGATGTTAGGGAATTGGATCGAAGGGCTTTTTGAAGGTTGTCTGAGGTTATGTTACTGTGAAATGCAAACGCAGTGGCTGAGCGATAGCCTACTGCGCTGCGTGTCGCGGGTTCGATCCCCGTAAGGAACAAATATTTGCATGACCTACAGGTACATACACAAACAGCCAGACCCGGAACAACTCCGGGTCTGGCTGTTTGTGTATGTGACTTTAAATGTTCGTAAACGCACCTACGATACAGGAGAAATTCCTAGTGTGGAGCAATTTTTTTTAAAAGAGAAAGAGAAGAGAGATTACTTTAAATAAGTGAGTTTAAGCAGTGATAGCCTAGTGGTGTGACCCATCTCTATTCCTAAGGCAACTTGCAAATTCAAAAATTTTCAGTCATCATTAAAAATAACGTTTTAAAAGATCAATTCTGTTTATCGTGTCGTGGTCGTCACGTAGTCGTCGACAGCAAATACCTCTCTCCCTCCCAGAGCGGACATCCGACTGTCTTTTGTCCGAACATTCGACTCTATAGTTAATTAAAACGAATATTGTTCGTGAAATATTGTGCCTAAACAATTCAGGTTTTGTAGCGTTTCCAAGAGAAACCCTGATAAACACAGCTTGTTTTAATAAAGGGGTATTCAATATCAGCAAGAATTTACGTAACACAACATCACGCCTGTAATCCCCGAAGGGTTAGGCAGAGGTATACCTAATAGAACATCCGTAAGAATTTACTTGTTTTAGTCACAAGTACATAACATAGAATCATTATAAATTAAATAATTTCATAACATTTCATAACTATAAATAGTTAAACAGACGTGTAGATATAGTTACAAATATATTTTATTATGAAATGTTTTTTCAAACACCAATATTATTCAATTTTAATAATCAACGTTCGTACAACCATAAAATCGAATGTTCACAATGGCCGTGAACTTGAATAAATTTTCACAAATAATTCTCATAAGAACGTAGGTAATTAAATTATTTTATGCATAATCATACAGATAATGTATTCACTGCCTCCGACATTTTAAAGTCCGTTCACAGTAAGAAAGAAACAAAATTATCCTACGACCCTTAGTATCTAAAAAATCACACAAACATTGATTACCAAAGCTTTCTTTCACCAATACCTTATATACAGATAGAGAGCCTTTAATATAGCGATACGGAACCCGCGCGGGATGTCTAGTACCCAATAATCTTCATATTATTCGAAATATTTTACAATAAGGCTCCACTTGAGACAGCGCGATTGAATATTTCACAAATCAACTTACAAAGGAAATCGTGTGGAAATAAAAATGTGTGTAGCTTGATTGAATTTGTGTGCAGCGGATTGACAAATTGGTGGTTGATTTGATGTACAGTAATTCTGAACAAATAGGTCAGGATATTCTATCGTTTGAGGATTTGTGGGAAGGAATAAAACGCGACAGAGCGGATTTTTGTTGGAGCGCCGATGATATTTTCGGAAATAGTCCTCATTCTGTGAAAGTATTTAGGTTCCATTTTTGTGTGTCAAATAAAATAAATATTAGTAAAGACTTCTGTGTGCTCGTGATAAGAGTCGAAGTACGTCAAGCAATACTCTTTTTTTGATCTCCGCCAAAGTCGGATAAAAATGAAACGTTTTCAAATCAAATTAAAAAAATATTCTAATAGGTCTCAATTCTTGATAACTTGCTTCCCAGTTAGACAATCTAGTTTTTTTAAAGCATTTTACATAATATATCTAACATCTAGTCTTATTTGAACCCACCCCTAAAATACGATCTTTTCTAACAACGCATTTTCACCGTGAAGATTCAACTCCAATAGTTGACGTCCCAATTGTCTTGCTCCAAATATTCCAGCAACAAATTGCATCGCTACATTGAATATACCTCTAGCTCGTAATATTGCAGTTTGCCGGGCCGATAGTCTGAAACAATAATAGCTATCCGGGAGTATCACTGGAGATCTCAATCCTCACCTAGGTGTATTGATTGGCTGCTCCATCAAGCATATCTTCTGAAGCTCGCGATGCCTTGTTTGGGACGCACCAATCAATATACCACTTGGTAGTGGTAGTTCCAAGATCGTTTGAGATTTTGGTAGCCAGACACCATTTTCTGCCAATAAAGACATTGGAATCAGTCGTGTTTTGTTTTTTTTTTATTGTCTCTCCGTCTCAAGACTAAGGTTATATCTAGTTAATAATGTTTAAGGTAAACTCCTTTGGCCAACTTAAATTTCACGTTAGGATGACTAAAAAACATAATATCATTGACCTCAAATCCAACAGTGTTAAAATTTTCTCCATAGTTATACAAGTACACAATACCACTAAATCTTAAAACTAATTGTGCATATTTGTAAAGTGGTTCTCATCCCTTACACTGCGAATCCACTGAGGCGTGGTATTAAATAAGAAAAAAGCATCTGTTAGAACGTTGCAGGCGAAACTCAAGCTTCATAATAAAAACTGCAACCCCATAGCTTTTCCCCAACAAATGGCTTGCATGTGATCTCTTTGTATGGTGCAAGTCACAAGCCGTTTATTATTGCATCGTCATTATCTTTCCCTTATCCTTATTTATTTGGGGTCAGCACAGCATTTATCTTAGTCTGCCGCACTTTCCCTGTTAGACGGTTTAAGATTACACGTTATGTGTTTAGAAAATATTATTTAATCCAAGTTTTAATCATACGGTTACTGCAAAACTAAAAACCAAAACTTAAATTGGAGCATATTATGTTTCTGTCCTTCTTCTTCGTGTCTATGATACTTGCCTTATTAAGCCAGCCATATTCATCCAGACAGACGACCATTTGTCAGAGTTTATAATTTTTCCCATGCTGATGTAAAGTTAAGGTTTAGATCAAACCGGTACCGACAAATTGCGGATACAGCTTCGGACACCGGAGACTGCAAAATCTGTCAGTAGCAAAGTATACAATCTGTTTATACCAGTTTGACTGGGCCTTCATTCGGTTCAATATGTAAGAGGAGCATATACCAGACGAATTATATTTACTTTCTGTTGATGCAAATTTTTTGTGATTTAATCGCTATACCACTCGCTCCCGCTCCTCTTATGCCTTGCACCAACCATGCAACGTTTATGTAAAAGAATGTCGCGGTAGATTGCACTTCTTGTGTCATAGTATCCAGGCAAAGCGCCAAACCACGTTCGTTATGTGTCTTCATCTAGCGTCTGCGCAAGATTGTTTAATGTCATCGTCTTTTTATTGGTGCTTACGTTGTTTTTGATACGTCCGGTAGTTTGCTTTTAGGGTTTTATTAATTGCAGAGGTAGAATTCTGACTCCTCCTTTGGTATATTGTTAAGATAGTGTTGCTCTTGTGATTACCGCTGTAACTCAAAGTTTGGACCTCGTATTGTGGTCATACATAATTGACTAGACGAGCATTATAACTATGACTTACAAATTACACCTTTGAATGAAACCAATTGGATAAATATCAAGGAGTTATATGTGTTAAAAATATCGAAATTTATAATCTTTTTCTGTACTAAAACTCATTACGACGATACCAGACCTGTCTAACGCTCATTCAAAATCGAAACAGACAAAGAATTTCCTTCCAGATTTCTCAATAAAATTCTGTAATAAAAAAAATATTCATAGACATCTTAACTTTAATCGCATTTAAAAGCAAATAAATCTTTGCGCCAATAGACAAACGATATCATATAACGCAGTCGAGAGATATCATATAAATGTTGAGTATAACTTGAGCATCTATAAGTTGAGTAGGCATAAGTTGAATTTTAATTTAGCTTGAACGAGAGTTTGAGAGGCATCGGGTTCTCCTTACTTTTGAAATTAAATTTATTTATGTTTGTAATGTGACTCTGTTTGGCTTGCTGTGTTCTGTCTTCTGAATTAGTTTTTCTTTTCTGTGATGTTGGTGGAAGATTAGTTTGAGTTCAGTTTTGAAGGAGTATGATAACTTAGAAGTGTTTAATATATAAACTACTAAGGTGTACGACAGAGAATTGTTCTGAGGGAGTTTGCTTTCATTCTAATAGGTAGGTAATATCTGTAGGTTCATATTCCACACGTAGTAGATAATAAAGACCGTAATTTATAGCTTCATTTTGTCTTTATAGTGCCTGAAGACAGCCGTTGTAATCGGGGCAGGCCCAAGAAACGCTGGCGTGACGATCTGGATTCATTCTTAATGGATTGATCGGAGAGGGCCTCTTGTGAACAGGGTTGGAAAGCCATGGGGGAGGCCTTTGCCCAGCAGTGGAACAGAACAAGATGAAAAAAAAAACTTCATCGTAATTGATAGGAAAATACTTCTGGTACTAAGATTATTTTTTTATATGTTCACAGCTCAATCATTTAACACTTAAAAAAAAAACCAAAGTAACAATTTAGTAAGTAAACTCATACCCCAAAATATACCAAAAAGTGTACTAAGTACCTATGTTAACTCCAACCTATAAAAGCAAAAGAATGTACCACAGTAAACTGAAGGCATCCCAGTATTTATTAAATATGAATCCGATAATAGGATCTTAAGAGGGCGAAAAGGCCTCGTTACGAGCCAAGCGAAAATCTTTAGAGGGACGAGTGGCTTAATAATTAATAATGGTAATTGCATTTAGGGAAGTTATGTAGAACGATGTACGGGGACTGGGAGATGTAGATAGGGAAGAAAATTGCATGAAGGAACCATTACACTCCAGTAGATAGTCAAAGTTATCTGACATGGACATAACCCTCCCAATTTCTAAATACAAAAAAATATTGACCACTGCAATAAATGTACAATGATAATTTATAATGTGAAACATTTTTATTACTTATGATTTCTTGTCATCAAATGCTTTTTATTATTTTGGTTTTTATTTTGTTTTTTTTTGTAATATTTTTATTTTTTTTCTAATTTCTGTGTTAACACATAGTTTTATGTACATGCTGTGGTCTCCTTTAATTGAAGTAACACCCTTAAAAGAACCTTTGTATAACTGTGACCTATACTGTATCTGTGAATCTTTTGTTGGAGATATAAATAAATAAATATTAAAGTATTTTTGTAAATGTTTACGGACACAATACAAGTGTGGAGCCCCAAGACAGGACATGCTACACCTTTTGTCCTGCCCGTCGTTCAAAACTAATTACACCCTCCTGGACATCAATGATGCAAACGATAGAGTTATCCAGGTCGCTACGTACTGGTCGGACAAAATCTGAGTCATCGATTCGAGACGAAGAAGATGTTTACGGTGTTGACTACTGCAATAGAAAAGTGTGGAAGAAGAAGACGTTCAGCGTCGACCCATAATAAATTCAGATAAGGAATTAAGAATAGGAGAATAATTATTACTTTTATACATTGATACGAGTTTGTCTTGGAAACGCCAGAAAGAAAGATATTAATATTCAAAACCTCCTTAAGAAACCATTGAGAGGTACATGCATCTTTACTAATCTTCTTTTAAAAACAGTGGTAGAAAAATTAAAATTCTAAACCATCAATTAAATATTAATATTCTCTACCGACGGGTTGCCGACGGCCTCTGAAATTCCAAGCATGCGCAGCTCAATCAAATTTTATAACAGCTTCAACCAATGGCCATTTTGTTCTATATTATAGCTTTCACAAGGCGTTAAAGACTACCATTCGTAGCCTGAAGATATAAGACAATGCCAACTATTTGGCAGAACCGCCCAGCCGTCGGCAAGTGAAAATTTTCCGCCATATCAACAAGTGTAAGATAAATGAAACATACAGAAGTATTGCGGAACACAACCAGCGTGTATATACCCACACTTATACACACACAAGGCGTACAGTAGAATCTGTCTCAGTGTGAGTTTAACACAGTTTCGCTTGACCAATAGCGTGCACGATGTCCATGTGTGAGTGTCTTAGTACCGTTATCAAGACTAGGCCTTCTTACCTTTCTTATAACGTGAAGCGTAGGCGTAAAGATGCAACGAGATGGCTGGCATCCTGCCACGCCACGCCTAGTCCTCACCATTGGTTAATATAGTAAACCAATTGACAAGCACTTGGATGCTATTGGTTGATACTGCAGGTCACCTGTACGAAATTAGGTCACTGGGTGGCGGGAGGTTCGAAAAATTGTTTGCGATATGCCGGGGGTCAGTAGCGGTACAGCTGTGCTGTGTATGTTGGTTTTTGCATTTTGTTGCCCTAGTTGCTGTTTTTGCGCATTTTTTTTTGTATAAAATGCGCTGAAATGATCTTCTTCACCTTCAGGTTCATAAAAAATGACGAGCAAATATCATTCACGACGTAGACTGAAGTCAGATCTGTCACCACAGTTCCCTCCATCTGCCGTTTTACCCCCAGAACGTATTCCCGTAATGCTAGAATGTTCTGAGAGGCACGTTGTCATTTCGAATCAAGTGAAATATCCATTAAACGTGGAATTATCGTTTTACACCAATAATCCTTCATATAAACTTTTCGAAAAGTTAAGACAAGTTAAAATATTAAAAAAATTACGTAAATCACTTAACTGTTACTTTCAGTTAAGTAATGATTAACTTACTTTTTAAAAATGATCGATGATTTATCGTATGATATAAGAAAAACAGATTACCGCAAACAAATCTTATATCACAGCAGTTTTAGCAAAGTAACAAGCAGCATACTGTCGGAAGTCGATTTTACAGCGCATCGATTGCCGCTTGCACTGAAAGCCGACGGCACATGACGGGCGCGTCATATGCATCGACGAACTAGGATTAAACGATGGCTTACACTTTGTAAGCTTGGTAAACCAGTACATATTCGTTGTAGATTTGTTAGCACTACATCGTCTGTTACAAAATAATATACACGTAGTAAGGGGCATGCTAACACAAGCTTTGAAAGACTTGATTCAAAATACACCGTTTAGTCCACTGTCGGCCCCTCGACCCCCAATACATAATGTGTCCACTGGACACTAGGATTGAAGGTGAGCGTCATTTATTTAAATTGAATACACTGTCAGAATGTATAGAACGGCTGATTTTTTAAATCTTACTTAAAAATATACATACATTTTATCAATAGTGCAAATTATGGCCATCGTAAAATAGACAAGATCCTTAAACGTTTGGCATTACTGGCTATGCCGATATTTTGACATAGCCGGAGCTATATCCCCCTTAGCATTACCTTGAGATACAGGTTTATTCCTAGTTTAGGTAGAATCCAGATATTATATACCTATAGTTTCCAAGGCCCTAATTTTAATATTTTTGTAGATCAATTATTTCAATAAACAATTTGAATTTCAATAACTAAACGCCACCAGTATAACCTTCCAATTCACCATGCATTTTTCGATAGTTAAGTTTGACATAACTCGGCGTTTATTGTTACGGTAAAAGTCGTTAATTTTCCAAAAGACTCAACATCAAAATCGATATCTACCCTATCATCCAACGTTATAATCGAAACTGTCCCACCAAGGGATTCTGGTCCCTTCATCTCCGAATCGATTAATGCATTCGAAGCGTCACAGTATTGTATGAACGTTGAAAGCGCGGTAATCCGCCGTGTCCTATGGAATGGCCTGGTGACCTAATTCCGGTCTGACCTGAACGAGATAGCAACTGTTATCAGTTGTTGTGAGTACCTAGGTGAGGTATGAATTTATTGGCGTTGGATTTTATGAGTTTTCGAAGTGGAGAGGTGTTTTGGTAGGTTTTTAAATGTTTTGATGGACATATTGTGATGAGGAGGGACAAATCGTATGTGACTTAAAGAGTGATGAATATTAATGTTGATGGATGGAGAGGGAGAGGTAGATCAAGGAAACGATGGATGGCTTATGTGAGGAATGATACGAGCAAAAAAGGAGTAAATAATTGCGTGATGGTTGACAGGGGAGAATGGAAGAAAATAACGTGTTGCGCCGACCCCAAGTATGAGATAAGGGCAGGAAGATGATGATGATGACATTTTAGATGTTTTTCTTTATTGCCTTTTGCAACGACCTACAATTCAAAGTTACAGAAACTGAAACATGAAAAAAATTGTTGAAAGTAAGCCACGAGTTACACAAATTGCAGAGTAACGGTTTTCACGTGAAGGATAATAAATAATAATAATAAATAAAAGTTAATTTCTGAACAAAAACACAAGACTAAGTACAATAAGTAAAACGATTGATGACAACGACGAAACGACGAGGATACAGTCGCTAGTCGCATAGCTTGAGGCTGTGAACGCGTTATTACATTTTAAAGAGAATCGCTCAATAATCAGATATTTTTAACAAGACCTAGAGCGAAAGCGTAACAGACAGATACACTATCAGAGTTAATTCATTTCCAGTTTGTGTTTTCTAAACAAGAATAATTATTTCAGGTACTCAAAATAAACTTCCTAAAATACACGACTCAAACCTTTCCAATAATAAAACAATATCAAAACGACTTCAACAAAATTACAGACGCAAATAAATTCAAAGGCGAATACTCAAATATCGCTAGTATGACAAACGACTACCTGTGTATAGAGATAGTCTGTGTATTGATCGGGTACTAATTGGAATCAGAACCAATTATCTCCGTGTTGTATTGTTGGTAGCGTTAAAGATCTTGCACTAGTGTGCACTATGTCTTAGAACACTTAAGTGTACCGTAGCACACTATGATATCTCTGAACACAAGTTGAAAGAGGTGCGGAAACACAGTAATATGTATGAATACGTATTTAAACTTGTTCAAAGTGACATGAAATGTTAGGGATTTCCGGAAAGTAACGCCTGATCCTATAACTTGTTCAAAGTGATACAAGTTTTTTTTTGCGAATGACGTTTGACAGGGAAAAGATCTTTGTACAGTTTTAAAGGAATATTAACAAAACTTTCCTTATCTTCGATAAGGTTGGATTAAGTTTTATTGGATTAAGCACTCTAATCGTAATGTAGTTATGTTGATTTTTAAAAGCATAAATTACGTTCCATTACTTAGTTGTAATATACCTTATTTTTTCCCCATATTATAAGGATAATATGAAATAAGACTGATGAGATGAGGAGTAATAGAGAAGTATGAAAGAAGAAGGCAAACTGCGCAGACTCAATACATTGAGATAAGGGCAGGAAAATGATGACGATGATGATGCCATGGAAAAGATGTATAAAATGACGAATAAAGATGTATACTAAACCAAAGACATACAAAGACATCTAACAAGATATTTATAAAAACGTACAGTAAACTATGCCGTGCATTTTCATTTCTTTACAAAAACAAACTACCTTTCATCAAAGATAGTGCACCGTCTTATACGTCAGACATTCTGAGAACTTATAACGACGTGCGACGCGACGGTGCGTCGATGTGTGTCGCACAAGCAAGCACAGCCAAGCGTTTAGACGTAGTTAGTGTGTGCATTCATGTAGAAGTCGACTTGTTATCTAACTACCTTACTACATGTTCTAGAATGAAAGTCGCTGAGAGTGGAAGACTGAAGAATGTGTTTTAGGTATTGGTGAATTTTTCTCTGATTGTAGAATCATTAGAGATTTGCACCTTGGATTGGGACCGAAAATCAACGCCAATTAAATCAAATTATTGCGTAAAGTTTTTCTGCACAGAGAAGAAAAAAGAAATTTTGTATCACAGAAACAGTACAATTTTCAACAGAAGAGATTTTATAGTGAGTTAGACTACTCTTGTAAAGATACCAGAAAAGTTTACATAAACACTTATAAACACTTATATTACTTACTTCTTATTTCGAAATGGTTACAAGCCTGATATTTTTTTTTCCTTTTTCTATTATTGTCCCACTGCTGGTCAAAAGCCTCTCCCAGAGCCTTCCACTCTTCTCTCCGTGCGGTTTTCTCCGGCCAATCTCTTTAAGTCGTCACGCCAGCGTTTTTTAGGCCTCCCTCGGCGACGACGTCCGACAAAATAAAAAAAAAAAAAAAATGGTATTTTTCTTATTTTTTTTTGTACTCTATAACAATGCTGTCTTATTTGATCCTAAGGTTGACTGGTAGTGAATGCCTTGTGGCATTAAGTCCGCCTATTTACCACTTTTGTAAGTACATAAAGTTTAAAGTTTAAATAAATAAAATAAACTAACTTCTTAACGGTACAAGATTCTTTAAAAGTGTTTTAGATTTAAAATCACATTTCAATAATTATAGCTCGCAAACTGCAGGTTATAATATTTATTTCTATTGCTTCATTATTTGCAACCCAGTGAGCTAAATAACTCAGGAACTGAGAAGAAAATATTGGTATCAGTCCTAGATACCAGTAGCTAACGATGGAAGATATCTGTAAACTCGACTGAAGGTAACTGGGAACTCTAACCTTTTGTTGACATTTCAGTAATTGTTCACTCTCAGCGATTGAATTTATTCGTCTGTGCATTTTATTTTGTTGTGAAACTTGAGTTGTTTGTTTTTAAACGATGATTAGAGGGATTGAGCTTCTAGTTTACCTTTGGCTTTTTATGTTTTAAAGGTTTTTTTTTTTGTTTTGGCAGGAGTGGGAAATACCCGCGGACACCTCGACTATCTCACTAATTTGTGAGAAAGTCGAGGCAGTGCCGGACTCGAACCGGCTAATGTATGTTCTGATTTCTTTTGTTAGTCTGATTTTTGTGAGTACAAGAAACTTGAGTGGTAAAAAAACGTAAAGCCCAAGCACAAGCGCGCGGTGTAAACGTAAATACGTCGATTTTAAAATATAAAATACTCATTTCAAACATTTTCATAATTTTAAGAATTTATTAGAATTTTAAATACGTACGCATTTATGTTACGTTTACACGGCGCTCGTGCTAGGGCCTCTGGTCAAGCAAAGTGACAAGTATAATCAGGCCTCTTATTTTATTGAAACTCAGTACTACGACAGGCCAGCTTATAGCCAAGGCGTTACCACCGACGTGCAAACCACTATTCAATAATATCTCATTCTTTAAGTATTTTAATTTGGATAGAAATTGAGGAGTTCATGGCTTAATAATAACAGCCGCTCGACCAGATCTTTAGGTAAAGCCGTGCTTGCCTAGGTTGGTATGTGGATGGGTGACCACCTACTACATACCGAGTTTCCTCCGTGTCTCGGAAAGCACGTTAAGCTGTTGGTCCCGGGTGTCATTTATCTTTGACAGTTGTTAGGTAGTCAGTGGCCCAAAAAGTCTGACAACCAGTCTTACCAAGGGGTATCGTATTACCCAGTACTAACTGGGGTGTGGAGATCAGATATGCAGTCACTCCATGTAAAATACTGGTATTCAGCTGCATCTGGTTAGACTGGAAGCCGACCCCAATATAGTTGGGAAAAGGCAGATGATGACTTTAAGTATTTTAATTTTACAAGTAATAAATACATTTCACAAAAGCTTTTTTTGGATTTGCTACTTCAGCAAAGTAAAATTGAATTTCACACGAACAAAACATTTCATTTCACGTCTACCAAAGCCTTTATTTCGTGTCGAATATGAAAATCGTGATTAAAAACGTCCGTTGTACGTAAGGTGAGTTCACCAGTTACCGTCCACGTTTAATTAACGTGCAGCGCGCATCATTATGAGTTGCCTATTGATTTCCTGTCACCTGCATGATCGGTTACCCGGGCGTCCGTGGCTGTTGCCACAGAATAAACTGCGTACAGAAGGCCAGCTTACAACGAGTGAAAACTGGTGCACGCACACAAACGCGTACGGCGATCTCTTCTCAAACTGATCTAATTCAAAAGATAATTTACATGCCAAGTCTATAAGTTATCTTTCTTCTTCAGCGTCATGTAAACTAAGTTAATTTTTGAGTGACCAATTGCAGTAAAAAGGTCCACAACAAGTATATAATAATTGCAATGGAGTTTGAACTTTGTCTCCAATGACGTTGAGTTTTCAAAACGTGATAATGTTCGATCTAAGACCGAATTCAAGTTTAAGTCATACGAATGTTACAGTCCTTTTACTCCACCTAACCTCTCATAGCAGCAACCCAACAGCCGTCTTATTGTTACTAGAAAAAAAGATCTTTGTTATTTTTACTGAGTTATTATTGGTAGTAGCCCAAGGAATAAAGTGATTTTGACAGTGTTGCAAAGTCAGAGATTAAATAAAAGTGAGAGGAATATAGTCGCCAATGCGTTTGAATTCGTAGCGTATATGTGTGCATGCATTCACTCATTGTTTAAAGCTAGTCTTCTGTACCAATCTACTCCATGCCGTCACCCTGTCCATATTAATTGTTTCGGCGCTTTGTGCACGTGTCTTTGTAATCCTCTAATAATTGCATCGGTAGGTATAATAGTGTATTTGTGTGCTGGTGCGTGTGTCTGTAGTGATGTGGTTAGTGGTTAGTGATAGGTTGGTGGGCCTTTTGGGCTGGTTACTGGAGTGGATGGTGGATTGGTGGTAGTTCTAGTAAATACATGCTTAGGTATTAGTTATGTAGTTTGTGATAACTTATTTTCTAGTAAAAAGCGTATTTTTGTATATGTACCACTAAGTACCTTATTCGTCTAGTGAGCGCTGCCAAAGGGGTTCTGGGATCGATTTGCGGGCCAGGGAAAGTGTTATTGGGTTAACTCATCAGGAATTTCCTAGTAGCAGCCATGGCGTTTGGATTTGTGCCCGATTGATGGCAATAAGCTTGCCCCAAAATTACATGGGGCTTAAACATAACTGGCAAAATGTAGCTGTACTGTTAGGTACACCTCTGCCTCACTTTTCGAGGATTACAGGCGTGATGTTATGTTTTATATCTAATTAACCACTTCAGGAGGGCGTAGACAAAGTCAGTGTTAATGATGATAGAAAAAGTAAAAACAAACATGTATTAGATTGACAAAAGGCTACCGAAAGTTAAAGTTAATCCTATGGAAACTCGTAGAAGTCCGAAATGCTCCGAAAACGATTACCACTAGAATCAACGACGTTGTAGTATTTCGAGTACAAAAAAATAATTACAGTTGCTCTTGAAAAAAATATTTCATCGTGAGGACAATCAGTCTGACCTTGAACCTTAAATAATTCCCCAACATAGCTCGCTTAGCTACTTAACAATTTCACCAATACGATCTAATTCACCTCAAAAGTGCCGACGCCATTTTGCAAAAATAAAACAAAATATTCTCTCAATAAAAAGAGTCTCATTTCCACCTTGTTTATTCCCATCTGAATGGGAATCCGTACACATGTCCCGGCTACGTTTCCGCGCCGCTGGGCCTGGCCTCAAGACAGGCCGAGGCCGAGAGGAGACGGGCCGAGAGCCGACGGACCGAACCAATCCCCACTGTTCATATCGAGTGGAAAACATCGCCATGACGTAATCCCACACCTGCTTAGGTTTTTCTACTTCTTTGAATGTTGTTTTTCGCTTTTTTTTTTCTAGAATATATAGGTGTGTAAATGTTTTTGAATGTTATTGAAGTCTTTGGGTGTCCATTTGTTGGTTATTTGTCTTGGCTGGGCGGAATGAAGTCTTCAAAAATGTAAAAACGTAACCATATCTTTACGCATTCATGTAAAATATCATCAGGGCTTTTTAGTCAAACATTCGCCAGATTCAGTCTGTTATAAATACAGTACGACAGAAATGAAGAAGGTATAGTGATAGTTCTTTTCCGAACGAGTCCTTTTCTAAAATTCTGTACACCTTCCAAAACTCTAAAAGAAAGCCCAGCATAAACATAATCAGTTAAACATCGCACCATAAAACTGTAAAATCGCAATCACACCGTAGCGGAGCCACGAAATTCGTTTAATCTCGATTATCGCCGCGTAAAACTAAGCGGGGTGGTTCGACCCCATCATTCGTTCTCCCATAATCCACATTAAGAGCCACAAGCCGCAGTAATGCCCCCTTTGTCCTGTTTCTTTCTTATCTCGCTGCAAAATTTGTCTAGGTGATGCTGTAAAATAGTCTAAAAGTGACTGCATGTTACACCGTAGTGTAATAAGTTGACTATTCATTTCAACAATGTATCTTTACTTCTAAGATTTTCTTATTATTCAGTGGTGATGTAGATGTTATGTGTAATATCACAAAATATTAGAAGCAATATTATAAGTCTCAGGTAATAAGGGGTGAGCCTTTTGCCATCATCCGGGCACAAATCCAGACTCCGGGGTGCTACTGAGATATTGCTGGTGAGTAAACCTAACCATTTAATTGCTTGTTTATAGTGAACAAATTCATTTATTTCATGTAAAAATTAATTTGTATAATCATTTGCCATGGCCAGAGATTACGCAAGATAGAGATATTTGTAAGAACAAAAAGGAGGCTTTTGGCCAGCAGTGGGACACTACGAAGACTTACAAAAAAATTATTGAGTCCTGAAACCTCTCAAAGATTTTAGACCTTTCTATCAAACGCAACAAAGTTGCCATTTAGTCAAAGTATTTCAAAGCCACGAAAGCTTTATAACTCCACAAAACCATTCACCTTAAACATTCTCATTACTCCAAAGTGCTCACAATGTCGAATGTAACACTACATTGTAATTGCGGTCAGTTTAAGTGGCAGATACCTTCGGGCTCTTCCACGATTTATTTGAGTCGGGCTGCAGCGGGCCTTTATTGCTGTGCTTGTTAAAAACGTCTCCTTGTTTTATACTTATTTTATTTTTATTTTTAACTAATGAGGATCTCGATGTAAAAGGTTTAAGTTGGATGCCTTTGTGGTTAGAAAATGTTTGGTGGCTTTTTGTCTACGTTGTGCAAATTCATGTGAAAAGCTTTCACGATTTAAAACTAAACTTAAACTGTCTCTTAAGGGATTTCTTCTTATATATCGGGAGCTCAAAATAATGTATAATCACGGAAGATATCCCGAAAGTGACAGTATAAGTTTGTGAAATAATCTGTTTGCAAACAAAAATGTATGTTTTCAAATAGTATTACAATTTTGAGTTTTATCGGTGACTAGAACCGCCCCGTCTTCGCCCGAGTGCAATGTAGATAATATACATATAAACCTTCCTCTTGAATCACTCTATCTATTGCTGAAAATTGCATTAAAATCCGTTGCGTAGTTTAAAAGATCTAAGTGTACAAACAGCGGGAGCGACTTTGTATTATACTATGTAAAGATTACACGTTCAGTTAAACCGACCGAGCTGGACTCAGGATTGGCTGTGGACATACCTCTGTTCGGTACAATATATGTCTGCGAAAGTCCGGTGCCTGAAGTCCAGTTACAATGTTATGTCCGGACCGGTTTGGCCGCACTCTTGAGAACCACAATACAAATAATGGATGACTTGACTATGTGTTTGAGGATGCAACAGTTTTTCGCACTCACTAAATTTCATGTGAATATGTAACTCGAACATTACAAGTTTGAACTAAACTAACCAACTACAAGAACTCGACTTAATTAACTTAAAAATAATCGTTAATAACCTTTACCATTGTAAAAACCAAACCAATAAATTGTGCCCACACCCACCCGTCTGAGAAACAAATCCTCAATGAGCACGAACTAAAGATTGATATCAAAATAAAATTGTGCATTCCTATTGCACTTCAATTAGTGACCCGCCGGCTCTCATCATAATAAAATAAAAAGAAGTTTGTGGGATGTTCCATATGTTAATTAATATATTATTGTCATGTGGGACACCTACCTCAAGAAAAGATGGATGGATTATGTGAGGAATGATAAGAAAGAGAAAGGAGTAAATGATGCCGTGACGTCTGACAGGGGAAAATCGTGTTGCACTGACCCCAAATAGAATGGGACAAGGGCAGGAAGATGATGATGATGAGTGGGACACCAACCTATACAGCGTGTAAGGACATTGGCGAGTAAAATGGTATCGTGAGTCCCGTACATAATTCTAGAATAATGAAAAATTTCAATATTAGCGTTGAAATTTTTCGTCGAATATTAATCAAGAAACGCTGGCGTGACGACTTGGGCTCGTTTCTGACTGATTGGCCAGAGGAGGCAAAACATCGGGAGAGTTGGAAAGGAATGGGGGAGCCCTTTGCCCAGCAGTGGGACAGAACAAGATGATTAAAAAAAAATGCGAAATGAAAACATTATGACCTTGTAAATATTGCCTTTTCGTATAGAAAACTGTCTTTTTTATAATTGACTTAATATTTCTGCGCTGGGACGTCTCTACAATGATGTGTGCGCGTCCATGATACAGTGTGTAATATTAAAGTGATATTATTTGAAACAAATGTACGTCAATTTTTGTGATATTCGCCTAGAATTCGATCCCTCGATCCCTTCCATTCGATTAAAAAAATATCCAAGTTTTCCTAAGCGGTTCGTGGCAAATAAGTGATTTTCCATTTTAAAAAAAACTGCTTTTTTTTTTTTTTTTTTTTTTTTTTTACGGATGGGAAATCATCAAATGACTTCTCCCGCTCTGGGTGGAGTGGGAGGGAGTGTCAGACTCTTACTGACTAAAACCCATCCATGTTCCTTCATTGCCCTTTGTGTTCCAGGGCCACGGTATCTCTTTCGAACAGTCCCGCAGCCCCGGCAGGCATCGGCCCTTGCGGGCCCCTTCCTGGTTGCTGACATCTCTTTGAGGCGCGCGTGGAACACGAACGCGCCGTCGACACGGCCTGTCGTCATAAGACGGACGGACGGTGAGCTAACCCATTACTCACCGTCCACAGGCCCGCGCCTACGGTGGCCGGGAGCCACCACGTGGCCCCCGACGCCCGGTGCGTCGCCCGCGGCGGCTGGGACGAGAGATTCTCTCCCGCTCACGTCCCGCCACCTCCTTCGCTAGCATGACTGCTTCGCAGAAGGAGGTGACGGAAAAAAACTGCTTACATTGATTCTTATCTTACAAAAAACTACGAATAGAAACTCAGTTCCACAAAGAGATGTAAAGCTGATGGTACCCTAAAAATAAACGAGATTAAAAACCTGCAAATTTGTTTACGTAGTTCTTGTAACTCGATGGAAAAATACCAAAGTGCTAGTAAACATCTGCCTCTTACTTCTTTATTATTTTTTTAGTGCTAGAGGTGTTGATTCGTTTTGTTTACGATTTAAGTTGAGCTTTTCAATTAAATGAAAGAAAGCCTTGTTATCTACGCTTGAGCTTCTAAAAAAAACGTGTTCTAAAAGTAAATGTTGCAAATTGCGTCCGCAGACAAAATATTACGAGCTGCTCGTGGTCATGTGCAATTCACTCTTAGAACATTAACATCATCATCTGCCTAGCCTTTTCCCAACTGTATTGGGGTCGGCTTCCAGTCTAACCGGATGCAGCTGAATACCAGTATTTTACATGGAGCGACTGCCTATCTGACCTCCACAACCCAGTTAGTATTGGGTAATACAATACCGCTTGGTAAGACTGGTTTTCAGACTTTTTGTGCCACTGACTACCTAACGACTGTCAAAGATCTACAAAGCCGGGACCAACGGTTTAACGTGCTTTCCGAGGCACGGAGGAAACTCGGTATGTAATGGGTGGTCACCCATCCACAGACCAACCTAGGCAAGCACGGCTTAACCTAAAGATCGACCCGAGCAGCTGTTATTATTTAGCCACGAGGTTCTCTTACAACATTAATAAAGTTACAGTATTACATTTCAGCCAGTAACAGATTTGTAGAGATCAGACAGACATTAGCTCCTTGTAAAATACTGATATTCAGCTGCTGCATCTGGTAAGACTGGAAGCCGGGGTTGCAACCTGGAATAGGGTAGACGGATAAAGCATTAAAGGCTGGGCTGATGATGATTGTTTTCTACTATTGTAATTTCTTTGTTTCTGATAACGTCTATATTGCATTAGAAAGTATTTACTATAAAGGGTGTAACAAGACCCTTAACGAAGCCGAAAGGCACTTGTTCTTCCCGTCATTGCGATCTTTTTCTGTTCTAAACCGTACCTGGGAGCCTTATAGTTACGGAGATATTGGGGGTCAAAGTTCCAACATTTTAACAAGTTTTTTTTTAAAATAAGTATTTGTTTTTACTAACCGTACTATTCAATCCATCCATCAGCACAATGATTTGAGTGCGTTACATTGAGTTCTACCGTAAAATGTGATTTTTCACCTAAAAAAAAAAACTGTTTCCTAGCAATCATTTTCGCGTAAAGTAGTATTAGTTTGATGTGCATAATGCTTGGTTGACGGTTTCGTGAAGGGTCCGTTTACACCCTGTAGGTATTTTATTCAACCCATTGACGCTTAAAAAAAACACTATGTTTATTTTTCGACAACACATCCAATTGAATGAAATGAAACGTTGAAATTCGAGTACCATAATTTGATTGCACAGTGCTGGGGTCGAATTCTGTGTTTCATTTTTAGGAACTAATTCGTATTGGAATTTTTGTCTGCATTTTAGTTGGGATGGTTCGCAATCAAAGTCTGTCCGTTGTAATATTTTTTGTATGAATACCCTGGCGCGCTTTATTCGCGTTTTTCAATGTTCCGTTTTATTTTGTTACATTCGGATTTTGCAATGAATTCATTTGGAGATTTTAAATCCATGTTTGGTTGTGATTGAAATCACAGGTATTATTGGATAAAATGTAATGTGGAGTTGAGTTTCAGATTTTTTTGGATTGTTTTCTGCCTAGCTAGCCTTTTGTAGGTAACAGTATATTTTACATAAATCCTAAATATTCAATTGTTAAACAATTGAATATTTAGGATTTATGTAAAATATTCAATTGTTTAACTTTTAATCAAATATGTTTCACGATTTGTATGTTTCACGGTTGTCGTTGTAAATGATGCGGAGGAATGAGGAAATTGTCGTGAAGAAAGTTTTGAGTATGAATGTGGATGGCGATAAGAGTAGAGGAAGACCAAAAAAACGATGGATGTAATGTGTTAAGGATTATATGGCAAGAAAGGAGATGAGTAATAGAGAAGTATGGAAGAAGAAGCCATACTGCGCCGACCCCAAATGAATTAGGATAAAGGCAGGAGAATGATGAATGATCTTTCACGGTTTGATATTCACGGACTGCCTAGCCTTTTCCCAACTATGTTGGGGTCGGCTTCTATTCTAACCGGATGCAGCTGAATACCAGTATTTTACATGGAGCGACTGCCTATCTGACCTCCACAACCCAGTTAGTACTGGGTAATACGGTACCCTTGGTAAGACTAGTTGTCAGACTTTTTGGACCACTGACTACCTAACCACTGTCAAAGATCTATAAATGACACCCGGAACCAACGGCTTAACGTTTTTTCCGAGGCACGGAGGAAACTCGGTATGTAATGGGTCACCCATCCACAGACTAACCTAGGCAAGCACTGCTTAACCTAAAGATCGACCCGAGTGGCTGTTATTATTTAGCCACAAGCTCCTCACGGGTGACCACTACCTACTTTAAAAGTTTATGAGGTACTATTCCCCACACAGACGAAATTAATATCCACTGTTTCAAACAGTATGATACTAACACCACTCAGTCGACACCAATAAATCACAACGACTTCTAACCAATGAACGAGGGACTTACAGAAAAAACAAACATCTCCTTATTCCCAAAAGAAACATAACCCACAACACACACACACATAACCACATAAAAAACATTCATATTCATAGCAATCCCCGTAACAATACAATCAGAAAACTAAAGCAAGAAACTCCGACAGTAAAAAGCACTAAGACGCTGTGATATAAGTTGCTTTCAGAAAAATCGTGCCGATTAATATCAGGGGGAGAGACTGCAGCTTCATATTTTTCATCATTATGTTCTCATTAAATGGAGCAACGTCAGGAAATCGGATCACGAAAAAAAGAGAAGATAATTCTGTCTGGCTGTCTAGCTTGTGTGCCAATCTGTTTTGTGTTAGGAGTGTTTTGAATTGAAGAATTTGAGAGTGAGAAAAGAATTTGAGAGATTTTAGAAAAAATATAATTACCGGTGATGGAAATAGGATCGCACCCTATTACATGGGACTTAAACATAACTGGCGAAATGTGAGTGGTCTAACGGGTACACCTCTGCCTAACCCTTTGGGATTACATGCATGATGTTATGATATGTTTAGCGAAAATTATAACTGTCGAAGATTTGTGTTAAAAAAAATGTGTAATTGTTCTACAACACATTTTTTTTTTGTTTTCTATACTTTGCCCCACACTAGGAGTTTCTTCTTTATCGTGGGTGCGTTTACAAACATTTAAACTCACATACACAAACAGCCAGACCCGGAACAACTACCTGTAAGCCATACAAATATTTGTTCCGTGCGCGGATCGAACCCGCGGCAAGCAGCGCAGTAGTCAATCGCTCAGCGATAGATGCAGTTCGAATGAGTTAGAGTTTTCACAGTTTCGAGTCTAATCACACAAGATAACTAGGGATAAAAGAACAACAGCCAAAAGAACATAAATTACATAAAAAAGCTCATTTCCCTTACAATAATGAAACAGTGAAAACTAGTGAAATAGTTTCGGAGCGCAGTCTTCACGAAAATTACCCCCTTGATTGCTGCCAAGATAAATTATTCGTGTCTGAAGGCGCTTGCGACAGTGATGCGGGGTTATCTGGATGAGTCAAGCGGTTAAAAGAAAGTGTAAATATAAGTAGATAGATAGATCATTTATTTAGTGCACACAAAAGACATATCACAACACACAGAAGCACAATTAAATAATAAAAATAAAGTCAGGGGGTTGCACTTTTGGCAGGATATCTGTTTAATGTCTGTGTATTTCAAGAAAAATCCTCCGATAAATGTAGAATTTTGTGAGCACACACCCCGTCGTGGTTCTATAATTATGAATATTATCTTTTTTGTTTTTTTTTTACGACTGCGGCGGAGTCCAGAAGGACAAGGTACCATCGTTTCATCAGGTGGAATAGTGTTCAAATCTGAGTCTATCAATAATAAATAAAAAAACTTAACGCTACGTTTGCTGCTATTCGGCCATTAAAAAAACAAACGCATAAAATGCAAATGCGTCTCTTGTGAAGATTAAAATTACTCGACACAGTTTTTTTTGGCTTCATAGAATGTTGTGCATTTTGGTGTCTAATAGTGTTTCAATACAAAAAGAAGCATTTTCCATAGAAACAATACAAACATCCTTACCTGAGGTGACTATCACATCCAGTGACCACATATCTTGGTCCCACAGTTATAAATGTTGAGGGGCTAAAAAGGTGTCGCCTTGAATCCAGACCGCGGCTGCAGCCAACTGATAAATACTCAGTAAGACGGTCGGTCCTTGCTCAATTTATATTATTATACACCGTGACTTTAGTCGTCTTACAACAGCAGCCCACTTCATGTATCCAATGACTACTAAGCATTCATAAAAAAAATACAGGTATTTATGAGATTTTAATAATTTAAAAATAAGTTTTTTATTCAATATTATAACGCATGACGTAGTTAAAACACCCTGTTGTGAGCGATGATCTATTGGACTCGAGCGCTGGGTAGGTATATTCTCCCGTTTGACACGTAAACATCATTAACAGGATGTTTCATAATTTTTTCTAATGTTCATTTATTTTTCTTTGTACCTATTACGGTAGGAACAAAAAAAAAACGCTCCTAAGAACTATTTTATGTCGGGCACATTGAGTGGACCACCTTTGTAAGACGTCACGCAACAAAAAGTCACGGTGTATGTATTCTTATATGTATAGCATTCGGGGGGAGTTGTCAGTCATCTCTTCATCGTGGTGTGTGGAGTTCGTACAAAAGATATGTTGCATATCTCTTGCCCGTTGTGTATCCGCCAGGACTTGAGGCAGATATCAGAGCTTTCCAGGTCGATAGGTTATTACCTTCAATAATTGTACAAGAAATACTTATCTAAGTACTATGCAGCGTTACAACAAAGGAAAAGAGTGTTTTCGATTTCGATCATATTTTAACCAACACACAACCTGACCTGCGAATTGAAATAAAACGTAAGAAAATTTGAATTTACTACCTTAGCGCATCGCCCTTAATCCAACAAACAACCATCCAGACATAAAAAAATATCGTCTCTGAGCAAATATAAAAAACCAAACATTCCCAACATATTGAGACCGTTTCATAATATTGTAAAACTCAAAGAGTTTTCAAAGTTACGGCAAGGGGTAGAAGCACCAGTTCTCGTCATATCGCGCTACAAGTGGGGTGAGAGCACCAATAGTGTCCTACGAGGCTTTGACGTCACGTATCTCATATGGCCTTACCCGATATTGTGAAGCGGGCGGTTACTTCCTCGTATATTTATTTTCAGCCTGTATAATAAAGTGGAAGGTATTCTTTTTAATGCAATAATGTGTACTTGGAAAAAATGTTGCAAGAAGTTAGATATAAGAACGGTGATGTACCAATTACTTGCTTATAATATTCTATTTTACTTTTAATAGAAAAGCTTTGTCCTTCTGTTGCCTTGAGGGAATATTTTATATGCTTTTAAAACTTTGATGTTTTTTTATAACATTGTGGGTATTTTTTTCCTTCCTTCCCTTCTACACTACTAAGCCGCACCACTGGTGGTGTAGTGGGTAATTTTTTTTCCCTTCTACACTACTGGTCCAGTGGTGTCGTAGGTATTTGCAAAATACATACATACACACTACTTATCACTTACTTATTGTATCTATGTAGTTGCGAAAACAAATTAGGTAGTGTAATAGGGAACACAATTATATAATTATGTATTTTACAAATACCTACGATACCACTGGACCAGTAATGCAGAAGGGGAAAAAAAATACCCACGACGCTACCAGTGGTGCGGCTTAGTAGTGTGGAAGGGAAGGAAGGATTTTTTTTAGTAGTGTGTATGTATGTATTTTGCAAATACCTACGACACCACTGGACCAGTAGTGTAGAAGGGAAAAAAAATACCCACGACACCACCAGTGGTGCGGCTTAGTAGTGTAGAAGGGAAGGAAGGATTTTTTTAATGTATTAAAAACACATTTCTTCTGTCTTGTGGATTTTAAGGTAGTGTTTGCTAACCAATCTGTTTCAAGTTAACAATTGAGGTAATTTCAGAGGTGGTTGACTGACAAAACCACACTTTCAAAACACGGTACCCTATTGAATATCTTAAACAACTTCTAGAACACCTTAATAACTTCCACGGCACTCAAGGCACCATCAAATTCAAATCAAGGCATACACACATGATCCGACATCACTTACATGCATACGCTGCGTCTGGTTTATCCCAAACAGAAGCCGGCCATGCAAATTGCATGCATACATAGCACCCTATATTCGGGTTCGCAGATTGTAAATTGCTTTGCCCGGCTGATCTAAATATTGACTGTGACCTCCTAGAGGGTATAACTTTATCGATGTATAATTATTGGTGAAATATTTCGGGTTAATATTTACACGAAATAAATGTTGACTTCATTGTCCATACTTATCTATACTAATATTATAATGAAGTATTTGTTTGTAAGTTTGTATGTAGTGAGTAATCTTCGGAACTACTGATTCGATTCTGAAACGATGATTCAACTCCTCCACTGCCAAACATTTTGGATGGTCGAAATCCACGACTCTGCCTTTAAAGTATGATAAATTGTAATTATAAAGCCAAATGTAACTCTGTCTGACTTATTTTTTCACGCTTCAGCAGAATGGGTTTTTATGAAGTTGGCACATGGACAGACTATGGACCTAGGTGCACTTTGTAAGGTAATTTTCGACTACCACACGGGTGAAGCCGCGGGAAAAATCAAGTATACCATTATATTGTATTAAAATTATGCCACTGATAATGCTAGTTGTAGATACATTGAGAATGTTTTCTGTTATGGACATAGTGATAAAATATTCAGAGTAAGTACTTCTAGAAGCGCTGTTAGACAAAGGCTGTCCGATATTAATTGAATGAATGACTTCACCATTATAACAAAAAAATAAGTAAATCTAAAATATTCATAAGTCCTACTCCTTCAAAGCGCAAATAAACAAAGAAATTTCACACACAATTTATTTATCAAAACCTAAAATTACGTAACAACAAAATATAAACTTGAACAAAACCAACTGAGACTTACGAAGGCCACAATAAATATAATTACAAAAATTAACAATTGAATAGAATATAACAAACACAATAGTGAGTATTTGAATAACACTTAATTTTAATAGAGATCGCTTTTATTCTAAGTTTCTAAAGACACCGATACAATTGAAAAATGTTTATGTTGAAGTTGAAATATGTTGAACATTAATTGAACAGGCGTGGTATTTTAATTTCGTCACGGTAAGCCGCTACTTTATCTTTAAACCACACATATAAACAATTATCTTACTTCTAAAGAAAATACAACTTTTAAAGTCTAATAATACTTTAGAGTTACAATCGCACTCGATTTTGAAGTCACAGTACATATTTTTAAAAGGCTACAATATAAAAAACTACATAATAATTAAATTCTACATGATTATCATATTGAGTAAGTATACCCACATAAAAATGAGTGCTCTACAAATCGAGTATTAAAACATCTAAAATAATTAATTAAAAATAAAAGTTCAAATCCAACATAAAGTTCAACGTTACCCTTAGCATTTACTTGGTTGCGGAGATCTGATAGGCAACCGCTCCATGTAAAATAGTGGTATTCTACAGAATCCATATTGACTGGAAGCCGATCTCAAACCTAACATAGATCGGAAAAGAAATCATCATCTTCCTGCCCTAGTCCCAATTTAGATAGTAATAAAAAAACGTTTTTCAATACACCGTCCTCGAAAACTGGCTCTTGAAGCTTAAATATTTTACGAATATTTAAACTAATAATATATGTTTATAAATAGAATAAAATATAAACATAATTATATAATATGATTTTTTTTGTATTTTATCAAAAAAATAATATTTATTTAATTTTGTGTTCCGAATTCAAAAATACTAAACATTTTTTTTAGTTCTCGTCACCATAACACCCTCGCCTTCGCCTCGGGTATAAATTCCGCCTCGCCTGCAATGGCAAAGTTTCCCCACTTGTATCAAAACGTCATCACGTATCATGTTGAACTTACTTTGAATTATGTTGGACTTGAAAAGTAAATAAGTGCTAACTAGATTTAAAAGTTAATTAAGAACAGCTGATTCGTATGTTGGTATCATATACTTGATATTGATGAAAGCGTCTGGTCCTCCGTATCTCTCTAACATTTGAAGAGTGCTTTCTATCAGATCAGCGACATTCTCTTTCCGCGTTGTTGAGTGATCTATTCCGGATCCCAAGTTACCTTTGAAAAAACAAGAAGGTGTTAACACATAACATAACATCACGCTGTGTAATCCCCGAAGGGTTAGGCAGGTTTGTACCTAACAAGTTCACTTCCATTTCATGACTTATAGGAATTTCAACTGTCATGCGTCAAAATCAAGATGGTTAAGACATTAATTTCGGGATCGCTAAGTGAAAACGGACAACAAGCAAACACATTTTCATTACACATCACTAGGAAACTTCATCTACACGTCTTGCTAGTTGTGCCATTCTCCTTCCTAAAGTGCCAATCTCCGTATTGAATGACTTTCGATGCATCTTGTACCGTGTAGACCATTCTGGAAGCTGACCGGTGACGGTCTTTGTTCCTCTTCTCATCGCTTACGGCAGGCTCTCCGTTCAACGGTTTGATTGACTTTGAACGTCATCGGGTAAGACGGCCTGGCACAAATTGGTTACATGGTATGCGTTTCTTGGATAACAAAGAACAATGTATATATACGATATTAGGCACATTTGTGCCACAAATAACAACCAGTTTAAACAATTACCAGTAAACTTATATCAAACGTTATTCTGTCTCTGACAACTTTATTAGCGATTGAAGGTAAGAAAATTTGAAAAAAAATGTACTATGTTTATGCGATGCTATGTTTTTGTGTTTTTAAATAGTATAATATTTTAATAATTTTGTTTGTTTAATCTTTTCAAATTTTTTAAGGGTCCATACCCTTAGGTTTAGTTTAAGTTCTTAGCTGTCGCATTAGGGTAAAGCCTGTAATGATAGTTTAAGGTGTTATAAATAAATAAATAAAAATAAAATTATTTGGCACATGCTACAAAACGCGCATAGTATAAAAACTCTTTTGAAAGGACCGATAACTTAATTGTTTTTAACCGTAAATACTCATGATAATTTGTGGTGTAAACAAGCATAAATAATGTAGCTTTATGAAAATGGCTAAAAGCACGAATGCCCTTTGCTCATGTGCCCCTAGACCGTTATATTTTAATCAATCTGGAAAATATACTAATGAAATTATACGACCATTTTGAAAATCAATTCAAAGAAAAAACAAAAAGAGGATTTGATATATTAAATTAACGCATACAAAGTCACTGACAGCTCACTAGTTATAATTAAAATATCGGGAAAAAGTTCCGACAAGCAAAGTTACCCGCAAAATGTTGATTTTTATTTTTGCCGCTATTCAGTATTGAAATTGACGTATTAAATGAATTTACTATACAAACACATTTGCGATTTTATTAAAATCTGCGTCTGGTTATTTGATGACGTGTACAAAAAGGTTTTATACATTCTCAACCGCTTTTGAAAAAATATCTTTATTGGTTTTTTATTTTGCTGAGTGACAAAAAAAATATCAACGAGGTTATTATTAATAAAGCATGTAAGTTGATGTTCTGTATCATAATTTTGTTGCTGACCCGTCTAATTTAGTTGGCCGTATATTGGGAATACCTATAGCAAAGCCAATATTTATTCAAATAGCCTGCAATACGAACCTATTTGAATAAATATTGACGTAGGTGTACCACGATCAATTTGGGTTGCCGTAATTTCTAATAGCTCCTGTAGTTTGTAGTCCGAAATGAACGTACTCCGTATGTACAAGTTATACGATTGGTTTGATGCATAGAAAAGAAAAAATCATGATCATTTTATATTGAACTTTTTCTTTGTCAATTTAATTAATTAAGAAGAAAGCTTGTGTATACTTAGAGTTAAATTAAAGAATCAATTTGTTACACGCTGCACTCAATACCCACAAGTGCAACGCAATGTTTTTTAATACGATAAACCTCAGTATGAAGAGAAAAACAAAAAACACAAATTACACCCATTTTTTGCTCAACCAACAGCCATCCAGCCAAAGTCCCAACAAAACGGCAACATCAGAAGAGTAAAAAAAAAACAAAAGACCTTTTTCACACAAGCTTCCAATTTCAAAACCTAATTACGTCACTACGCCCGATTTGCTTCAATGACGTCATCAATCATTTTCACCTCATAATTGACACGTGGAGGGCCGAGAAGATATTGTTTTCAGCCTAATAGACTTGTCGGGGCATCCGGGGGTAGATTAATTACATGTGGCTGTGAAATTCGGGGCGTTCGGGGGTGTTTCGGGCGCTTGGCGCGTCGGCTTTGCCCTCTCACGGCGGTGACAACGCCGCATTGTTACCGAGTTCCACCGTGTCTCCAGTTTTGTTGTTTAACTTGCGACTTTGATATTTCGGTGTCTGTTACTGTTTTGAGGTATGATGGGAAGGTATTTTTGTGACGTATTTGTTACTGATTTCTTTCAAATTAAATACAGAGCTGAATAGATAGGTACTATTACATTTGTTTATCAACTATGATTCGCAACGCAATTATTTAGGATGCAATTTTACGGTAAAAAATATTTTTCAATGAACATGAATCTCCGTCGTCAGTATCCAAGTTTAAAGTATGATCAACAGAATGTCTTTACCTAAATTTCATTTTATTAAGAATTTCTTGCAAATATGAACTTCATAAATAATATTATTATTTGCTACGACAAAACAGTCGTCCGTGAAATTAGACGCCATTCTACGCTGTCACTAAATAGTTGTGGCGCGTCGTTTTTGCGTCCTACCTGAAGCTAATGCTTAGTAAATTGTCCGCCATTAACATAGTCCCCTGCGTTTTAACAAATATATGAGCTTTATTAAGGCCTAAAGTGTAGCTCGTCAACATCGTTGTCACCGTATCGTGTTTCGGATTTTTAATTGGAATTTTTGAGGTTTCCTTTCGTTGGATTTTTAGTCTAGTTGGAAAAATGGACTGCTCACTAACTATGCTTCTATACATGAGAAATACGACTTCTGTTCTACAATTTTTATATAAAAATAATAGTAACCTGCAATATAGTTGGCAAAGAAAAGCCTCTCGTATTTTGTTTGTCGCAGTAGATCAACACAGAATAAATACCAAATAATATTTAAAAAAAACAAAGCAAAACGTCCCCCCTTCTCCTCCTTCGTCGTTCAAAAACAAAGATTCTACTTACGATTTCTATCCTTGAACAGGTTCAGAATGGGCAGAATCTGCCGGTAATAGGGCACGAGGGCTTCACCAACTCGCTCACAGCCACCTACAAGCATCTTGATGCAAATGAGAGCGTGGCAGATCACTGCAGGACGCTTCGTTGCTAGGGCGTCTGTAAATAAATATTGTTATGTACTAGCAATGTATCCCTGCTTTATTGAACAAATTATCTCAGGCTAATGCCGTCCACTGCTTGACATAGGCCTCTTCCAAGCTACGCCACAGCACTATCTGTATCGCTTTGCATGGCTGCAATGACGACATAAGAAAACAATGAAATTTTGCTACTTCTAAGTTATACACATAAACCTCCAAGTAACTTTATTTTATAATATGTAAGTATGGAAGGAGAAAGGGGAGGCCTTTGCCCAGCAGTGGGACACCATGTAGGCTAGCAAAAAAAAAATGTATGTGTGAGTCATCAAGTAATAATCATAGCGAGCAAGAATAAGCGAAGCCGTGACTTTGAAAATATCACCGTGTAAGTAAATTATGTCTCGGATTTAATAAATATAACTTTGATAATCGCAACTTTTGATGAAATAATCTTCCTAATATCCTACCTTTTATCGCAAAATCACACAAAGCCTTAAAAATCAAATCAAACCAACAATGCTTCGAAGATAATACCATGCATTTTAATATCCTTACATCAAAAAGGGTTCTCACAGAAGTAAACCCGTTTAAGTGAACCTATGATCAGGTTCACTCGCAAAGCCTTACCAGGTAATATTAAGAATTAATGCAGCCTAGAAAATGCAGTATGAAAAATGTTATGTCGTGCACAAGGAGTTTCGTTTAGACGCACTAGAAATTACTCTCAAACGGTAGTGCTCGGGCCGCTGAAAATGCTTATAAGTTATTATCTAGATAGCGTATATTTCCTAGGCTGTACGAGAGGAGAAACTAGATGTGTGGAGTGTATACTGCTTTTACATGAGCCATTAGTGTGTGTTTCAAGGTTTATGCGTTTATTGTTATGATTACTTTCAAATTAAAAATGCGTGATAGTTAGTTTGTAGCATTTGATACAACAGGCGTACGGGAAAAGTAGGTCGGGCCATGGATGGGTGATCGCAGTTTTTCTTGTCTGCGTTACGGGAAGTAATTCTGATATAATACCGTGGCTTATAAAATAAAAATAAATTCATTGAGACTAGGTAATGCCCATATTTTAAGTTAGTAGCAATTTATGTAGGTATTTAGTCCAGATGAATACGAATTAAAATTAAAATAACTTGATTGAGAATAAATTAAAACACGAACGACATGGTACAAGTAAGGTACAATTTTACTGATGATTCTGAAGAACCCGATCACCACACCTGAAAGGGCTGTCAATGTCATCATCATCATCTGCCTGACCTTTTCCCAACTATATTGGGGTCGGCTACCAGTCTAACCGGATGCAGCTGAATACCAGTATTCTACATGGGGCGACTGCCTATCTGACCTCCACAACCCAGTTAGTACTGGGTAATACGATACCCCGTGGTAAGACTGGGCTGTCAATGTCATCATTTTTACATCTTGGCTGGGTAAAAACCATTGTTCTGAAAATACCTTGTTTTTGGTAAAAAAAAAAACTCACTTTTGATCGGTATGATAAGCTGAGGCACCACAGGCAGGACCTTGTAGGATCCCTTGGTGATCAGGTCGTGGATGCCTCTCTCCACGATGAAGTTGTAGGGGTAAGACCCCTCAGCCAGGCCGTCGAAGAACATCGGAAGGTAGTGGTGGAAGTCCAGCTTTTCTATTGGTACCTAGGAAACAGAACAAAACATTTTAGTGGTTATGGTTCCGGATATTTGCAGAAAAATACAATAATTACCATGTTGTATCCTAAAAAGTTTTATGAAAACATTTGATACATACTTAGGCCACCTCAAAGGGGTATTCCTCAAAGCGCAACCATGATTAAAAATAGAGATGGGTATGATGGATTCATTAACGATATTTTTCATCATGGTTGCGCTTTGAGGAATAAACTTATAATATTTTTAATTTGAATTTGTGAGCGCAACTAATAGTTGCGCTTCGAGGAATAATTTAGTTGCGCTTAGTTGGTTGCGCTTAAAAATAGTTACGCTTTGAGGAATACCCTATCTCAAAAGCTGCTGCCAAAAGTTTAACTTAGATTAACTTAGCTCACACATTAGACAGCACAAAATAATGATTTTAATTAACCCAGTGTCTCAAGAGTTAAAACGATGCTCAACAAGGCAAGTCCCAAAGCGATTTATCAACAAGGACCTAAGATTTTAATATGACTTAACACTTAATTTTATTACTTGCTGAAGGTTACCTATAAATGGATATTCCGGGCCACTTTCCACTGAGCTGAATATATTATCATCCAATAAATCTAGGGTTTACTTCATTTTCCCATTCGTTCATATATAAATAGAGCGTAAAATTGATTAAATTCTATATTCCTTGGACTGGAAAACTCTTCCACCGAGCTAGAACATTCCTATATTTCTTAGATTCACAAATTAAAGGCTCGGAGGAGATGTCTTATTAGAAGTGGTAAAAATATCACATCTAAGTTTACTCAGTTTTTTCGTGTAGAAATAAGTTCTAAGAGAACCATAGCTTTAATATTTCTTCCTTTGACGCCTTGGATGTTTTTGCTCGCCAATTGGCGAGAAGACGCACATCATTGAGAGAATTGGAAGGAATGGGGGAGGACTGTTTCCAGGAGGGGGCAATAAATACATGAAAAAATCTATAACAAATTTGGGTGAATCGCTTTTTTTGTAATCTTGCAGATACACTAACCTCTATTATGTTGCTGCCGTCAAAGATAACATAATTGTGACACTTTTGCTACAAATGTTTAAAACTAGAGGTCAGTTCAACGACTGTCAAAGAATGCCCTTGATTTTCAATATCTTGTATGTCAATACAAACAAATAGGTTGATACATGCGTAGGCGACCACCAACGCGCAATTATGATAAGTGACGAAACACTCAGGTATCGTCCCTAACTGACATAACTAGGCGACCTGGTTAGCCTTCCGGTGTGAACACTGAAATTGACTATCGTATTAAAAACACGGTTTCCTAGTAGATTGGCTCAAGTTTGATGGACGTTAGCCACTGTCTCATCTGACCTCTACAATTCAGTTTCACACACGATACCATTGGCACCACTGGTTGTCCCGGACTTCTGACCATCCATAACGACTTACTAAGATCTGCCGCTGACATAACATACCAACAACATCACGCCTGTAATTGCTGAAGGGTAAAGCAGAGGGGTACTAATTACGTACACCTATACCCACATTTCTCCAGTTATGTTTAAGTCCCATGTAATAGGGGGCGAGCCTATTGCCATCAACCGGGCACAGATCCAGACGCCATGGCTGCTATTGACAAATTGGAAAAACCCAATAACTTTGACCGACCCGGGTAAGAAAAGTACAAGTACCCACCTTCCAAGCCAATTTCTTGCCAAAGTTGGTGAACTCGATGCATACAGGAAACTCTCCGCGCTGGTAACACTTCCTGAACATGGTCGGTCGAGCAGGCAGGGGATCGTACACGCCACATTTTGGTGGAGGCTGCACTCGGGTGTTCTTTTGCAAGGCTGGAAAGAGAGAAGAATATCAACGTTAGTTAAAGACTAGTCCCTCCGTAGGATGCAATCTCCAGGTAAATATAATTATGGTGGAGCTCGTGGCTAAATAATAACAGCCGCTTGGATCGATCTGTAGGTTAAGCCTTGCTTGCCTAGGTTGGTCTGTGAATGGGTGATCACCATTACATGCCGAGTTTCCTCCATGCCTCGGAAAGCACGTTACGCCGTTGGTCCCGGGTGTCATTTGTAGATCTTTGAAAGTCCTTAAGTTGATAAGTAGTGGCCCAAAAAGTCTGACAACCAATCTTGCCAAGGGGTACCGTATTACCCAGTACTAACTAGGTTGTGGAGGTTAGATAGACAGTCGCTCCATGTAACAATTCGTGGTATTGCCCTCATAAAACCTCCCGGAATATTTTCCAAACCGCCTCTTTCTCTCTTCTTAGTGCAGAGAATTACAAACAGTAATTCTTCATTGCCATTTTCTCACTAAAGGCCACTAGAATCAATTCAAAAGTGCCCATTAATGGTCTAATTTAAATAAATGGTTTGACTTTGAAAGACAAACTTTGCTTCCTCGTGGAAAACAGCACGTATAGCGATTACCACATGGTTTAAAATGAAACAAACGTATATTTATTTTGCTGTATGTAATAAATTACAGCCTCGTGTTGCCACTTAGATGCTAAGTCTACTTCAAGAACACCACGTGGCACGAGAACTCGTCATGACCTTAAAAAAATCTTATTTCAAGACCTTTCTCTCTCTCGAAAATAAACCTTTTCAAGGCTTATATACAATATTTCTATTTAAATTCAAGATACTCGATGATGATGTTAAAATACAGACACACCTATAATTATTATGTTAGGGTAATAATAGTAACCTACTGCCCTTTTTTACGGATGGGAAATCATCTAATAATATAACTCTGGGTGGAGTGGGAGGGAGTGTCAGACTTTTACTGACTAAAACCCACCCATGTTCCTTCTTTGCCCTTTGTGTTCCAGGGCAGGAACCTACTGCCCTATAAATAGATTCATGGCACGCTTTGAAGTATCAATTCTATTGACTTTTATTGAATTCAAAACTGAAGGGATGGCTCAGCAACAGATTAGGGTATGTAATTGATTAGCACACTGTTGCTGGTGTGTTTTTACTGTTATTTTTACAAAAAACCTCTAAGTAAGCTTCTTATAAAGGGTGTAAAAAGACCCTTAACTTATTCTCCCCGTTTATGGCGATCATTTTTTTGTTCTAGACTATACCTGGGAACCTTCTAGTTACGGAGATATTGGGGGTCAAAGTTCCAACTTTTTCACAAGTTTTTTTTTAATACAAGGTTTTAATGTTGTAACTTTACTTTAAACACCTCCACGACCCCTATACTATTCAAGCCATCCATCAGCACAATGTTTTGAGTGCGTTACTTTGAGTTTTACCGTAAAACGTTTCCCAGCAAAAATTTTTGCGTGAGGTTACTTAGTTTGATGTACAGAATGCTTGGTTGACGGCTTCGTGAAGGGTCTGTTTACACCATGTATAGTAGCAGCTAGTCCTGTTGACAGATGTCTTTATGTATCCCACTGCTGGGACACAGGCCTCTCTCTATGAGAAGTTGTGGCCTGTCATCCATAGTGTCGGAATTTTGGTTCTGAGACTTCAAAGATTCCTCATTACATTTTCCTTCAACAAATCGACAGATTAAATTAAATACACAAAAATAAATGTAAAACAAGTTACCTTGTATGGTGAACGCAGGGACGATCCTAGGTTTCTTTGTCTTAGTTCCATGAGGATAGTTGGGGCTCGGCTTCCTCAGCGAGTAACGAAAGTCTTTCCCGCACTGGTCGGGAACACACGGCGGCAACAACACTCTTTCACGCATCTTCATTCACTCATCAATAAAAAATATATCACAAAAACATGCTCCGTACTCCAACGAGTAAATAATCTTATAATATCGATCTAAAATGTTGACACAAGTAATAAAATAACTAAGTAAATTTGTTCTAGACGGGGGCCCGATTCTGATTGTTTATTTTGCAACATGATCGTTGCTAGGCAACCGGCCGCCTATCGATTGGTCGACTGTGGCGCCGCCAGCGGGTATTTCGAAAGCTGTGTGGACACAGGGAGCTTTATTGCGTACGTGCCCGCCGACCTTGTTTAATTTGTTGACATAAATAGTGAGGGCACTCGGGTAATATGATGGTGTTTTAAAAATAAGGTAAAGATATTAATCGATGTTATTGGTGGGAAAGTAAATATTGGACAGTTTTGAGGGCGCGTAACTAGGATTTGTTTGATGTCGTATTTATTTAATGTCTTTGTCAAATAGAACGCGCAGTTCCTTTTATAAAATACCTTGTTTTTTACCTATTTAGTATTTGAACTTTTCAGAAAATCACTTTACAATACTTGATTTTAACCAAATTCAAAACCGTAGAAGAATAAGGTTACCTTTAATATTCACCATTTTTCTATGATCAAAATGAAAATAAATATTGCCCATTGGATACGAATTGACAAGCGTATGTGTCCCCACCGTTAGGCCCGGTCCACGCCACAGAATTATATTAGCGATGGAGAATTTTATTACATTTTAATATGAGGTATTTCCACAATATCTCTATTGGAGGAAAATTCTTTTGAATTTTGATCAGTACTCTCTTTTATGTGGGCTACGAGAAAAATGCTATTTGATTTTATTTTCGTATTGAGAAACTTAAAGGGATTCTCGACAAATCGACCGATTGATCTAATAAGTTGTGGAAAATAAACTCTCTATGGCATAGACCTAAACTTACTTTACGTAAAAAATTACATAACACAATCAAAATTAGTTTTTTTTCAAGGCAAGATAAAACTTCAAAGCAAGTTTCAGGTAGGTACCTATTAAGTATGTATATGTCACCGTGAAATTGTAAATACCGTTAGATTATAATTTATCCCGCGTGATTGTAAACTGTCGGAAGATTGTAAACCGTATCATACGGCTTACAATTTAACGCATTATCTTTCGGTAGATTAAAATATATCGTGAAAGTATAAGTGGAAGGTTCAATATTCAACATTATAACTTTAAAAAGGGCACTTTCTTCGGTTTCTTTCTTATTCATTGTCTTTTTAATACATGATGCCTTTATAAAAGCTTTCAAGCTCGTTTTAAAACTGCGTCGGCCATTACCTGCAACCATGGCACTGTAATTGATGAAATGGTTATAAGAGACAGTAAACATCACTTTACATTTATTTTATTTATTTATTTATTTTAGTACATGGAGGACTTACAGCTAATAAAAACAAACAAAAAAGGAAACCATAATCACCAGAAAGCCAATTACAAATCCTCACGTATAGAATTATAATAGAAAAATTTTATGGTGTGAGCACAAAAACAGAAAACACACCGCTTTAATCAAAGTAAGAAGAATATAAATACTTGGTATGCAATTATATGACTAAAATAATAGAAAAAATTGTAACATAATAAAAACAAATAACCTACCGCTACTTGAAAAATTTGAAGCTTAAGCATCTTCTGGCCGAATTCACACTAATTGTGAATGAATCTAAATCATATTCCTTGCATATGTCATTGAAATATCTGCTTGCGCGCACAATATAACTGTTTTGCCTATAATTCGAAGATGTATGAGGTACTCGTATGGGTGGATTAAAACATTACATGTACCTACATATGTTTTCATTTTTATTTTTCATACACATGATTTGTTCACTTGTTTGTATACATGTTATCTGCCTAGCCTTTTCCCAACTATGCAGGATACAGCGGAATACCGGTATTTTACAAGGGGCGACTGCCTATCTGACCTCCACAACCCAGTTAGTACTGTGTAATAACGATACCCCTCAGTAAGACAGGTTGTCAGTACTTGTTTGTACCTACACATGTATGGCAGGCACATTATTATGATATTATATAAGCACTTAGTGCTATACTGTTTCGTAATAAACTTTATTGAACCAAGTATTGTAGGGTCTACGAAACCAGCAGAGTAGAAAAATGTACTCAACAGGTTTTAATGTCGTAGTTTTTTGATGTTATGCAAGAATGATAACGACACACAACTTTTGAAAAGATAAGACAACATTCAGAATATATTGGTGAAACCAATATGGATCTGACAGATTTGGCTAGGTTTCTGAAGACAGCCCTGCAGTGAGACACAACAGGTCTCAAAAAACGACGTAATTAATTATAATAATTAAAAAAAAAATTGGCAAGTTATGATAATAATAACTGATTTTGAGCTTTAATACCAAGTTTAATACGGGAAAATTAGTATCTTGCGTTTAACGAGAGTAATACCTCAAAGTTAAAATTAAATTAGTGATAATTATATCTATTAAATACGTGCTATAATTCTCGTCTAAGACAATTAAATACGTATTTTCTACCTATGTACATTATACGTCTATCCACACGAGTATCATAAATGCGAATGTTTCTTTGTTTTGTACCTTTACACGTCCCATGGATTGGATGAACTGTGTCATAAGAAATAGACCATGCCCTGAGTTAGGACAAAGAATTCTTCTTTACCCCAGTAGTACATTTTCGCTAGATAATTTTCAAATGAATGCTGTCTAAATGCGGGCGCAGTCACAGACAAAAGTTAGTCTCAAATAACCGTCACACAAGGCAATAGTAAAACCGTATAACGCCATTAAGTACATTACGATCTTATAAATCTCCCGCCTGCAGCCGCCATCAAAACCGTTATTTTTAGTGTCGTGTGTTCAGCGGCTCCGAACAGAGATTTCGCGGCAAATTGAATGTCGGGCGACACAAGCGTTCGATATTTAAAATTTAATATTGCATCAGCTGCCGGGAGCATTATGAAAATTTTTATACCGCGGAGTTTACAATGAACCTCCGTCGTTGAAGTTTGGTTGAGTTTGAAATAGGTTGAAACTATTTTTCTGGTGATAAATCAAGATAAATAGCTTAAATACTTTCTTTGGGTTGTGTCCTGTAGTTCGTACAACATAAAATACTTAAGTTTTGGGGGACTGTTTTAAACAAATAGAATATTGTGTTGTAATGAAAGTACACATTTAATTTTAAATAACTACTATTATCAATAAAATGCCAGAATAACATTATAAGCATTATTCTAAAACACATTTCAATCCAAAGACAAATAAATTCAAAGACCCAATCTGGTTCTATACTTCTATGTTGATATTGTATAGGGTCCTTTTGCAAAACCTTATACAAAACCACTTATGTATTGCAGATCTTCAGATACTTAGACGAAAATAAGTAATTCAGCTGTACCGATCTTTGGAGAGCCGTTTTAGTACTAGACTAGTAGAATTCAGACGAACTAAGTAAGTCTTATCGAATTAATTTGTATGTTAAGTTAGTAGAAAATACTTGTCCTATGTCCTATCTTGCTTGACCGATTCTGAAATATAAAATGTAAAAATAAAATTAGATATTACTGAAACAAAGATTTTGTCGTTGCCAATTGGATCGACATTACTTGTATTGTTAACCTCGTAATTGTTTTATTTAATTAAATTAATATTTAATCTTTATTTTACAACCATTCTTACAATGTCTTGTACTGACATCGACACCGGAGAGTGATTATTTGCTTCGAGATGGGTAGACGTATGTCGTGGATGTTTTGAGTTTCTGTGAGGAGATGGACAAAAGATGACCTTTTCTTGTTATTTTTAAGTATTTTACATTCCATATTGTAAATTTATGTTTCTTTCAACTATACAATACTTTAGATTTACATCTGTAATTTTGTACATGTTTTTTCTCAAATAAAAAAATATTTAAGTTTTTAGTTTTTTTTGAAATTGATCGTTTTTCGACCTGCAAGTGATGTCAAATTGAGTTTGCGCATGTGTTTCGATTGAACAACTATGGTCACTAAACCCCCCAACCATGGTGTAGTAGCAATTTTTCATTTGACTGTTCACACCAAAGGACTTCGTCGTTTCTTTCAATAAATATGGCTTAAGTAAGTAAGTACATCAATTTCCTAAAACTACTTTGGTCTTTAACCAGTCTCAACGGACTCGACCTATTAGACTCGAATTAGCCAGAATGCTAGACTCTTTAGTCAATTTTCTTAATTTGTGAATTAATCGAGTGCTTTTGTGCCAACTATTAAGTAATTTTGGGTTAGGTTTTACTTACTTTGACTTGTCACGAAATATTTGTATGGAGACGTTTAAATTAATCTTAGTCTCTGCCCAAGAGTGGGATACCAAGCACTGATATAACATAGTAATAATGTTATTGGTTCAGAGTTCTTACAAGAGACTAGTTTTCCATAGAGCCATTTTATTAACATTAGATTCTTCTACAAGCCATTGTTATTAATTGTTCTAACACCTGCTGATCAAAAATAATCTAATTAACTAGACAAAATGTATCATCGATGCAAAAAGAAAAATCGAAGACTTTCACAAGTTATTATGCCTTGTGTCTGTGACTGTAGCTTCGTTTTTTTGTAACATTCAAAAGTGCCTGTAATTGTCTAATTGAAATAAATACTTTGAGTTTGAGTTTGAGTTAGATCTTTCAATATCCCGCACTTTGAAAATAAATGGCAACCATTTTCGAAATGAAGCATACAGGCTACAAATCGCAATCTACATAACAACCAGAATTAAGTACCTAACTAAAAAACATCAGAAACCATAACGTGTTTCTATTAATACCCATTAATGTCAACGACACTTTTCATAACTTCCACCCAGTAATTCACTACGCCTCGAAAAAAAACTAAAAATATACTCCAACAAACTCGCCCCGTCATGGCATCAGCATTATTACTTTTCCTCTACAAAACACAATAATAACTGCTCCAGTCGATTCGGAGCCGTCCAAAAAGGTGAATAAAATCGAAGCCGTCGGCTTTCGGCTTCACCGGCGATTTTTTCGTTTCACACCGCGAACCGTGCTGGGTAGGCAGAATCTGGCAATTTTAAAAACGATTCACAGAGAGGTCAATTTATTTTTGTTAACATTATTGGAACTGGTGGAGATTTTATTTGGTTCTGCGCAGTGAGTTGTTGGGATGTAAAATTTGAGATCGGTGGAAGCTGCAGTACGGAAATATGTACTTGTAATATGTACTTTGATAAGCAGTTTATGGTTTAAAACTTTCATGTTTACTATTGAGAGCAAGCAAGCAATTAAGATTAGATATTCAGGAGCTCGTGGCTAAATAAGTACAGTCGCTCGGGTTGATCTTTAGGTTAAGCCGTGCTTGCCTAGGTTGGTCTGTGGATGGATGAAAACCCATTACATACCGAGTTTCCTCCGTGCCTCGGAAAGGACGTTAAGCCGTTGGTCCCGGGTGTCATTTGTAGATCTTTGACAGTCGTAACAGGTAGTCAGTGGCCCAAAAAGTCTGACAGCCAGCCTTACCAAAGGGTGTCGTATTACCCAGTACTAACTGGGCTGTGGAGGTCAGATAGGCAGTCACTCCATGTAAAATATTGGTATTCAGCTGCATCCGGTTAGACTGGAAGCCGACCTCAATATAGTTGGGGAAAGGCTAGGCAGATGATGAGTTACAAAAAATGTCTTATAATTTTATCTTCGATGTCGTAGTGATCACAATGTTTTAAGAAATACAGATGACCTTATTTAGAATATTCTCGATGTTCAATCAAACTGGCTTCTTACAGCCTTCATTTGGCCTCATCATCTGCCTAGCCTTTTCCCAACTATATTGTGGTCGGCTTCCAGTCTAACCGGTTGCAGCTGAATACCAGTATTTTACATGGAGCGACTGCCTATCTGACCTACACAACCCAGTTAGTACTGGGTAATCGATACCCCTTGGTAAGACTGGTTGTCAGACTTTTTGGGCCACTCACTACGTAATGACTTTCAAAGATCTGCAAATGACACCCGGGACCAACGGTTTAACGTGCTTTCCGAGGCACGGAGGAAACTCGATATGTAATGGGCGGTCAACCATCCACAGACCAACCTAGGCAAGCGCGGCTTAACCTAGAGATCGACCCAAGCGGCTGTTATTATTAAGCCACGGTCCTCTGCCTTCATATGACCTAAGGATATTATGGAAGATAGATAACTGAAAAATACACTACAAGATCGATTGTAAGGGACTTCTTACCTAGACAATCTGATTACCAGCAAGATAATATCGTTCGTATCGTTCGTATCGTATCGTTGTATATTATACAATATAATTCAGCAATAGCAAGTTTGAGTGACATCTTGTCAAATGAAGGTATTCCAGGTATTAATTACATGATCATGAGTTGAAAGCTGATTACATTTGGCTTACGTCTATATTCAGGTATTTCATTGCTGTAATTAAGAATTAATTTGGAACTATTACTGTCCGTTGTAGTAATCAAAACTCCATTTATAGTTTGTCTAGGATTAACGTCTGGGTTTAGATGAAATCTTGTTAGTTTAGTTAGAGTTCACTTAATTTGTTTTAAAAATCTAATAGTTAACTGCATTCGCCCACTTGCACCACAAACAGATGTATTAGGGCTAAACGAATTGAACACATCGTTATATTTCTGCCAATCGTTTCAAGATAAAGGAATCCTGTTTTTACGTTTAGCTTTAAATGTATGTAATTCCGTCATTTGTGGTGCAAATAGGCCTTTGTGTTTAAAATGTGATCAGAAATGACCTGCTCATTATTGAGAACCCTAGGGAGGAATGGGATGTTTAAGACTTTATTTCCAACTATCCGTATTTTTTAAACTAAACTAGCTGTTACCCGCGACTTCGTGCCCGTGGTAATTTTGATGAGTATGAATGAAGAAAAAAAAAAGATAGCCTATGTCCTTCCTCAGGATATAATCTATCTCCTTGCAAAATTTTATTACGATCCGATCAGCTGTTTAGTCGTGAAAAGGTAGCAAAGAAACAAACAAACAGAGTTACTTTCGCATTTATAATATGTAAGCTTTTGCCATTTATTTCGTCTAAATTACTTAATAAAAAATAAAAAAATATAATACCACTTATTTGTGGCATAATAGTTTGTGTCCGTAGCCTACTTTTTTTTACCGCGTTTTTTTACCTGAGTGAAGTGATGGTTATGGCGGGAGAATACGGATCGGTGAAAAAGGGATAAATAGATCTAAGTAGAATAAATTAATCTAAGTATTAATTATATCAGTCAGTATAATAAATTGTTAACAGTGTGTCTTAAGGACGAATAAATAGTTGATTGATATAAAGTATTAACTGTTTTATTGATACACTTCTTTGATCTATTAGTTCAGAAGTGGTATGTGACGTGAATATTACTTAATATTCTAACCACGTCCACTTAGGCCGGTTAAGAGGTCAGGTAAAGTAACAGGCATAAACTCGATCTAAATAATGTCGAAACTTCGTGAAGAAGTGAGAATGCGTAAAGCTTCTGATCGAGAGGCTTCTCAAACGCGTGATGGAGCTACGCCGTCGTGCAGCCGCACCCGCAGCCGCGCGGGGCGTTTGCGCAAGCGTCTCAAGAGAAACTGTTCTAGTACGCGGCGCCCGCGTCCTGTGCGGACCAGCTCAAGCTCCTCGAGCCGCGTAGGTTCAAGAAGCCGTACGCCACGGAGACGTGCGGGTTCTTATAAGAGCCATGAGCGTCGTAAGTGGCGGCGTCGGTCTGAGTCGCGGCGTGTGAGAAAAAGAACGCGGTCTTCGCGGTCGCGCTCGCGATCCCGATCTGCACACTCGCGGAGGGTGAGACGGCGACGACGGCAGCGCAGCAGTAGCGAGGTAAGACGGGGATCCCGTCACCACAGGACGAGTCGAAAACGTCGAGAAACCGTAAGTCAGTCATCAGGCACGAGCAGGACGGATAGTAATTTGAATGTTAACAGTGATTTAACTAATATGAATAAGACCGCTAAGCACAAAACTTTAGATGATCATACTTTTAGTATTAATGATGTCATGGAATTAATCAAATCACTGCCCTCGTCAGCGTCCCAGGCTCAAAACCACTTTAGTATGTCAACAAATGCAGTACCAGAATTTGATCCTGCTAATAAGGAACAAACTATTGATTTATGGATTACGAAAGTGGAAGAATGTGCAGCTTTGTATAAATGGTCTGAAACACAAAAACTTCATTATGTGTTGCCTAAATTGACTGGAGTAGCAAAGGTGTGGTACCAAGGCTTGACTTCCTTAAGTTATAGCTGGTTGGAGTGGAAGGAAAAACTGACAAAGACATTTCCCACAGTTCAGAATTATGCACAACTTTTACATGAAATGTTGGATCGGAAGGTTAGACATAATGAATCGTTAGAAACTTATTTTTATCACAAAATTAACTTGCTCAATCGATGCGATATAACTGGTAAGCGGGCTGTGGATTGTCTTATATATGGATTAGATGACAAGGGTATGCGACTAGGAGCTCAGGCTGCGAACTACTCTCAACCTGAAGAATTACTTTCTTATTTTAAATCTATTAAGTTAGAGGATGTAAGAGACAGAGCATTTCGTCAGCCCTTTACAAAAAGGCGCCCTGATAGCAATAATGATAATTCTAAACTGAGTAGCAATATAAAATGTTTTAATTGTAATGAGGTAGGACACCCCTCCTTTAAGTGTAACAAACCCTTATTGACGTGTAGCATTTGTAAGAAACTTGGACATCAGAGCGTTAATTGTAGACGGCTTCCCAGAAACGGTAATGAAAGCAGCAAAGCAGTATCTGAAGTTAAGTAAACCGGTGAGTTAGATGGTAAGTATGTCCTTCCAGTCCAAGTTTATGGCAAAACAATGTCATGTTATGTGGATCTCGGTAGCCAAAGCACTTTGATTCGAATTAGTGATTTTAAAAATTTAAACACTGCTTACGGTAAAAATGATCTACCAACATTAAAAGGCTTTGGAAATTCAATCATAGAACCTATAGGTAGAGCAGTGGTCCAAATACAAGTGCAAGGCGTTACAACATCTGTAGAAATATTAGTGGTACCAGACGAATTACTTAAACATACTGTTGGGACATACTTTCACCGAGCAAGCCGGTATAATTATTATTAAGACAGACGAACATTTAGTTTTTCAAAAAAAAGCCTGATCCTTTAAATAATTCTAAATTAGAAAACTATCAAAAAATTAATTTGGTTGTAGACTCTGATGTAAACGTTAACTCTATCAATATTGTACCGGTAAAAGTGAATACCGATATCACCATAAAATTTTACGTAAAGGAATCGTTAAGGAAAATAGGTGATAATTGTTATTTTATTATGCCTGGATTATATACAATCGTGCAAGGAAAAGGTCACATTTTAGTAATAAATTTAAATGGTAACGAAATTAAACTTCAAAAAGGACAACTATTGACTAGAGCTTACACTTTAAATGATGATGATTGCCTAAATATTAGAATGTTAGAAAACAGGGACAGTGATTCCATATCAAACGATCTTAAAATAGGTGACGGATTTAGTACTGGAGATAGAGAACGGTTAGAATCATTGCTAAAACAGTATAGGGACTGTTTTTCGTTTAGTTTATCTGATTTATGACTGACTAATTTGACTGAATGACTATCACGTTAAAAGATGCGACGCCGGTTGTGTATAGGCCATACAGGCTAGCTTATTCAGAAAGGAGTAAAGTCAAAGAAATGGTTCAGGACATGTTGGATTCAGGTATAATTACTGAGTCAACGTCTTCTTATGCAAGCCCCATCATTTTAGTGCAGAAGAAGACCGGTGATCAACGGCTTTGCGTTGACTATCGGGCTTTAAATGCTAAAACTGTCAAGGAACACTACCCTTTGCCCAGAATAGAGGATCAAATAGATCAGTTAGGTGGTTATGAATATTATATTACGCTTGATTTGGCTTCAGGCTATTACCAGATCCCAATAACTCCTTCGTCGCAAGACAAAACTGCGTTTGTAACGCCGGACGGTCAGTATCAGTTCACCCGCATGCCTTTCGGTTTGGCCAACGCACCGTCTGTTTATCAGAAAACTATGAATACCGTTTTGAAAGACGTCAAAGGCTTTTGCATTCATGGACGATATAATTATTCCAGCTCACAGTATTTCGCAAGGAATGGAGCGGTTAAAAACAGTACTAAAACTTATTAAAGAAGCGGGGTTGACGTTAAAATTATCAAAATGTGTATTTTTCTCAAAAAAAAAATCGACTATCTTGGTTTCGAAGTAAGTATTTTGTTATTAATATTATTATTTGCCTTTTTTATATTATATAATTTTGGTACATTCCTATGCACTTGCTAGAAATTTTACTGATTACCTGCTTATAATCTGCATTATCTGAATGTCAGTCAAGAAAAGTTTTGGGCATTAGATTCGCTTGCTATAAATTATTTTGAATACATATTTTATAATATTGTTTCATAGTTTTAGAATGTGAATATTTCTAGCATAACATAAATAAGTTAGTCATAAATAAAACGTAACGAGAGGACTCTGTTAATTCAGAATGGCCGACTGTAAGCTTTTGCCATTTATTTCGTCTAAATTACTTAATAAAAAATAAAAAAATATAATACCACTTATTTGTGGCATAATAGTTTGTGTCCGTAGCCTACTTTTTTTTACCGCGTTTTTTTACCTGAGTGAAGTGATGGTTATGGCGGGAGAATACGGATCGGTGAAAAAGGGATAAATAGATCTAAGTAGAATAAATTAATCTAAGTATTAATTATATCAGTCAGTATAATAAATTGTTAACAGTGTGTCTTAAGGACGAATAAATAGTTGATTGATATAAAGTATTAACTGTTTTATTGATACACTTCTTTGATCTATTAAATATTAGTATGAATTGGCTTGCGTTTGGCCGTAACTCACCTGATGTGAAGCGATGACGCGGCCTAGGGTGGTAATCTTTCGAAACTCCAGTCCCTTTGGTTTTAACCACCATAAAATCACAGTTATCCCTGCCCATAAAAGCCACAACACCCGTTAATACACGCACATATAAATAACAAAGTTTAAGTGCATAAACTAGGTATATCGTCTGGCTAGATTTACGACTGACTAAGTACCAGCCTTGGTCTCACGTTCATACCATAAAACAGTTCGGTTGAAAGACGCGGGTACGGAATGGGTGATACGTCTCCGCCTGTGAATAGTTGAAACATAGCCGGTTTAGATTTTTAGTGCAAGTCGTTTCGGTTAATTTTAGGATGGCATTGAGGATTTTAGAGGGTCTGTTTGGGGTAAGATAAAGATTTAGATTCGACGGTGTTTTTTTTTAATTTTATTTGTATGGCAATGAAGTTTTAAAAGCAGAAAAACTGAATAGAAGAATCAACGAGAGATCTTGTATTTATAAAAGACTAGCGGCCCGTCCTGGCTTTGCACGGGTGGACATTTATTTTTTAAACATTTTGCGATAAAATATATGTTACTATGTTACTCAGGAATAATGTAACTTTCTCATGGTGAATTTTTTTTTGAAATCGGCATAGTGGTTTTTGAGTTTATTCATTACAAACATACACACTCACAAAAATACAAATCTTTCCTCTTTATAATATTAGGAAGAATACATCCATAAACTCCAGCCTTTCTCCTATGGGGTAAGTAGAAACGCATCCTGCTTCTATACCTACCCACATACTTCTTTTGCTAAGGTAAAGAGTAGGAAGGAAACACGTGTCTGTATTTCCTTCTTCATTAATAAAATAAGAATATATTTATATTTCATAACACAACATTATCTGTATACTCCATCTTCAATTTCTTTCCTTGACAATTTCCATTCATTTGAATGGAAATCATCGTATTATGAAAGCCACTTATCACATGCCACATACTGAGTTCTTCCATAATATGAATTTCATAGATTTATGAAGGAAAGATGGAAGTATGACGTAATCAGACCTGCCCAGGGGTCCACAGTATAGTCTAATGAAGTTCTTTATACGTGGTTAACATAATAAGTGAGGACTCAAAGCGCACTAACGATGCTCGAGGTATTACTATTCGGCGAAGAGATACACGCGGTTTGGAAATTTGGCAATCTTTTGGTGTGGGTGTCAAAAATTTTTTCAGTAAACTGATTTCCAAAAATCACTGTATAGGAATAAGTGGCAACAAATTGGGAAGCCAATGCCCTGCAGTGTGATGTCTGTCAGCCTAGGTGGAGTAACGGAAATTATTGGCGAGAAATAAAATATACAGGGTGCCTGATTCTTAATAGCGACGCTATCTAATGGTGTAATAATACAGTATGCTTTTTTTTTTCAAAATCAATGGGTTCAATTTCTGGCTAGGAATATTGATTTCTCAAAATTGTAATGACGCAATTTTAGTTTTTATTAAAATCGGCGCCGAAACTCCATTGAGCATTTTTTGCTATTTCCTATGGTTTAGGATTTGGCCATCCACGCTCACTTGAAAAAATCACCCTGAATAGTAACAACCAAGATCACCGAGCCAAACAGCATCTCCATCATTAATTCTAGCAGATATCAAAAGAAGGCAGTGGAAGACCAGGCAAAGATTTGTCCGTTGCACTAGATGTCAAACAAAGTAACCGAGTTATGGATGGTCTGAAATTTTGTAGTGGCATGTAAAATACTGGTATTACCCCAACATCATCATCATTTTCTTGCCCTTATCCCAATCCATTTGGGGTCGGCGCATCATGTCTTCTTCTTCCATACTTCTCTACTACTCGACATCTCATCAGACACCTCCTTTCTTGCCATATCATTCTGTTCACACTCCATCCATCGTTTCTTTGGTCTCCTTTTACTCATATACCCATCCACATTCATACTCAAAACTTTCCATTAACCCAACATAGTTTTTTTTTAAATAGCCTTTTATGTCCCACTGCTTGGCAAAGTCTTCCTCCATATCCGTCCAGGTACTCTTCTCCTGCGTCACATTGAACCAGCTTTCGTGATGCGCGTCTAGATCATCTCGCCACATGGTTAGGCTAGATAGATGTTGTCACAATCTATGATTTGGACTATGTTTTACATTCTAGGCACCCGTGTGTCCCAAACCAAATTCCAAACGTCACCAGAGTTACACGGTTCTAAATTCAGTACAACTAGATACAAACACAAACATAGATCAAATATAACTCTTGTGTATATCATCAAAACGGGAGCCCAACAGAATTGAACCACGAATAACGATATTTCTGGCACTAACAAAATAATAAATATTCTATCGATATTCTTATTATTTATGGAACCTTCTGGAAAGGTGTAATAGAATTTCGTGATAACTTTTGTGAATGTAGTCAATATGGTTAGAAAAAAAAAGATAGTTGAAGCATTGCAAAATTTATAATAGAATAAAGTTCTGTCCATACAAATACAACTGATCAGTCAGGATGCCATCTGTCTACCATGTTTACATCATTTCATCTGTATCGTTTCAAATCCCATGTTTGTGCAAGGGACAAGTGTGCGCGTGTGTGAGTGTGTCGTGTGTGTGTGTGTGTGTGCGTGTGTGTGTGTGTGTGAAATTGAGCGCAATTCCAATCTCCGGACTTCTTCGTAGAAATTCTTAATGTAAAAATCCATTGAAAAATATTAGCTGTGTTCTTGGAAAAAGGTTTAGACAATTAGGATTTTGCTTAAGCTAAGCCCGCACTACGATAAAAACCGCTCGATATAATTCAAGCGGTAAATACATCTGTGGTTAGATCTAAACTTGACACGAATTTTAAATCGCGAGTGCGAGCAACGTCCATGTGTTACAGAATGGCGACAAAAAAATCGCGCGCTTTTTTTATTGTAGTACGTAGTGGATCATGCATAAGGGGAGATATAGGCAGGATTATGATGATGGCTACAGGTGCAAGGTTAGCTTTAGGAGGACAAAATTACTCATAAAATGGTGATAAAATTGATAGATGATTGGTGGTAAATATATTGATGACTGAAGACAAAGCATGAATTCTGCTGCCCTCTGCAGGTTTGGGACAATATTAATCGGCATAGCCTGGTGGCGAAATCAACTAACTACGCACAAAATGAAAATTAAGCGCAAATACATCGAACAATTCTTAATATAATAAATGCGATAGTAAGTTTGGTTGTTTATTACCTTTTCACGCCTAAACCACTGAACCAATCATCCTAAAATTTTGCATATACCTACGTTGTCAGGTGTACAGAAACGGACATAGGGTACCTTTCATCCTGAAAAAAACAGTTCCAAAAGAAAGCAACAATAACGTTCTTATGATAGTAGATGGCGCCACGTGTCTTTCGAATCATGATTGAACTATATTATTACAAGCGGAGTACAACCCGAATTGATTGTCAAATTCTAAATTAACGCGAGTGAAGCCGCTGCCAAAGCTAGTATTCTGATATTTTTGGCCTACTTTCCTCATTAATTGATATTTTCAACTTGTGTGACAGCGTGCCGATGCACTTAATTAGGTTTGGAGAAGCAATTAACTTTTAATCAGTAATAATTTTCCTGTGGTCTCGGACATTGGAGAGGTTTGGCCGGTATTGAAAGGCTTTTGTATCGAAAATGCTTTTTAATATTATACGGTCAGCGCTGCAATAATGTGAGTTAACTGTATTTATGTAGGTTATTATTGAACCATCAAAGTAAGTCTTTTAAAAAAAAAAAGTAAAATGACCCCTCCCGCTCTGGGCGGAGTGGAAGGGAGTGTCAGACTCGTACTGACTAAAACCCATCCATGTTCCTTCTTTGCCCTTTGTGTTCCAGGGCCACGGTATCTCTTTCGAACAGTCCCGTAGCCCTGGCAGGCATCGGCCCTTGCGGACCCCTTCCTGTTTGCTGACATCTCTCGTGAACGCGCCATCGACACGGCATGTCGTCATAAGACGAACAGACGGCGAGCTAGCCCATTACTCACCGTCCACAGGCCCGCGATCAAAGTATGCCTCAAATAAAAAAAATACAACAACAGCGATAATGCTCACAATAACTTCCGGGATAATTTAGAACCTAGTATTTTTTTTAAGTTTCAGATAAAGAAAGTCTCAAAAAATAGCCAAAATGACGTCACCTTTTCATACTAGGCGTTTTCATAATTTTCTGTTATCCTAACCCCGACCCAAAATAATAATAAACAAGGCAGTATATCCAGCCGACCAATTCGTCGGCGCGGCGGGCATCCGTCTCGACCAATTACAATTACAACGATATGCAAACTGCTCACAATCACGCCGAGGGTAATTTAAAACCTGGACCCTGGATTGTTCTCACTGGAATGGGCTGTGTCCTTATTATATTAAATTATTTTGCTGATGTAAGAAAAATGGCATATACCTAGTGTTACCCAGTAACGAATTATAAAGTTAAAAGATTCTGCCCAGGTCTTTGTCTTCATGGAGGTCAAAAAATATCCCAAGGGACGGTCCCTTGGGATATTTTTTGACCTCCTCTTTGACTACCGAGATAAAAATGCTTTATCGTAACCCAAGTCATTGTCTATCCGTGTGGCAAAGTTCCTCAAAATCCGTTCAAAATCGTAAAAGATGACATATAGATAGACAGAATCACTTTCGCGTTTTATAACATGACTCCTGTGATCCCGAAGGGTTGGGCAGAAGTGTACCTAATTATTACACCCACATTTCACTAGTTATGTTTAAATCTCATGTAATAGGGGGCAAGCCTATTGCCATCAACCTGGCACAAATGCAGACTATTCCTGATGAAAAAATCTAATAACACTTTGCCCGACCTGGGAATCGGACCCAGGACCTCATGCTCAGCAGTCGCACTTGCGACCACTAGACCAACGAGGCAGTCATTGGTTTATTTCATTGTAATAATAATCTAGTTTTGAAGTAATTTCTTAGCTCCACTCAACTAAATAAAAATATCACTGACCTAGTTTCCAAATAAGTATTTTTATTTCAGTTTGTCATCGCTTCAAATTATGCTTCTTCATTGATTACTGTTTCATTCATCATAGAGAATGATGAAGCAAAAATTGTGTTACTATAAGGTCATTTTTCTTTTATTCATTTCAATATCATATGTTTTACATTTTTATATAAAAAAATATGAAAAATAGTAGCCCATCGGCATCGGGAACAGGCTCCGAGCTACCGGTGGTCAGAGCTCTTGAGAGAGAAACCTCTTAACGATACGCTCCGTGTCCAGAAGTACTGCTTTCTGAATCAAGTCCTTGATCCAGCTGCCAAGCGCGAGGTCATTATTATTATGAAGGTTAGGTATCCTATACTATATAAAATAACAATTAAAACCGCAGTCACAAAGTTGAAAACAATGTCGTAATCTATATTATGGACAGGTTAAACTTTCTAAGCGACTTTCTAAGGTGTAATCTTTGGAACAACTGAACCGGTTCGGATTTTTTTTCATTTATGCAAATCTACATTATTCCCGACTGTCATAGGCTTATTTAAAATGTTCTCGTGGCAGAAAAGCCAGTGGCTTAAACATTTAAGGGTAGTTCTTCGAAATTTGATTCTACGACTGATTCATGTGGCCAAAATTTAAATAGGTAATAAATATAATAGGTAGAAAATAGGTATACCATATAACATATATGTTATATCGTATACCTATTTTCATATGAACATGTGTTACAGAGCTGAAAGTGAAATAAAATTTTGGCCATATGAATCAGTCGAAGAATCAAATTTCGAAGAACTACCCTTAAAATGAGCACAAGTAGTGTTTAAAACAAGATTTTCTTCCATCCAAATTCAATCCAAATTGGACGACCGTATCAATAGTTTTACCCGATTGTAACCCAGAGAAAAATGCACGCAATATGCAGCAGAACTTGGCACATCCAGTTACCCCACACATTCTCCTGGTTTCCCTAGACAACGTATCTTGAGCGCCATCCCGAGGGGCGCTGCTAATAAGCTCGTAATAAATGACTCGACTCGCGCAAAATATTCAATGTGTGCTGCCAACTGTTATAATTATAATTATTACAATCCCAGCTACACGAATAATTATTGTTTGTTTGTTTGGCTTATTAGAATATACTGGTTTTGAATGCACTCAACCTAACGTGTTTAGTTTAGTGTTTGCGTTTTAACAGAATATAAAGGGACAGTGTTTTTGGGACCAACAAGTGGGAATGCCCTAATAAATCAGGTTGGAGCGGCACTACAAAAAGTACTACAGAAACATGGTACAAAAAGTACTACAGCAACATGGTACAAAAAGTACTACAGCAACATGGTACAAAAAGTACTACAGCGCCATCTATGATACAAACAAAGAACTAACATCAAAATCCTAAATCGCGCAGTTAAAGTTATCCGCGACTTAAGATTATCAGTAGCCCACCAGACACAACATCCGGACGGTCTTCCCTTTTGCTATGGGGGATGGAGATCTTTAAACTCTGTACTTCATACCCCCAAAAGATGTATATTTCAAGTCATAACTCAGGTTCAAAAAGATAAAAATTATGAAACGAGAAAGTGTTATTTATCCGTTGATACAGTGATAAAATGGTTTACAAACATGTATTCTAAGATGATTAGCACAAGATTGATTATATTTATGTAAGTACGCACGACGGCCAATCAAGCTTTACAAAACCAGTTTATGTGGATCTCTCATTGTATATGGAAATCTATACAAAGCGAGGCCAAGTTATACTGGAAATGTACAGCTTCATGTGCCGTCGTGTGTACATATAACTTAATTCCAGACTTATGGATTTGAGAAAGACATACAAGCCATTATGTAAAATTTAATTTGCATTATTTAGTTACATTTCTCAAAAAGCATCAAACAATGTCTATAATCTATTTTTTTTTTTTAATAAATTACTTTTTGACGAAGACATTATTCCTTTTTCCTGTTACACTAAAAACCCATATCTCCCATTTTCATCGACATTTTCAAGACAAATTAAATAAAGAGAATTCAATTTTGATCAGAAAACCTTTTACGACTCATTTTTAAATCACAAGGTAACAAAAATACGGCACGAAAAAAAAACAAACGACTTATGAAAAAAAAACACTGTATTTTTTTCTGAACAATTAAGAAGGCTTATGTCGGTACTTATTTTTTCATTTTTTCTTTACAGGTAAGTTCGAGAGTATTTGACGTAAGATGGACTAAATCAACAATGGCTGTGCGAGTTTGTTTTCAAAGCCGATGAAAACGTAGAAAAACATTGTGAAAGAATAAAAAAGTTCTCAAGTCTAGGGCATGGAGCCAGACGTTTCCAAAATGGCGGTTCGCGAAAATTGAAAGTTAACGAGAGGAACTGGGAAAGGTGCCTTGCATACTCCGTGAATTCTAAGTACCTTCGGTGTGGTACGGTGGTGTGTTTTTGTTCAAATAATTGCTACGTAGAACTTACCTGCCTTCAAACAGAGATTCAGAAAGGAACTTACTTAACCATATATATATGTGTTTGTTGTAGACATAAAATAGGGCAGGTACTCTTATATTCCCTAACTTAGACAGATTTGTGTTACCCGGTATTTTCCATGGAGGGATAGTGTCTTAATGATCCGATTTACGAATTTTTCCGAGTGTGGGTTTGAACCCACAAATGGTAAGTCGGGACTGATGTGTTACTTTGAGTAATTTATTTCATCACCACTGCTCTCAAAACCGTAAAGAAAATATCGTGAGGTAACAGGCATGTCCGAGAACCAAAAATCCGAAGACATGTGAAATTCACCAAACCGCACTGAGCCCGAGTGTAAGGCGTATTCCCTATCTCAAGGAAGATGCACAGGTCTCAGCAGTGGTAATGTTCATCATCTGCCTAGCCTTTTCGAAACTATATTGTGAACGACTTCCATTATAAATGAATGCAGTTGAATACCAGTATTTTACATGAAGCAACTGCCTATCTGGCCTCCACAACCCAGTTAGTACTGGGTAATACGAAACCCCTTGGTAAGACTGGTTGTCAAACTTTCGGACCAATGACTACTTAAAGACTATCAAAGATCTACAATTGACAGCCGAGACAAACAGCTTAACGTGCTTTCCGAGCCAAGGAGGAAAATCGGTCGCCACCCATCCACGGGTCAACCTAAGCAAGCGTGGCTTAACCTCAAGATCGACCCCGAGCGGCTGTTATTATTTAGCCACGAGCTCCCCAGCATTAAGAACATTGTAAGCTGATTATTATTATTGGGGACTACTCGCATACGCGAGTCGTTATGATTGTATCTTTCATACTTGCACATGTGTAGATTGTGTAGAATCTATAGGATTTCCGTCGTCGAAATGTAATAACGTCTTTGATAAACGCGGGCATGCGACAGCTCACAGCCTAACCCTTTCAAGTCTCCCTACGTCCTGGTTATATGAAATTTTAAGTCTACAGTTATAAGAATATCTCAGAAGTGTGATAGATATTTTTCTACTCAAGGTTGGGTAGAGACACGTTACTAGTAATGTTTGTTTGTTACGACTATTCCTGTTAATGCATCAATGCGTGGGGTAGGATACAAACAACATCAAGTTAAATTTAATTAATTTTAAATTCGGGGTTTACAAGGTAAAATAGACTCCTCCTATTGTTGAAGTCGGTTAAAATATAGTCTATGATACCCGGGCTATAATAACAAATCCATTGACACCTTATTCATCCAAATCGGGTGAATAATTCAGGCGCTACGGAGGAACATACGTCAAAAAAATACCAACATACATAAATACATCGCCTGCTAAAATCATAACCCTTCCTTTTGGCTTCGCCGTAGTCGGCTAAAAAGAGTTTAACATACTTGAAGAACACGTTGAAACACTCGATTGTGTTTCAGTTCATTGTTTTTTAATAAAGTTAAGACACTGCATAGTCCCAAAAACTAGTCAAAAACTTTAATTAATCATAACTATGTAGATTAATATTTAGGGTTCCGTATCCAAGGTTATTCTGCCGTCAGCATTAGTAAGGACGCAACGGGCGTTTGTATGACGTACGGAATCCACAAATCCGCCATGATGGATTGTGGTAAATGTGTTTTCTGTGCATTTCGGCAACTATATTGTGGCTGCAGCACCGCAAGCGCGGTACTGTTCGCAAATCTTTGGAAATGGATCGGAATATGTTATTATATAAGTTAGTGTAACTGTTGTTAACAGACCCGCTTCCTGGAGTAATGTTTACCGTTCTAAATTAATATTTGAAACGATAAACTTCATGTTCAAGAGTGGTACATAGGCAGACTTAATGCCACAAGGCATTCCGTACCTGTCAAGTCAACCTTTGGGTCAAATAGGACAGCATTGTGATAGGGTACAAAAAATATGATGATTATGGGTACATTAACTTACTTGATAAATCATTCCAAACACCTTCATTGAATATGTTAACGCGAGTATCGTTTTGATTAACTACCTCAAAACAAAATTGCAACTAATTCACAAACAAGTAGTTTTTCATGAAAATCAGTAAAATTCTTTATTTACTTAATTCGAATTATAAAGTTACAGGCTTCTGTCCAGGTCTTTGTCCACGTGGAGGTCAAAAATATCCCAAGGGACCCTACTACCGAGATAAAAATCCTTTATCCTAACCCAAGTGATTTTCTATCCGTGTGGCAAAGTTCCTCAAAATCCGTTCAAAATCGTAAAAGATGATACATAGACAGACAGAATAACTTTCGCATTTCAAAACGCCTGTAATCCCAGAAGGGTTGGGCAGAGGCGTACCTAATAGTGCACCCAGATTTCGCCAATTATGTTTTAATCCTATGGAATAGAGTGCGAGCCTATTGCCATCAACCGGGCACAGATTTAGACGCCATGACTGCTACTGAGAAATTCCAGATGGAAGAACCCAATAACTTTGACCGACCCGGGAACTGCGGCTATTAGCTAGGATAAACTATTTAATGCTTGATTTGAATTAAAAAAAAACTTCAGTATGAATAGTTCTGCTACGTAGATACATTTTACTAAAACCAAAAGACGTGTTTTATCATTACAAAGCACCCTAATCAATCCATCATCAACAATCTAATTTTTCCTCTCCTCCCAGCAGTCTCACCACGATTCGGTCGTAGATTGACGGTTGATAAATGAACACGGGGCACAGCGCCAGACTAATATCAAGTTAGGGAAGAGTTCATAACTGTACCTGAAGTGTTATGAGGTATAATGTGGATACGATGTTTTTAATAAACTGCAAAGTTGTTGTAATAACTAAAATTTACTAAAGACGAAGCTTAGAGTAGTAACGGTATATTGCAAGGCATTTATCTACTTCATCTTAAAAACCACAATACAAGGTGTAAACGGACCCTTCACGAAGCCGTCAACCAAGCACTCGGTACATCAAACTAGGAAACCCTATGCCAAAACTATTGCTGGGAAATGACTTTTGTTTTTGGAGTGAAAAATCACGGTTTACGGTAAAACTCAATGTAACGCACTCAAAACATTGTGCTGATGAATGCATTGAATAGTATGGGATTCGTGGAGGTATTTAAAGTAAAATTATAACATTAAAAATTTGTATAAAAAAACTTGTGAAAAAGCTAGAACTTCGACCCCCAATATCTCCGTAACTAGAAGGTTCCCAGGAATGGTTCGGAACAAAAAAGTGATCGCAATGACAGGGAGAATAAATCCCTTTCGGCTTCGTTAAAGGTCTATTTACACCCTTTATATTCTGCCTTATTTTCATTGTTCTGGTAGTCTTTATTAAGCGTTGTTCCACCTTCTAGAGGATCTATTATTTATTATGCGCAAGGTCATATTCTTTAGTCTATTATTTATGATGAGGAAATCTCTTCCAGCGTCCATGTAACCTTCCACCTATACCAATTATTCGGCAGCTTTTAGAGCAAGACTGAACAGGCATCTGCATTGAAGCAGGCAGGCCTGCAATAGTCCTAACACGCCGAAACCCCGCCTGCGTAAAGCAGATGGGAAATTGAGGTCGCGGGCGTTCAGACTGGGGACTCTGCTGCCCACCGAATGACCTCAGAAAAGACCTCAGTGGTCAAGTGTTGCCGTGCACACTTGCACAGCGAGGCTCAGGGGAGACCTCTTTACAATCTCCCTAGGGACGTGCCTTAACAGGCGTTGTACAGAGGGGGCTCCGGACAGGTCTTTTAAGAGGAAACGGCGTCTCCACCCATGTGTGGATGTTGACCACCGGGGTGGTTTTAGTGAGGTAGAAATCTCACACTCCCCGGTCTTATCTCCAAAGATCGATCGCCTTTTGAAGGTTTCCCCCCGTGAAAAAAAAATCTATCCTGGAAATAATCTTCCCACAAATAATTTCCACCAATGTTACAACATGCAAACAAGCACAAAAACTCTTTATACAGCAAACAGTTTCCTAAAAGGAAATACAGACGGACGGATCTCTTTATGACCCTTTTATTCTCCACCCGAAGACCTAAGGCTAATCCTCAAAACGATTGCCATAACAAAGCACTTATATTTCCACTCAATACTGCCATAGGAGCGCATAAAAAGCGCCTAACGGCAATGGATGGGTTTCACTGCATCCATTAAACAGATGAAAGTATGAACTCAGGGATTATCCACTTAATGCAACTGGGGCTTATGTGGTGGTGTGTGTGGTGAGAGGTAGCGGTGTGTGGAGTAGGTGGTATCGATTTTTGGTTGCGAGCTTATGGGGCGATGATTTGGTGTGGAAATTTTTCGGGGATGTCATTTTTGCCGTATGACTGTTGCTTAAATGTTGTTTTTTCAAAAGAATCAACTTTATCAGTTTAAGTTTGTGAAGGGCATAAACTAAGCTAGAAAATTTGTCGAAATCTTCTCTCATTATTTATGGTTAGGGCAGCTCCAATCTTATTTCTGTAGCTTTTTCTACAAAAATGAAATTAGTATTCAAAGCGCTGATAAACTAAGCTAGGAGTTTTTTTCCTGTGAACTCAGAGAATCAAGAATTACCATTCGTGGTTAAGACTGCGCCAATTTATCTCTAATGGTATGACCTAGGGCTGCTGGACTGTTCGAAAGAGATACCGCGGCCCTGGAACACAAAGGGCAAAGAAGGAACATGGATGGGTTTTAGTCAGTAAAAATCTGACACTCCCTCCCACTCCACTCTGAGCGGGGGGGGGGATTTGATCTGGGTCTGTAATGTATGAGATCTATGTACTCGTAGTAACACAGTTACTAAAATAATAATGATTTCAACCCAATCCTCACTCACTAATCCAACAACTAAGACACTACCAAAATCCGTTCACTCGACAACTTACAAGAACTTGCACCGCTCAATATCTCCAACATACTTAACGTAACACCACTCCAGCAACTTCAGAAATTCCTAAAGAATTCAGCCATTCAAATTCTTTAACACGTCCAAACGCTATCTTGTTATAACTTGGACAGCACATGTGAAAGTTTTGCCGTATGTTCTCCTGAGCTGTAAAAGTGACTCGGTAATTTATCGGCGATGAAGAAAGTTCCTCTTAAGGTTCCTTACTCCTGCAATCTTACGTGGACAGCAACCCCGAGGTTACCGGTTTAATGACACCGTCTTAAAAACAACTTGGACCAAGTTATAGTTAAGATTTTTTACTCGAGGTTCCTGAGGGATTTTGTTTGTTTATTTTTGTTTCGTTGCGTGTTGGAGGGCATCAAGGAGAATGTGTCTCTGAGGGATTAGCTGGATAGTTTGGATGGCTGCTGGTCACGTAGTGTTTGTTGTATTTTGTTTACAAATTGAAATAATTCAATAGTAATAGCACTACTAGCTGATTAGCTTAATGTTGAGTAAAATTCAGTAGAATATAACTTTACAGACATAGGTATCATTCAATTATCATTAAAAGTCTAACGTGACTGTCCTACGGCACCCACCGGGACGAATTGGAGCATCTCTCAATAAAAAGATTCTGAAGAATTTCTTATCAATTCATTTTCATCAAATCAGACAAACGACATGTTCTATTATTTCTATAGTCGGTATAGTCGGTTGTGTGATCAAATCGTACCAGATGTTTTTCTGAAAGTCTGCAAAATGTAAAACCAAAAAAAAAAAAACACATAGACCTAGATGGCATTTATAAAACGTCGACAAATAGGTGCACGGTAAGGTGTAAGGTTACCTTTTCACAGACAACCTTCACAGTACCCATAAGATACGTCAAATAACGTGACGTGACGTTTCTGAGAGTAGTATAACATTTTCAATTGCATTACTACTCTAAAATAAACAAAGACACTTGAATACTCATTCATTCTTTGCAACTCAAGCGACAGTTTTTACTTACGTCACATACCTAGACGGTTACTGTACAAGTTTAGTTATAAAATCAAGTACAAAACGAGCAATGTACAGTGTACAGCTATTACGAACATCTTAATGAACCGTAAAACATTTGATGCAGTAAGTTTATATAGCAATCTTTCTGTAATTCGTTTATTCTGTGTGTTCTAGTTGCTTGGAGTAGTTTACAAGTTAACACTAGAAACGGGATATTTACCATGTTTACTGTTTGAAAACTTAAAGAAAACAAGCTTGCCTGCAAAAATCGATTGTTGTAATGGTCTGGATCAAGCGGTTAGCAGTCAGGGGAAGCCCTATCCTAATCAAAACGACCGTAGAGCGAATAATATAAGTTTAATTCATTTTGTTTTGGTGGAGCCGAAAGTGTGATTAAAATATTTAGTGCGCCTTCCAAATAAAAATATTTAGTTAAATTCGTCAAATATTTCGTTGAAATTCTTTGAATGAACACGACGATTGCATGTGTCCGCTACCGATTGCGTCGGTAACGACGAGGTGTATCATGTGATTCCTGAAAGAAAAACAATAGAATGCATAATATATGTCTACTGTCCAGCTGATTGTTATTTTCACCAATTCTTTTACCAAATATGTTTTTTGACAAAAATCTATCAATTTCTAAATATTCATATAGTACCTACCTACCTATTTCATGTTCTTGTTATTTGCTGCAAGTATGTTTATATTTTTACTCCACAAAACATTAAGATTTCATTTTATAATCCATTGCGTATTCCTCGCAATATCACTTAAACAATAAAAGATTCAAGCACGTTATGTTTCCGTATCATTTCTATTTTCATTCATTTCATGTACCTGCTTGTTTTAGATCAATTTACAAAAATATGAGTTGTGCATTTTGCCCAAAAACAGATTATTTTCATCGTAATTTAAATAATTAGATGTACCCTTATACCGTTCTTGCACCATACTTAGGCATGAGCTCACATCTTCGTAAGTATGGAAGCATGAGAAAAATACTAAAATTAACTTTTATGACAGGACGGGACGGGAAGTTTTCATTTTACATCATCATCTGCCTAGCCTTTTCCCAACTATGTTTGGGTCGGCTTCCGGTCTAACTGGATGCGCTGAATCTCATCACCAGTATTTTACATGGAACGACTGCCTATCTGACCTCCACAACCCAATTAGTACTGGGTAATACGATACCCCTTGGTAAAACTGGTTGTCAGACTTTAACCTACCTAACGAGTGTCAAAGATCTACAAATGACAGCTGGGACCAACGGCTTAACGTGCTTTCCGAGGCACGGAGCAAATTCGGTATGTAATGGGTGGTCACCCATCCACAGACCAAACTAGGTAAGCGTGGCTTAACCTGAAGATTGACTCGAGCGGCTGTTATTATTTAACCACCAGCACCGAATTTGTATTTAAGATACAAGTGTATTTATTAATCCAATTACTATGCAACACTCTGGCTTACAAAAACTGTACCATTTGTACCGAGATTTAAAAAATACAGTCAAAGCAGAAAGTTTAATATTTTCAAACAAACACACAATTCCATTCCCTTTGTATCTTAAACATCTTCTTAACGATACGATACGATACTGACTTTAATGAGAGGAAAAAACACGGACTTACACCGCCATTGTTGTGTAACCAAAGTAAGGATTACCCTATTTAATTAAACGCTATCATGATGCTATCAGATTTAGACAAAACGGTGATAAAAATAATTGCTGTTTTCTTGTCAAGGTGAAAAAGGGTCGGATTTAAATAGATAATTTTGTTTTTTTGTAAAACAATGGCTGGAAAGCATTTGTTGTGTTAAATAAACATATTCATAAAAAATATTTGTTTTACCAATTTGGCTCTTTGCTGCATAATTATGTCGGCTACTTGCATTATAGGTACATGATGTACAATTATGTGTGTATTATATAATGCAAGTTGGCATAATTAAAAAAAAGAATAAGAAAAAATTAAATTGCTTCCATTCCACATGAACATGTTGTTATCATAAATCTTTTAAATAATAACTTATTTACCTACTTACTGACCATTACAAACTTAAAAAAAACTCTATCAAAATATTTTCTTCACAAAAAATTCGACTCACCTTCCAATCACACTCATTACCAACTCCAGAGTTGAACGCACTACAGACTACAGACTAACACTACAGCACTACAGGCTCTCAGTCAAAGTGAACAAAACTTTATAGCGCGATGCTCTTAGCGGTGCGGCCAGCAAGCTATAACGCTGCTCTTTCAACGTGACATTGACCCGACTCTGGACGGTAAAACATGGTAAAAATTGAGTTTAGAAGAAGTCTCGTAGGTTTTTAGTTAAGTTGTGGAATGGACGAGGATTAGGTTGGGTGGGATGAATGAGAATTATGAGAAACTAGCTGTTACCCGCGACTTCGTTCGCGTGGTAATTTTGATGAGTATGAGTAAGGAAAAAAAAAAGATAGCCTATGTCCTTCCCCAGGATATAATCTATCTCCTCGCCAAATTTCATTACGATCCGATCAGCTGTTTAGTCGTGATAAGGTAGCAAACAAACAAACAAATAGAGTTACTTTCGCATTTATAATATTAGTATGGATAGTATTCATTTCCCATTGAAAGATATCTATAATTGATTTATTTAGCGTTGATCTAACATGGTTTTGCTTTTTTGATTATTTGCATTTGTTGGGATAATGTAAGAAAACATCATTTTACAAAATCGTATTTGAAACAAAATCAAATTGTTTAACAAGAGCAAATCATACCCGAAGCCATACATCGATAAAGCCCTATAATGCCGTCAACAGGCGAACACAATTACGAACATTACGCGTCAATCACAAGCGAAAGTTTCCTCCAAAAACGTTTCGCGCAATCACAAACATTGAAAGAGGCGTCGTCATAGCAACGGAAGGTCCTATGCGCAGTCGCGGCACCCCAAGACTCCGCCCCTCCGACAGCCTGTTGCTCGCCGTACCCGCCGGACGCCAGTTACCTTTCAGCATTCATGGACCCACATCCAAAACATTATCAATCCGGTAAACACTAAAATCAACGCCAATAAAGCTCAAAGTTCTATGACAAAGTATGTTCTAAAAATTATCAAAGTCAATTTTTAATGTGCAATTAGAGTTGAACTTTTCAAAGTTGTACGTGAAGTTTAGCAGACTGTCTCGCTTCTTCTCACGTGTCGGCGTGCCTGCGTCTCGCTCGCGCGTTCATGAAGGCCTGCAAAATCAGGTATCCAAATGATATTATGTTGAAATGAAAATCCCGACGAAATAGGGGATGCGTAACGAGATTTGTTAAATTTTGTCCTTATACATTTGTATGTTTTTTTTCGTCGAAATATAGGTACAGAGGATATTTTCCCGTGATCGGATTGATGTATGGCAAAAAGAAAACGTTGTTTTCGTAATTGCATTTATGTCTGTTACATTATTATTACAAAACATTTACTGAGGAAATTCAGAAGAGAAAACCACCCCTTCATTTTAAAGGCACCATTTATTCCATCCATCTCCACTATTTATTCTATAACTGCGTTTTTCAGAAACGATTTCTTATCTATTTACAAAACTCAGGCCATGTGCGTCTAACGTGTACTTTTCCACAACAACATTGTAAGAACCATCACTGAAAAGAAAATTTAGTTCCGTAAACCGCTACGGTGTGGCGCTAGCTGTCTCTAGACGCTCTATTCTGGGGTTGTTTAGCTAAAACATCAACAAACCTGGCACTATTGCATTTAAATATAAATATTTTTGATATTGAAACATTGAATAGTACAATTACAAGAAAACTACGGGTTTAAACAGTGATAAATCCTTGTTCAATTAAATATATCTGGTAAGGCTTTTCACTCAAATTCGAAATTGAATTGGCCGGAAATAAATTGCCTTTTCACAGAAATGTTGATTACTGTAAAGTTACTTAACAATTTTAAGTGTTGTCTGTTAAGTAGATGTGTGTCTTTATTCGGAAAAATATTTATTTTCCCACCTTAATATACAACAAGGTATAAAACGTGTATTCCACATACTTTGTCTACCGTCTTTCTCTAAACTTGAAACCTATCAAGTTTATAAACATAAAGTGTGTACAAAACTTATTAGTAACAATCAAAAATAAATAAACTATAACATAGGATGAGACTATTTTGATCAACACACGTATTTGCTGTAACCCCATTACTGTTAAATTATTACTAAAACAACCCAAATAGCCTATTACAGCTTCACCTAAACACAACATCATAACGGAGCGCCTCAAGGCGATCACCTAACACCTAATAAGAACAGTATAAGCTCCTTAGACGATATGAGACAGAGAAAATTACGCCATCCGTCTGCCTTGTACATGCAAATTAGATTGTTTGCGGACACATATAAATCGCCTCTCGCATTGCGTTGGAACTTCAAAGTGCTGTTACATCTATTATAATCCCTTTGTAATTTACTAGCCGAATAACTGCCACTTATTGTGTTAAGATTTGTACGGTTTTTGAGATGGCTTTTCGGTTTGTAAGGAATGTTGATACATGTGGCCTTACTACAAATGTTTGACACATGTCCGCCGCGATTTATACAAGGTGTAACATAATAAACACAAGATCTTTCGTGTGGTCTCTCTGACCATGAAACTGTACAATTTTTGTTGCAAGAGTCCTTGAAATACGCAAAAATTGGGCACCACACGAGCGGTCTTGCGTTTATTATGTTGCACCCTGTATAGTTATACGTCATAGGTTTACACCAAGACGGGCGCTTTACTTCGTGTATTATATTATTTCATCACCATGGATCTCAAAACGGTTCAAGGAAAATATCGTGAGAGACGGCTTGTACTGGCACACTGGGCATACATCCATCAACTCGCACAGGGCCCGCGTGGTGAATAGCCTATTCCGTTGCGCATAGAAAATGCTTGTGTCCCAACAATTGGAACGATACAGGCTTAATACTTATGCTTATACTTAGTACACAGCAGAGATTGTATTCACCTAAAACCAATACTGATGTAAATGTATATCCAGTAGAACAAAAAGATATATTTTAAACTTTGTTTTATCTATAGTAAACTACAAACTAAACCACACAAAGAAAGGATACTAAAATTAATGAACTGAAAATTAGTCTCTCCAGGCAAAGCTACCTTTGGCAAGATGCCAGAGTATAGAATGACAAAGAAGATATACAAGAAACGTTAGGTAATTCAATATATCACCAACAAAGAGGTTCACTACCAGCGAATTTGATTACACTCCCAACAATATTAATGCTTAGAGGTCCTAGCATGACGTCAACATAACGGAAACTCGAACAATTTTTGAATTGAGAATAGAACATCTATCCTGTAGCATTAAAGTTTTAAGTGTGGACGACAAACAAAGTAAACATCATAAAAAAAAAAATGTTGAATCGTTCCAATTTACGTTTCATTTACGCAGCGTGTTCGTGCTCCGTTAAAAGAAAACAACCCTAACTTTTATGACAAATCGTATTCTGATTAATCCGGAATACTTATAAGAAGCCTGTAATCCGAATAGACACGGATTGTTTCAGGAACCTGTCCAAACAATGTCAAACAAGTTCTCCAAAGTGTTTCAATCAAACGGTCCACAGTTTCTGACAATTAATTAAAACCTGAATGGGACTGTAACAAAGTACAATACAAATTGTATCGATTTACCAAAACTTGTTGAGGTAGACATTAATGTAACACGAAATCTGGTCGGAGTATTATGTTGCTAGATTATAATTACTGGAACATCCATCTTTGTTGTTGTGTCGTTTTAAATGTTAGAAGTGTTAGAGAAGGTATTTTGTGTAAGTTTGATATATTTTGTTTGTAAATGTATCTCCTGTGATGGTATTACACAAGTTAATTTTTTAGTTAGCGTATACTCAATACTCAAGTCTTTATTGCATTCCATATGTAACATAGATGGTGTAACAGGTAAAAGTACAATATGGACCCTGTCGGGCACAGCAACGTTAAGAGAGAGGACTCAGTAGCAATTCAATATTATTAATATAAATTATTAGATGATTAGATGTGTTGTAATTGGGTGAAGATAATTATTATGTTATTATTAAAAGTATTTTCATTAGTAATTATATTATTATTTATATAGCGTATATAGCGTAGTTAGTGTATTGTTAATATAAATCTGTCATTAATAAAATTTGCATTCAAAAGTGGATTTGCTAGCACTAAACGCAATTAATAGATTTTGTTTACGTTTTTATTGTAATTCACTCCTCTTACTGGATTTCACCTCATGATTTTATATGTTGCATGTATTTCAAACTTCAGAAACACTTATGTTTAAAACATCTTCCAAAGCTCGCACTACATTTGACTGCAATGCATTATTCCCAGCCTGTATTCCGAGAACCCCAGACTCCTTGTCGAAACTCTTCGGCAGGATAGTTAAGAAGCAGCATTGGTGCAGCCATGTAATCTGGCAAGTTTAATTTGAGTGTGAATAAAAGCGGGCCCCATCCTCACATTGTGGAATGGCAAAAGTTAGCTTGTTTATTCTCACTTTGGAGGTAGTATGGCACGCAAATGTTAGGTGTGAAATACCGCCTGACTTATTGCTTTAAAGCGGTACCGAGGATGGGATGTTATTGTGTACTTTTAAAACTTTTTTAAACGTATTGTGCGCTTTAGTATATTGTTCGTCGCGTCGGCATCAAAAAGTTTTTATTTATAAGCGGCATTGGGATTTTTGGGTGGAAATAACGCAATAAAAGGTATTATGGGTGAAAGTTATGAGTAGTAGCTATTGCTATTTGAAAATAGCACTCGAGTTCTTGCATTGTTGGCATATCCTCGAAAAGAATAGATTGAAGTTTGTTATTTATGCAGTTTTGAACAACTATGTATATTCAAATATTCCTATAAAATCATTGCTTGGTTGAAATACTCTTTTTATTTTTACAATTGCTATCAGAGTCGTTCGTCATTCACTAAATCCTTCCTCCTACTAAACGTTTCTAAAGAAAAGCTTTTAAACGTTTCTTAACTTCAAACTATTCAACTATCTACATCTCGTTACACATTCGAACCGTTCCCTAATGGATTCCAGACCGAAATTTGATTTGTGAGACTACTGACTTACCGAAGGCTTTCGCAAGGAAATCAATTTGGCCCACAACTATGTCACGATCGCAACACGGTTGCAGAATCTTGCAATCAAACTAATGAGATGAGTTCAGGCTTAATCCCTGTTAGAGCCTTATTGACGGACCCGGGACCCCAAACTTGCACAATTTCGGGATCCCTCTCTAGTAGAAGGTAGTTGCAAAATAGTTGTTTACGGATTCCATTATGGTGATTATTTTTAATGATAGTATGGGTTTGGAGTTAGGTAGATATTGACGCTGTTCAAAAACGTTGTTAAGACACAATATCTAGCTTCAGGAAAGTAGATTGGTCATATCCTGCTAAGGGACGCTGAATTGAAATTATAATAATTTCTTGAAATGTCTTGAGATATATTTAAAGTCATACATCATTAAAAATTGATATTTTTTTAACTTTTTTATACGCTCATCCACCTCTGCCTATCCCCTCAGTGATACCAGTTGTGAGGTTAATTGATGTTGTTGTAAGTTTTACAACAATATTTAAAATATCACTTTCCCCTTTAGGGATAACTTAAGCACTAATGTTATTAGTGTTGATATCACTTAGTTTACTTCGAGTGGTTCTATCATTAATTGCATCGGCGCCCCTTAATGCGGAATGCAGTCCTAACACGCCATTATTAATGTCATTTGCTGTCAGTAATGGCGGCGTGCTAAGTACAGTCCCACGGGTATTGTAATAGGCAATTTAGGATTACCTGTTTGAGTTACTTTTTCCCCGTGAGTGATGAAATCAGGGCTATTGAATAAACTTAGTTATTTACAAGCAGTACTGATAAATTTATATACTAAAAACTATGATTAATACAGGTATTATTAAGCATATAACATGTTCAGATTTTTATACACTGCTGATACACTATCATTTCTTCTGTGAGAGGTCAGTACCTAATCCACCATGCCTGCGGCCCTTTGCGGGTTTGTGGACATAACATGTTTTCTAATTTATTTTTCTAGGACATGCCGCGTGTTTGTTTTTCAATATAAATAAATAAAAAGATTCCTATTTAAATAACAAACGACTATTTCAAGGCAATCCGTTCAAAATTAACTATGGCAGGAATAAACACAAAGAGCGCAAAGAGTCCTCTAATTGGTAGTGGTAAATCAATAGCAAAATAATTACCAAAGAAAGTTTTACCGATATTAATTTCTCACAACATCTGCACAAAGGTCGAACGACATAATTATCACAAAGCAAAACAAGAAACTGCTTGTCAGGCACCAACTTAACTTTCTATTTTGGCACAAAAACTGTCCCCCAAAGGCTTTAAGTCCGATTTCATTCACAACGGATGTACGGAGTTTAAACTTCATTTCCTAGGAAAGGATATTAAGGATTAAAAGTTTTCTAGTCCTAATCCATTGAGACAGCCGGTTTCTGAGCGAGGAGTTGGTCGAACCAAATCTAGGGATCTAAGAATCCTCGGAATTTAGGTTTTATTGTTCTGTTCTGTCCTAACATTGGATTAAATGACGATTATTTCTTCTTCGTCTGTTAAACTAAAACCAATTTGGTTGGTGGGGAAGATAATTTTAATTATGTTAGGAAATCTAAATTTGCTGTCGAAAATTAAATTGTAGACTTAGACCTACCTACATTGTGTAAGAAATCTAATTTGTAATATTAAAATTAAAGCTAAAACAATAAACAGAATGACACTCCAACAACAATTAAAGATCCGTCCATCAAAAAATTAATACAACAAACGAAACGAAATTAAAAAGGAACACCCGTCACAGGTAACCGATTACGCAACAACAAAAGGCAAAATTAATTCCGAGCAAACGAGATAAATTCAAGTTTTATTTTAAAACAAAACTCTCGAACAATTTTGGGAATTGGCGGCGCGATTAAGATTCATTATGCCTGTAAAGTTTTATCTTGAGCACCGAGAACCAGCTTGAGAACTTGTTCAAGAGCAATAAAGCATTTTGGCAGATTTTGAAGTGGTTGGGAGATTAAATGTGCATTACGCGTCGTCTGCGACAGATGTAGGAGAAACGCTCGGGTTCCCGCAAGGCAGCGTCCTGAGCCCGCCGACATTCTGCCCCGTTTTGTTCAAAAGATTTCTAGTGTTGTCGCCGTCAGCCTCTATTGAAACATTTGACGGTTATTGAGTTTTTCCACCAATACACTTTCATAAATGTTAGAGGGATCGGGAGAAATTGCGATTTGGACACGTGAGATACTTACTCGTTTGATGGAATCTTTAGTAAAGTGAATTTGTTGGCAATAGTACATTTATATTTTCTGGGTATTTTCCTTTTGTAGATCATACAGTCAAATATACACTGTGTAATGTAAAACCTTCATTACGTATATAAAAAGGTTTCATTTAAAATGAAAATATGAGGTTTCCAGCCAAAAATCGCTGCTGAAAAATAAAACCTGAAGGAAGCCTGTCCAAAAACTGTAATCGAAAACCAGTCAAAAAGCGTAACGCGGTTCGAGGGAAACTCTACGTGAAAATTTTAATCAACGTAACAGATCTGAGTTAAAACGGGCATTTAATTATACCGGGTATATTTGTATAACTAGCTGGATCCCGTGACTTTACTTACGTGGCTGATTCGGGTAGTTTACCTTTCAACAATATTTGAAAGCTTAGCGGATGAGTTCGGAACTCGGTTGAAAATGTTGTGCAAATTATTAGGTAGCGTTGTTACTGTAACTGTGAATTAGGTAAATAACACAAATTGAAGTGGGTGTGCTGTCACTGTCCACCTTTTTGGACAATACATACGTGATGACTTACTATTACTGTAGTTTAATTAAGTATGTGTTTACTAAATTACTTTTTTTTTTGGGATGGGAAATCATCAAATAACTCCTCCCGGTCTGGGTGGAGTGGGAGGGAGTATCAGACTTTTACTGACTAAAACCCACTCATGTTCCTTCTTTGCCCTTTGTGTTCCAGGGCCGCGGTATCTCTTTCGAGCAGTCCCACAGAAATTACTTAAACATTACACTAACACAGCTTTACAGATCTTATTATAAGTACTCAAAATGATAATTTAAAAGATCGTAAGTAACTTACCTGCCTACTGATCAAACAAAGATTTGCGAAACAAAATAAAGAAAACATGTCAATTATCACAGAAACACGAGCATAAAAAAAGATAAGTTTAAATATATCACTGCAGTGTTTATTAACGAACAGGGAACAAAGAAAATTATACACGTAAAAAATATCCGTAAAACCTTCAGTAACAGAGCCCGGTTGTGTATCAAACAATGATATGGACTGACAGTTTTTCCGGATACAGCAGCGGTAGTGTTACTGGCACTGACAAAAACACGCTCGGGGCGTAATGGATACCGATGTGCTTTTAATTATTCCATTTATTGGTATATTCAATGGGGAAATGGATGAGTGTAAAATCTTGTGTTGTTTGTATGTAGGTGAGATATGTAGCTACAGATATTTTTGTCCCGACAAAAAGGATTCTGCCCACTACACCGTACCATACCATGATCGTGCTATGAACGTCTCGGGCAGTCTCCTTAATTTGGTAAAGCCAGGCAGTAAGATCGAATGAGTGGAATATGCGTTAAGGAAAAAGCCTCGAATTGTGCCAAGCAAACCCATAAGCTGGCACTTCACATAGCGTATTTGTCAAAATTTTTTACGATATGGGATCAAAACAAAATGTTTTTTATGCCTATTGCGATATAGTTCACTTTGTTTTAATGATAGAAGGCGAATATTTGCCCAGATCTGCAAAGTGTAGTGGCACCAATTCATGATTCAGTGATGGCCGGATGGAGTTTGCCGATTATCACGAGTTGAAATTTGCTTCGAGTCGGCTTTATTGTGTACCAAATACTGCCGGCCCAAACATACGTGAAACAAGCCCCTAGATTTTTTACTTTGATTTTTTCATGTGTTCGTCAATTCATGGTAATATTTTTTTCTTTTGAATATTGAAAAGAAACTTATTCCTTTTTATTCATAACTTATTACGCGTCTTACGTTACGTTACTTACGTTACATCACACGCATCGGGGAAGTCTTCACTCAACACAACATAAATCTTGGACAACCTTTATTGATGGCAGAATAACCTATTCACAGCCATAAATCTACCACAAAAAATAAATATCCGTACACATGACAAATGCACCGGTTTCGTCCCTTTTTCATTTACACGATGTAGGTACACATTGGAATAGAAAACTAAATAAAGTTACTCCGATACCCCTCTGGAGTCCACGTCAGTTTTTAGACAAATAAGGAAGGAAGGAACATTTTCCGTTCCGAGAGACGCGCAGCTCGAGGGTTGGGAAAAAATGGGTGAATGTTTTCTTCGTAATGGAGTGGTTCTGTAGTTTTGGATGTTTTTCTGGGTGTTTGGGAATTTTTGGGTGATCCCGAAGTTGGAAGTATTCATTTCTGTTACATAGATAATTGGTATATTTAGGTCAAAGGTTATTTTACAACTGTCAAAATCCGGTGTAATCTATCCGGGTTCGCTCGGCTTGACTGCTTCTATAAGTAGGTAAGGCAAATTAAATATTATTATCAAATGTCATGAATCAGTGGATACTGTCAAAAGCAGGCAACACTAAGCATAAAACTAAACATGAAAAGAATTGTAATAAATGCAACAAGTTTGTTAAGTTTATTTCATTTGCATTTCAATGTAACAAAAAAGCGTTTTAAGAAATCAAAACTGAACTCCACAAACGAGACGTCACTGCCACCGAAGAGGTTTTATTATTAAGTTAGACCGGTCAAGGAGAGCGTACTCCAGACGGTTGGATGTAGTGCATTGCAGGCTTCTTACACTACGTATACCCCTCTGTAGTATAGTGAAACGAGCATTGTACGCTGCTCAAAGCGGGAGCGCCCTTTACTCGGGATAATAACGTTATGTAAGCTGAAATTTTCGTAAGGAACAGTTGCAAAAATCGTGGTGCTCTTGTTAGGTAACTGCGAAATTTGCTTCCGTACAAATCTCGGCCGAAAAATAACATTTTGAATATCTTAAGGACTATTTCAATGGTAATTTGAAAGAAGTTTTTTGGAAATACTTGACCAAGTTAGTGAATGAGGATGAGGAGAAAGTTTTTGAAGACAAAATGTCGGAATGAATAAAATGTACTGCCACTTGGTTTCTAAAGACTACATGTTTTATTTCTTTACATTCAAAGTCAGGAAATAATCTTCATGTTATTCCAAAAACAATACCTACTTACCTCACCCACCAAACACAATTGTTTTTCTTGCACAAACAACATTTCCCACCACGAAATAAATCAGGGCGCAAAGTTATTTTCGTTCACAACACGGTGCTTGTAGCACAGCAATCAATGTCACAATGACCATCCGAAATCTGATTAATTCATCTAACGAACTCTATTATTTATCGCTAAGCATTCATTAAATTCGACACGGGCTGCTGACATTGACGTCAGAACCGTCTGACCGACCGACAGAATTCGCTGTAGTGTGGTCAGCCGGTACCCTATCATAATTATCTGCAGAATGCGGGTAGTTATTAATTTTGTCAGTGATGTTGTCGTGTACATTATGTTGTTGTGTGTGTTTTGATTTGGTGTTGGGACGGTGTTTTGTAATTAATGTTTCCTTGTTCGTCAGTCTCTGTGATTTTAATTATGATTTTGGGATTTATTTTAAATGGGCTCTTTGCTAAAGTGTTTTTAATATCGTTAACGTTTTTGACTGTGACAGTGACTATGTTTATCTTCTTTGAAGATATTGTTTGTTAAGCTGTATATGTAAAGGCACTTTCTAAATTAAACTATTATTTTATTTAAGGAAAAATGTAGTTATTTTTACACCAAAAAAACATTGTTTTCCTTGTCACGCCCATCATTAGCAGATACTAAATTGTACTTTGTCGTTTCTAAGAAAAATAAAGCAATCTATTGGTCCAAAAGTTCTTACGATTTTTTCCATATTTCTCTTAGCTATTTAATCAATGTTTCTTAGCGACTATTTCTTTTCAATAATCAAGACCTATAATTAAGTTTTATTTGTTCGTTTCTACAATAAATAAACACGTAACAAAAAAATATTTAGGTACGAAATTAACTGGCTTTCTTCGTTTGTTTTCTTTGGTTGTATAAACAAATTTTAATTAAGTAGAAGGTGTTTTGAAACAAGACGCCTGTTTATAATCTTAGAAACAGTACCTGTTTACATTTGATTGCTGAGAATTTGAAGGATTTGACGAAAAACAATGTTGTTTATGAATGTTCTTTGCGAGAAAATGTTGTTAAAATGATACGGGAAAAACAGTATTTATGAGTGAGAGTCATTCACCTTGTTTGTTCCTATTCTATGGTATGTTTTGATTAGATCTAATTGAAGCTTTTTATCTTTAATTCTGTTTTAATTCCTGCAGATGTAGCACAGTCAATAGATACTAATTAACAACCTGGTTGTACGAATAAACACTAATTATAATTTTTAATATTAATCACGAAAAAAAATCACAATGACTACTGTCACAGTAAAGTTTTTTTTTTAAATTTAATAAGCTTTGAATGTCTTAAAAGACTGAATTACAGTAATTAAAAGATTAGATAAAGACATAAGAAGCTACTTTGATTTTTGTGTCATTTGTAGATCTTTGACAGTCGTTAGGTAGTCAGTGGCCCCAAAAGTCTGACAACCAGTCTATCCAAGGGGTATCGTATTACCCAGTACTAACTGGGTTGTGGAGGTCAAATATACAGTCGCTCCATGTAAAATACTGGTATTCAGCTGCATCCGGTTAGACTGGAAGCCGACCCCAATATAGTTCGGAAAAGGCTAGGCAAATGATGAATAAATGCATTATCTTTTTGTCCATCACTTAAGTTCAGTGTAAAGTGTCTCTTAACACAGCCTTCACGCCCGCTAAGTTGTTATTTCTCTTTTATGAAATTATTGTCACAGTTCTTTCTTTATACGCCCATTTTGTTATGGCCTAGTGTTTGAGGCACTGTCAGTCTCTCGTGTTATTATTAGTCATGCTCATTTCTAAAAGACACAAGTTAACCTTTATTTGTTTTTTCGCTTTTTTTTACTTTTATACTTGACCTAAAGAATCTTTTCTATTTTCTCTTGTGGTATAATGTCTTCAAGTATATATTTTTATCAAAAAAAACTTAATGATTATCTACACTTCTTCTTTTCTCTTGAGAAAAGGTTAACTATGTCATCATGGCATATACTTACAGGTTCTCCATTTCAAATTTCTTATATCCCATTTGCTGCTTTCCCACACTTTCTATAGAAAATATTAACTCTCTAGAGAGAAACACAAACTCTTCATGTCTAAACTTACCTTAATCTTTTACCGCGTTTTTCTTCAAAGGTGCTTCTTTGACGTTAGATTACAATCTGTCCATTCATCTACTGACCGCTTTTGAACCAGAACTTAGAAAAGCGTATCATTTTATGTTATTTCATCATTCTAGATAATATCTTTATTCAATAAGATGTATTATTTAATAAATTCATGTTTTTTATTCTTAAATATGTACTGCAATAGCTTAGTAACTGTTAATCTAAAAATTGGTTAAGTTGTTTTAATAAAACTGTTTGATCATGTTGGTAATATTGAATTTATTTCAGTTTGGTATGATTTATTAAATTCTGTTCTTAAATTGGTTTCATTGGATTTTTTGTCTTAATTAGATTAGGTACTCTATTCTAGATGACAACTAATACTTTTGTTCGAGAATATTTTTTCCAACAAATGTTACTGATGCTCTCGTATTGTGGACTTTTAGAAGCCATTATCATCATCTTCCTAGCCCCTTGCCAACTACGTTAGTTTCCATTCTAACCAGATGCGACTGAATACAAATTTTTGATTATTTTGAGTGTATATCTTCTGTCACAAAATTTCGTTTCATCGTGCTTTAGTTTGTGTGAAATCAAAAAAACAAAATCAAAATATTTTATTTCACACAGGCCCAGATGGGCACTTATAAAACGCCGACAAAAAGGTGCACGGTTCGGGATGGTCGTTTCCTATGGAGAAGAACCGGAAAGAAACTCCATGGTTACTCTTTTCAAATCATTTGGTATTACAATATAATCATGGTCACAGCATTTATACTTAAGTATGTGTGATATTAAATAATCAGTCAAATCAAATTAGTCCATCGGTAGACTGTATCAAGCCTAACCTTCAATTTAAAATACTCTGATATCTTTGTTGACAAACAAAAACAGCTATGTAATAACAGTGAAGCAGCTACGTTTGCGTAAAATTACGTCCCATCATAAATCTCCAGGCACGTCTAGATAATATAAAACTACCCGCGACATAATTGCGTTACAACAAGTCGCGAGTTCTGCTCACCGCACAAAACGTCGTAAGTCACGGCCCAACACCTGCTACAGTCAGAACCAATTACAGTAACATTGCTTTACTAACATGCGAGACATACGGACGTGATGTTTGGACAACTTAAAAGTTAGTTGATACCAATTTATTACTGGACTCAATTCAAAGTTAAAGTAACTTCAAAACGTATGGAATAACACAGTCTCACAAACATTTTTACTAAAACTTGTAAGTTGAGTTGTTTAACCAGGCACGAGTTTGCGCTCGGGGCTGCTATTAAAAAAATCTGATAGAAAATACAAATACACTGCCAGTCTTAAAAATTAAACCAAAAACCCCATTCTCAATAATTGTTTTCGATCCAACGAATCTAATATTCTGGGGATTCTTTAATTGTGACAGTTTGTAGCAGTGGTCAAGTTCGTGATGAGTATACAAAATTATTTAAGTATGCTAATAGCAAGCAAGGTTAGTAATCAACTTTAAGTCTGTATTTGGCTACGGCTACAAGAAGTATAGACTAATAGACACGACTCCAACGTCTATGTAAAGCTCCTAACCACAATCCAACAAATCACCCAAAAAGCTCGCCATCCTTCATACCACTACACCTCACTCTTAATCCAGCGCACGTAAATCATCGTACCAACTTAAAACACACAAATAACAAGTTTGATACAGCGCGCACAGTCTGCGCCCAAGTTAACGCTAATTTGCATACATTATCATCTCAGGTGTTTCGACTGATGCGAGTGTCGACGCGACTTCCTTGGATGTACGTGCGTGTCTACTAGGCACGAGTTGTATGGATTTTAGTGATGACGGCTTTGTAACTTAGAGATATTCTTATTTTTTATTGCACACAAAATTAAAAAAAATACACACAAAATTACGATATATAGCTTATGTACAACGGCGAGCTTAACCCAGAATTGGGTTTTCTTACAACAAACCTTACTTCGATTGCGAGCTTTGCAGAAGAGGATATACCTACGTGCACAAACAGTACATTTAAAAACTTAAATTAACTTATTTTATTAACCAAACTAAACTAATACATATAATATAATATACGTAATGCCTACCATACCTTTTGAGATAAACATACATATTAAATACTATAGTAGGGGAGCCCACGATGCTAAATGGGGATTTACTCGAGCGTCGTAGAGACCTATTGGGTTGCAAAGCTTAGATGATAAGAAGAAAAAAATGTTATATGAATATACCTTTTCATCGGTGGGGGAAGCGGCTAGAGATTTTTAAATATGTAAAAAAAAACTGTTGCATGGACATCCTCGAGCGCGTCAGATATTGATAGCATCAATGCCCTACGTATTTTAAATAATGTACGTATGTTAATCTGATCGTTTGCATGATGCGGGTGGTTGTATGTAAAGGTTGAAAATGTAAAAAAAAAAAAATTAATCGAGCGCGTCAGATTTTCTAAGGGAGTGTTAAGTGCACCAAAAAAAAGCTCTCATTCACTAATCTGACGATTTCGATGGGACGCAAACTCGCGGCCATTTTCATAATGTGCAAAAAAAATTCGCCATTTTGAAATACTCAAGCGCGTCAGATTAAGATATATATGGTTCATCTTTATGTTCTAAACGTACTGTCTCATAATCTGACGATTATCTAGAGGGATTCGCCTAATCTGACAAAAAAAAATTAGAAAAACGGTTCACCCTAAAGGTCATCCCTGTAACTTCCCGCTAATTCCATTCCTGGGCGCTTAAAATTGTACTTATGACATGTGACATCTGTTTCGGAGCTATTTCCCGAAACTTCCGGTGCATTGTCATGTTCCACTACACTTTGATCTTGTAAATACTGAAAGTCTCGCGGTATTTTAATTGCAGTAAATATTTTATAGCACTGTGCGTGATATAAATCATTTAATGATGATTCCATCAACAATTCGAGGTTATCATATGTTCCTCGAGACTTTCGGATAACCGGCTTGCTCCGACGATATTCCAAAATATTTACACATTTTTTAATGTTTCTACTGTAAATTTAATTGTTTTTTGTAAGGTACTTTCACCACAAAATACACATTTTAAATTAATATCACTCATATTAAATATTTATAAACTTTAATTCACATAAATAATATTAAAATAGCAAAAAAAGCCAAAACGTTGGAAACACGTTGTAAACAGTATGCCACGAACGCGTCTTTATGATCAGCTGTGATGGCGTCATGGCAGCAGAAACCAGAGTGGGGACGGAGTGAGAGAGTAATAGATAGTTACATGATCTCTGTTTCCCTCACAAATTAGTGACTATAAGATCTGAGAATAAATTAAAATGGGTTTCTCGGGGGATACGAATATGTAGCAAAAGACAACGACGATTACTATGGCAACAGAGACTAAAACCAACTTGTGAAAATAAAAGGATATTTAAAAATTACTCAAGGAGATTTAAGAAAATAATTAAACTAACCCAGAAAGCTCAGAATAACTACTTAATAAGTAATTCCAAAAATAAATCCAAAACGGCCTGGCAAATTATTAATAATAATAAAATTATAAGGGAACCCATTTCTCAAATAAAAAAAGGAAATGAAATAATATCAAACCCTAATGTTATAGCCGAATCTTTCAATAATTTCTTCATTGATCAGATTTCGGGTAAAACAAAACATACTTCAGATGACACAATAAACCTAAATATCAACCCACATTCAATATTTATGACCCCAGTTATTCCTCAAGATGTCACGCGTGTAATAAAAAACTTAAAAAATAAAAAGAGCTTTGGCTATGATGGCATTTCAACCGAAGTTGTAAAATTTGTTTCTACCTGTATAGCTGCGCCCCTTGCTCATATCATTAACATAAGCATATACTCTGGAGCATTTCCAGAAAGTCTAAAAACTGTAATAGTTAAACCAATTTATAAAAAGAATGATAAAGACGAAATGGAAAACTATAGACCAATTGCTCTAATTCCCATCTTCTCGAAGATCATAGAAAAAATTATCTTTGAATCTCTCTACAATTTTCTAACAAAATACCACATACTATGTGACGAACAAAAGGGTTTTAGAAAAAATAAAACCATCAATATGGCTATTTTCGACTTTCTCCATAGAATAATGCCAAAAGTAGACTCTAAAATTCCTGTATGCGCAATATATGCAGATATGTCGAAGGCGTTTGACTGTGTAGATCACGATACTCTTCTAACCAAACTTCACGCATACGGTATTCGCGGCAATGTCCTTAATTTAATAAAAACATACCTAAAAGGTCGTAGACAATGTACGGAGATATCGAGCCTGTGTTTGAAATCTAGAAAATAATTAAAATCTTTATCGTCTTTTAGAGAAATAAAATATGGGGTCCCGCAGGGCAGCGTGCTCGGACCTCTATTATTCTTATTATATATAAATGACCTGCCAAGTCATATACTTCATCCAATGGTATTATTTGCAGATGATAGCACATCAATTGTTTCATGTATCAATAAAGAATCATATGTAAATGACATTAACAATACAATTAGTAGTTTAATAAAGTGGCTTGAGAATAATAATTTAGTTATTAATCTCCAAAAAACTAAAATCATGAACTTTTACCAACGAATATTTGCGGGAGATATGGATATAAACTACAATGGTCAAACTATAGAAAAAGTAAATAGTACAAAATTTTTAGGAATCATAATTGATAGCCAGTTAACTTGGAAGCCGCAAGCAGAAGATATATGTAAACGTTTAAGCACAGCCGCGTTTATGTTGCATAATCTATCGAAAAAAGTAAATTTACCGACAAGATTAGTGGCTTACCATGGTCTAGTGATTTCCATCTTAAGATTTGGTATCATATTTTGGGGTCACTGTAGCGAACGAGAAAGCATCTTCAAAGCTCAAAAGCGCTGTCTGAGAGCTATATTTGGTCTTAAAGTAACAGACAGTTGCGTACCTATATTTAAGTCTCATAAATTATTAACTTTCCCATGCCTTTATATCCTTGAATTAGCAGTTTTTGTAATAACAAATCGATATCTATTTGCAACTTTAATAGAAACTAGAAAACGAAGTACTGCTATGAGATCTCAATACCAGAATCTATTATGCACGGGCGTATTTAAAACCAGCTTATTAAAAAAAAATGTGATTTGTATGGCTCCTGTAATCTATAACAAAATACCTGACCAAATTAAAAACTTACCGTTACAAAAATTTAAGAAACGTTTCACAGAATTACTTGTAAACAAATGTTATTACTCTGTGCAGGATTTCTTAAATGATAATTTTCTGTAATATCCTTATTATCCTCTGTAATGTATTACATTTGCATGCTATATTAGGGCAGAATGTACATGGATCCTATTATATAATTTAACAACCTATTTTTATGTACCTACATTCTTAGCAAATAAAGACCTATTCTATTCTATTCTATTCTATAGAGAGGAATAGAAACGCGGAGAAGGAAATGTAGGCATCACGCAGCTGCACACATTTAACTTTATCGACGAATTTTTGTTATTTCGGCTTGCGGAAATCGTCAGATTATATATTTTTCATTATTCTTGAATTATTTCCTTTAAAATAAAAAAAATTTAGCTACGCTCGAGAACGTCGAGATGACGTTTTTTTTTTACAACTTTGCTGCCCTCCCCTTTCTTTACGTCACTCTCAAATTGTCAGATTAGTGGAATATACACTTTTTAGGATGTAATTAACTCACCCTACTTTAATCTGACGCGCTCGAGAATTTCTGATGGTCAATTTTTTTTTACTAATCTGATACTGTATCCTTCACGGGCGGCCTTATATATGGGTTTCATGTTTGGTGGAGGTACTTAACCGGGTACAAGGTATCCCCCTGTATATTAATCTGCCGCGCTTTAGTAAATCCCGAAATCCCTTCTAGGGCTCCCCTACTACTATATACATACTATCTTCATGTTGACATGAAATGTTCTCTTATTCCTTTCTTGAACACATCTAACGAAGGAGTGTGGAAGCGAATTCCAAAGAGATACGATATTTTGATAGGATCATGGCTTAGCAATAACAGCCCCGTGGTTCAATTTTTAAGGCTAAGCCATCCTTGTCAAGGCCGGTTTGTAGATGGGTGATCAAAAGGAGAGCCTTCGAGCATCAGAAGCACGTTAGCCGTTGGTTGGTTTGTAAATCTTTGACAATCGTTATGGGTAGTTGCCCGAAATTCTGACAACCAGTCTTAACATGAGATATTAAATAGTATTATCTAGCAATTGGATGGTCAGGGAGGAGGTCGGTCAATGTAAAATAATGGTATTTAGCCAACTTAGTTGGGTAAAGGCTAGGCAGATTTGAATTGGATTTGGTTATTTATCTAGCCTACAGTCTGGGCACCAGTAAGGTCCACTTTAATGATCTAAAGTTACAGTAACAAATATTATTATTGTTATAAATTTGTGGTAATAACATTGTATGTCATTGTAATAAGCACCTATTTTTTGTTCTCATTATAATTAATTTCATGTTTACATCATTAAAATTCCACAGCCTTTTAGAATATTTAAAATACTTTTCAGGGTCCTAGCCGAATAATTTAATAACATTACGTCGTACGTTATAAATGTCCAGGGTTGATCTCATTACATTAGCAACCCCGCTCCCAGAACTGATCGCAAGAACCTTTTTCATAAACCAAATTACAGAAGGGTTGGCTCGAATATTCGAAATCAAACAATTATTTTACGTAAATTGCATTCCCTTTGCGCTAACAATTCTAAATTAAAGCCAAAGATACACTGGCGGGGGGGTTGAGGTGCGGGGAGGGACGAGGGCGCAATTTCCGCGGATCTCCAGATCAATTAATTAGGACGCCCTCTAAATTGAACTGGCCATTTTTAAATTAAGGATGCGGTGCTGGTAGTACCTTTGTAAGAAGACAGGAAGCTTAACAGTCCTCTAGATCTTTTATTTTTTGCCTGAGGAAATAATTTGGCTAGTATATTTTTTTCGAAAGCAGTTTTATTTCAAGTCGTTAACCCCAGAAAGATCGTTTCAAGTATCTGTAGCTGCCAAATAAAACATTCATTATTTAAAGACTGGGAAATAACTAGTCACTTAATAATGAGTTTATTATTTTTTACTGACCTGTACTATAAATAGAAAAGCAAACCAAACCTAAATCTGCCAACAAAATTACAATTTAATAAATATTTAATAAACTGTAACACACTTTTTACCGAGAATCTTCAAATTCATCAATAGAAAAACCGCAGGTATTAAGTGGCCGGTTGTTCTAAGTATCCGCTAAGAACCGTGTGATATATAGCGGGCAGTGATCAAGTGGGCCCCGCCTGACCTGTAATATGTTACCAGTTGTGTCGGATGAACCGGCCGTAACACGGCCCGTAACCGTATCGGAAGAAAATGAAATTTTTCGGTCCAAATATCCGTTGGATAGAAAGGCAATTTTATGCAATAGAATTTAAGACTTACGAGACTAGGCAATATGAACATAATATTATGTTCAAGCTCAAAAATACGTATTCATTGATTTTATCATCATCAATGGCAGCCTTGTGTTAGTAAAGGCCCTTTGGTGTCGCCATACTTAGATTTATAGGCCCTGTCATCTAATTTGAATAAAATAGACGTGTTTTCCCCGGGATCCCTTCTATTTGCATAATATTCTTTTTCCTAATATACTTTGGCATAACAATTTTGGCATACTTTGTTTTGCCATAATAATACTTTGCCATATATTTTTTTGGCATACGGTTTATGTTGGCATAATTATCTTGGAGACTAATTTGTTTTGGCATAATAATACTTTGCCATATTTTTTTTTGGCATACAGTTTATGTTGGCATAATTATCTTGTAGACTAATTCGTGTTGGCAAAAATTGAATTCGCAAAATGTTACTAGGCATACTAACTATTAGCGTAATTAAAATTAAAATATTGTCTTAAAAATTCTATATGTTGTGCTACAAAAGTGAGTGCAGAATGGAATCGCTGCAAAACCGACTCCACGTAGTCTTGTCTGCCCTACCCCTAGAGTGTAATTTAAGCCCGCGCAGGCGCGGAGGGGCGAGGGGGCCCGCGAGCTGAGGAGCAGGTGGTTTTAACGCTCGCTGCCGCGGCTGAGGCTGGCCGGCTTAGCCGGCCAGCAAGCCGAAGCTGCGGTGGTGAGCGTAAAACACATCTGCGACGATAAGCTCGCGTGGGACCGCCGGAGCCCCGCAGCGCCGGAGCTGTGACAGAAACCATGCCTGCTGCATGTTGCATGCTACATACTTGCTTGCATGCTGCATGCTTACTTGCATGCTGCATGCTTGCTTGCATGCTGCATGCTTGCTTGCATGCTGCATGCTTGCTTACATGCTGCATGCTCGCTTGCATGCTTCTTACAGGGAAATAAACACATAAAATGTTCACAATCAACTGTTTTATAATGATGAATGTTTTGATTGATTGATTTTCTGCCGTTTAATGACTATCGATACGAAATGTATGCCAAAAGACGACTCTGACTGTGAACTTTCTGTGATAAGATGGTTCTGCTTTTTAAAAATAAGTATTAGTCTCTAACATTTTAGGAGTCAGTTATTATTTTGCGTACTTGTTATGCCTATAAAAATAATTATGTTTTAATATCATTATGCGTAAGTAAATGTATGCTTTAAAATGTTATGCTTAATCATTATTAGGAGTAGAAAAATTATGCTTAAAAAAATTATGCGGAAGCTGTTATGCGTAAGTAATGTTGTGCGAAAATATAATTAGGTTAAACAAAAGTATGCCAAGTCATATTAGGTCTTAAAATTTTATGCAAATGGATAGGGAACCGTTTTCCCCCAATGAACTCAAAATCCATACTAATATTATAAATGCGAAAGTAAGTTTGACTGTTTGTTACCTTTTCACGCCTAAACCACTGAACCTGAAACCTGAAATTTTTTCATATACGTTGTCAGGTATACAGAAACGGACATAGGGTACCTTTCATCCCGAAAAAAAGTACTGTTCCCGAGGAAAACAACAATTAGTTCTTATGATAATAGCGCGACGTGCCTTTCGAATCATGATTTAACTATATTATTACAAGCAGAATACAACCCCAATTTGATTGTCAAATTCTTAATGAACGCAAGAGCAAAAGCTAGTTTATTATAAAGTATGCACAAAAACAAGTAATTTAAAATCTCTTCTCGAATTTGCAGGATCAAAAATTGCCTTAAGTTGCCATAGGCGGACCTGTTACCTAAAGATACATTCTGTTGTGCCGGATAAACTGACATGTGTATGAAATGTAGCCGGGCGTAGTGGTGAGTTGCTGAAATATGTATTTCTCTTGACATCTGTAAACAAGGAATATGTACAGGTCAGTAAGTGGCTTTAGAATGTTGTATTTGAAATCTGTTTGGGTTTATACCTGCGTCTATCTTCTTTTGTGCTAGAAACGATTATTTCATAAACATAAGAAATTAGTCCTTTATCTATCAATATAAATTTTTCATCGACATCTTTTCACACAACACAAAATAAAGTAAAGAAATGCAAAAAAAAACAGATGATAAAACTTGCTCTCATCATTTTAAAATATTCTTTAAAAAACATTTTCCTAAATAAAACGCTGATAGCGCTCATGAAACGAAGTAAGCTGTACTTGAAATATGCAGTATACCTCATATAGCATACGTACTGTACATGTGTATATCCTGTTGATTTTTCATCTAACAAACAAACAAGTTTATGCAGCACGTCGCCCAACAGACGTTGTAAGATGGATAGGGGACAAAATGCAAACAGATTTACCGAATACATTATGAATATTTTATTTATTTGGTGAATTCTTTTGTGGGAGTGTTGATGCGCATTTGATACTCTGTTGTTATTACTTTAGTACGTTTATTTAGCTGAATAATAGTAAAATGATGATTAATAACCATTTTAAATACTATTGAATCTCATTTCAAGAACCAAACACAAACGACCCAGGAAGTAATTAATTAGCTTTAAAACTCTAATGAATGTGTCAAGTCTACCACAAGGTACTATTCTAAGACCATTCTTAATCAAGCGATACTTTGTCACCAAAATTAATATTCCTACACTTTAATTCTATTTGCCCTTTATACGAATATAATCGTGAAGATACTTAACGTGTATGGTGTACAGCGACTTGCGAACCACTTGGCCCGTGTTTCTACCTCATTCTAACTTGTAATTTGTTGCGAAACGCAATTATAACGGAGCGCTCGGCAGCTAATAGCCGACCGGAATTTTGCGACTCATAGACAGAGTCTTAAATGTTGAGCTTTAAATAAAATATGGGGCGTTCCGTATTCGAATTTATAAAAGAAAACGCCGAGAATTTGTTTTTCTAGATTAATTGCCGAAATAAATTAAAACGTTGACAGATACTACATAGATGATCTTTATAAGTTGTTACAAAAAACAAAATAAAAGTTGGTGACAGTAATTTCCTACGACGAGAGTATTCAAGCCAAAGTTATGCGAATCTTCAATTTACCGAGCAACCAACCTGAAATATTAGGAATGGTATTAAACAACTTAAAAGTATCTATTTCCCCGAAAGCCACAGCCATAAAGACAAACGGAGCAAAGACAGACATAAATTAGATTAAATCACTTCACACACCATTAGCAAAAACCTTTCTTTGTTTGCGTGTTCAGACCAAATTGATCCTTATGTTCTTATAAATACTGAGGATAGTGGATCCTATTAGCTTGGAGTTTTGGAAGAAGGATCTAGTTACCTTTGTATGGGGGATCATGGTGAAGTTAATGCAGTAAACAATTAATCAGCTATGATGAAGGTGTTATATGACAACAATGTAAATGAATAGGGAGACTAAACAGTGTGATGAGTTATATTATTGTGCTTATAGGTGGAGAAACTAGTACGGAAAACCAAACAAAGAATATAGATTTCAAGACATGTCTAGACGTTACAAAAACATAACATAACTTTACGCCAATAAACTCAAACTCAAACCATTTATTTCAAATACGGGTCTATTTGAAATAAATGGTTTGAGTTTGACAGGCACTTTTGCATAATCAAAAATAAGCTACCTACAGTCCCGCCACAGGCATAATAAGGTTCCCTATCCATTTGCATAAAATTTTAAGACCTAATATGACTTGGCATACTTTTGTTTAACCTAATTATATTTTCGCATAACATTACTTACGCATAACAGCTTACGCATAATTTTTTTAAGCATAATTTCTCTACTCCTAATAATGATTAAGCATAACATTTTAAAGCATACATTTATTTACGCATAATGATATTAAAACATAATTATTTTTATAGGCATAACAAGTACGCAAAATAATAACTAACTCCTAAAATGTCAGAGACTTTACTTATTTTTAAAAAGCAGAACCATCTTATCGCAAAAAGTTCACAGTCAGAGTCGTCTTTTGGCATACATTTCGTATCGATAGTCATTAAACGGCAGAAAATCAATCAATCAAAACATTCATCATTATAAAACAGTTGATTGTGAACATTTTATGTGATTTTTATTTCCCTGTAAGAAGCATGCAAGCGAGCATGCAGCATGTAAGCAAGCATGCAGCATGCAAGCAAGCATGCAGCATGCAAGCAAGCATGCAGCATGCAAGCAAGCATGCAGCATGCATGCAAGCATGCAGCATGCATGCAAGCATGCAGCATGCAAGCAAGTATGTAGCATGCAACATGCAGCAGGCATGGTTTCTGTCACAGCTCCGGCGCTACGGGGCTCCGGCGGTCCCACGCGAGCTTATCGTCGCAGACGTGTTTTACGCTCACCACCGCAGCTTCGGCTTGCTGGCCGGCCAAGCCGGCCAGCCTCAGCCGCGGCAGCGAGCGTTAAAACCACCTGCTCCTCAGCTCGCGGGCCCCCTGGCCCCTCCGCGCCTACGCGGGCTTAAATTATACTCTAGGGGTAGGGCAGACAAGACTACGTGGAGTCGGTTTTGCAGCGATTCCATTCTGCACTCACTTTTGTAGCACAATGTTACAGTACAATAGTAGTAGTAGTAATAGTAGTAGTATTGAATTTTTAAGACAATATTTTAATTTTAATTACGCTAATAGTTAGTATGCCTAGTAACATTTTGCGAATTCAATTTTTGCCAACACAAATTAGTCTACAAGATAATTATGCCAACATAAACTGTATACCAAAAAAAAATATGGCAAAGTATTATTATGCCAAAACAAATTAGTCTCCAAGATAATTATGCCAACATAAACTGTATGCCAAAAAAAATATATGGCAAAGTATTATTATGGCAAAACAAAGTATGCCAAAATTGTTATGCCAAAGTATATTAGGAAAAAGAATATTATGCAAATAGAAGGGATCCCGCATAATAACTGTGAATGGACTGTAGTTGCCCGAAAATAGTAGATCTCATGGAGAAGAATGGGCAAGAAACTCCATGGACACTCTTTTCAAATCAAGTTATATATAACATAGTCTTGGGTACAATATTATTGCTTCTATATGTGAACACAATGTAGAGATAGGAAAATAAAACAAAACCACAGTTAAAATCATAAAGATTAGGATAAGCCCAAATAACCATAATAGAAAGTCTACATGGTACTCACACTTACAAAAACTCAAATAATGCTTCTAATTTATATAAAACAATGGTTATCAAAGTAACTAAGTTTCCAACGAAAAAAAAAGAAATGATAAAATAACTAAAGAACTAAGAGATCCTGTAAGGGTTAAACTTAATTGTACCTGTGGTGGTACTCACATTTTGTCAGATATTTCTTAGCAGGGAACGAGTCTTTTGTCATCAGGCACGAATCCGGACTTCGGTTAGCTTCTTAAAAGATCACAATAACACTTTGAACAAGCCGGTAACTGAACCCAGCAGTAGCACGACAACACTGTCAAAGAATAGTCATTGAACACATTAATCGCAAAACCCGATACCATTATCAGTAAAACATTCCTCTTCAGAAACAAAAAATATCCCCAAAAGCAATCAGATCAACACAAAACATTACATAGCAGCGGTCATAATCTTTAAATTTTATATCCAAGTCGCGTTCAACATCTGCGCCCGAAATGAAGGCATTTGCCGTTAAACCAATGTACATTGCGCACGTTAAATGTGCCGTAACGCAGTCCATTGTTTGTTCTTTTACCTATGCGACCTTGGTACGGGGTCCTAATTAAAATTGGGGACAGTGTTTGCTCTGAAAGGATAGGGAATGACGCTTGACTGAGATCTGTTTATTGGATTCTGATAATTATTGTGTTGTATTGGGTTTGTTTTTGGTTAATCCGGTATTAGGTTCTTTAGCTTTGTCTCTAGTCTTTTTATTAAGACTTTGTTTCCTATTGAACTTTTTTTAGTATCAATTAAGCTGACCCTTATGAAAGCGAAAACTGGACCTTGTGTTTGGACTTTAAAGTAGTTTTTCCAAAAACATATTTTACTTGTAACAACTTTGGCCACTAAATTGCAAAGGCAGGGTAGAAGTGACGAATTGTAGAATGTGGACCTACGAGTCGTTCTTTTCTTGACACCAATTTTTGTTCTGTATGCTTTTAGAGTAAGTTCCAAAGAAGATGGGGAGACGATATTGTTGCCATTGCGGGTAAACTCTGAATGACGCTGGCACAGGAGCTTGAAGATTGGCATAAACAAAAAGTGGCTTGTACACAGCACCTGAAGTTAAGCTATGGATGATGATGATTACGAAGTTCCAAAGAGTATCTGATCACCTAACGACCATTTTATAGTTGATATTGTACTATTGAGAGTCAATCTTCGACCTATAAATGTAATTATTGCTTTGTAATCTCCGGTTGACATAAATAAGCACCACTAGGTTGCACCAACAACATACAATTTCCGCAACCACACACAACAACAAATCAATGACAACAACCACAAGAACCAACCGTTTGAAGGCGCGTCAAGCACTTGCCATTTCCGTGACAACCGCACGCAATCCTTCGTCAACCACAAGCTTAAGGTCAACCACAACTGTTTTATCCCGTAATTTGCTCTTAATGATGTTATGGTTGCGACGAATACCGCCATATTATTGAATTGTAGGTACCTATATATGGAAATATGCTGGCTGAGATTGGACGCGATAATGTATGGAATTGGTTTGTTATATGAATATAGATGTTGTAAGGCAGCAGCCGTTGTGTGTTATGTGTGAATATGTTTATCGTTACTTCGATTGCTACTTTGCAATTGACTTATGTATAAGTATTTTGGAAACTTTCAAGGTTTCTTTGGACTTTATTGACTTGTCTTGTTCAGTGAAAGTCTTTAAAATTTATGCGAATTATTTTATTGCTCTTAAAACTACACATGAGGAGATAATCGTATTAAGCATAAATTAGAGCTTTGCTAATGGTGTACCTATAGTATACGTATATTTCTCCAGTTAAACTACGACAACACCCAAACATATATCGTTGAATTTCAAATTAATAGTATTATGTAGTTCAAATAGGACGTAAGAATATCAGATTATGAAGCCCTTTTTAAAACCAATCTCAATTTGTTTCTCTAACAAGAACCAATAAATCAGGTTAGTGGCTAACTGAGACATTATTAAAGATCTCACAGCGCTGACCTGTCCTTTGTGACCTATCAATATCGAGACACCTACCGTAGTGTCATATTTCGCACGCGTTACAATGTACGTGCAAGTTGTGGGAGATGAGAGGTTTGGGTGAGGTCTTGGATAGTAGGTGTGAGTGGTATGTATGGTGGTCCTCTTTAGTTTGAACTATGTAAATGAATAAAAATAGTTTATTGGTAGAACAAGTTTAGCTAACAACAAAATTTTGTGATTGGATTCTCCTTTTAGGCAGATAGTTCCTGTATTTATTTTAACAAAACTTTTTAAATGATATTTGTATAAATCATTCATAGGGAACTGCACTGACAGATCGGCGAGTCAAAACACGGTTTTGGTATGGTCAACTAACATGTTACGCTTTGCAAAATTTTGGTAGTTTATTTCTGTAAACGGACCAGTTACACTTTTAGAGAGAACTTTGCCTGTGAACTGGATCGAATGGAACGTGAACAATACAGCTAAACCGCGTTCAAGAACTGTAATTGTCATATTTGCAAGGAATATAGACACTTCGTAAGTCTTGAATGCCGCTGAGATGGACTAATCATGTCTAGTTTCATTGGTGAAGTGCGCTCTTAGTCATACTTTGTATTCAATGACCTCATTAGTGTTTAACACACCTGCTGGACCACCAACTAACACCAATCCCTCGCAATCAAACAACTTCAAACTCAAACCGAATCAAACCCGACTTCACCCGAGCACTTCCGAAGCTTGCACCACACGCCAACTTTCTACAGGACACGTTCTGATGCGATACATCAGCGTACTATTGGCACGGTCGCACCCCCACCCCCTCCCTACAGTCCCCTCCCAATCTCCCCCCATTTGCATGTAAATTGAATAAGGACGACGTAGCACAGCTTTGGTCGAGAAACGAACGGTTCCCAGTTTGTCCTTTCAAGATGTCACATGTAACGGTTCGGAGATAAAATGTTGGTCAGAGTGTGTACGGTAGCCTTATTGATTGCAGTACTGACCTGCATAGCAATCATACCTTGGAACTTGTGTTTTCAATAATTGACGTTTGTTTCCTTTTTTTAGTGGCTTTATTACCGAATGTTGGAGTAGATCAGGCACTGTATTGATAATTAATTATTTGAACCCAGTTTTTTTTTTACCTATGTTATCCCACTGTTGGCCAAGGGTCTCCCCCATAGCCTTCCATTCTTCTCTCTGTGCGGTTTTTTCCGGCCAATCTGTCACAAACCCTTCTAAGCCGTCACGTCAGCTTTTTATAGGCCTTCCTCGGCCTAAATTCAGTATGAAAATTATTTACAATCAGATCAAAAATAATAAGAATAAAAAGGAAAAGAATTACAGGTCGTCAAAAAATTCGTCCACATCATTGTCAATAGGAAATGTGCCCAGAGGGCTGGCAGCATTGGCACATTGGATGGCAATGCTGATTCTTTGGCCAAGGTTGGTCTATCAATCATAAGGATAATAATTTGTACTGGAATAAATATAACAAGACATCACACCTGTTATCTCCAAAGAGTTAGGTGGAGATGTACTAAATTAAGTATACACTACTTAATTTTTAATGCTAAAAGCCGATAATACTTGGCCCGGACTCGGAATTGAATCAAAGAACATAATGATGAACAGACGCGCTTTTCGAAAAGAATGAATCGTAATTTGTTGTGGCATTTTTACTTAACTCTTGAGTAGATCAATCATAAGCTGAATAATTTGTTAGAATCTGATATATCTAAAGGTTAAAAAGGTCTAACAGCAGGCGTTCTGTGGTAAACCAAAAAGCTGTCACGCCCTTGTAAGATACAGTAGCAAATTTATTTGATATTTTTTATTTATTTCTCGAAAATTATAGAAGGCAAATTATTTAAATTCTCCAAAATCTTACTCCTCTGAAAATTTTATTTTAAAAGGATTTTATGTTATTGCGATGCTGAATTGCAGTGAAATTAAAATTAGATAAAAGAAATTGAAAATGAGAATTTGAATTTAATATAAAAAGTTGTTCAAATGTTAATATTATATTGTACATCAGCAAAAATGGATTTTAAATCTTTTCATAATCACTTTTCGAGCATTAAAATACATATGGGTACTATACACACATAAAAATATGCTTAATAATACGTTTTTAAACTATACTATTAATACGAACAAATTAATAGCCTACGAATGAGCTACGGCGTAGCCAACCATGCTAGGTCGTAGCCCGTAGCCGTGGCGGTGCTACATTTCAATTGCTATTCTAAAATAGTAAAAAAGTAATTGTTTTGTGGTCTATGTGGATACTTAGGTAAGTAGGTGATATATCTATGTCTACTTTCGTAGAGCGTGTATTGACCTTATCCCTAATTACTTTTCTCAAATATTTTACTTTTAAAAACTTTTAATGTTAAATTCAGACAAATATAACAAAACATTGTTTCCATTACTATTAATTTTTTAGTCTCGTAATTTGGTAACTAATAATTGTATGGTTCATTCAGTTTTGCTCGAATCTACCAACCACAATACAAAAGCATAATAATCTACTTCTTTTTTCATTTCTCACCATAATTTCCTACTGAAAACAGATGTGCAACACACAGCTTAAAACACACATACACTACCTTACAAAACCACTACATATTTCGTACGTCCCTTATTACGTTTCCGTACCTCAGGACACAATACGTGTGAAAATATGAAATAATCGCATTACAAGTTGGGACGTCTGAGGTGCTATTACAGCACTTGGGCGCGTTAAGAGCATTACTGGGCTCTCTAAATAATGTATTGTTACGGTGTAAACGGTGAGTTGGTGGCCGACGTATGGACGTGGTGTTTCTTGGAGAACTTTGGCTTCTGTTTTGTAGTCTGAACGATATTAAGACAATGTTTTGAATAACTTGTTCGAAAGACTTGTGACCTCTCATTATCGCCGGGTAACTTACCGGGCAGATAATTTTATACACATTCGATTTAGTTTTGTATAGTATTTTTCTAACCTGAGGTTGTGAAGTTGTTTCAAGAGAGATAATATAATATTAATTTAATACGCTTTACACAGGTTCAGTTAATTTACAGTTTTATAAACATAAAACAAAACATCACGCCTGTAATCCCCGAAGGGTTAGGCAGAGGTGTAACTAATAGCACAGCCACGTTTCACAGTGTTATTGGGTTTTTCCATCAGGAATTTCTGTTTTATAATTTTTTTAAATTATCTTTTATTTTTATAAAATGTGCGTTTTTCGGAGACTGTTTTTTTATATATTAAGCTGAGTTTGGTCAAAATTATAACTTTGCTTATTTTTGTTTACAGGTAAGTCATCGTTTGATTACTTCTAATAAGCGTGGAAGATTCTATTCTTGAATAAATGTAAGTGTTCTCTTTACTATGTCGCAAATATTATTAGTATAAACTAAAGCAAATCAAGTCGAGTCTTGCAGTACATTTTAATTTTTCGGACCGCTTTTAACAAAATAATGGTATGCTAAAAATATACCAATTTCAGCATCAAAAAATAATTTTAAAACTGTGATAATTATCCCATTGTGTCGTGACATCATTAACAAACCGCATGTAAGTCCATTCTCTATTCTTTCCAAAAATAAACATACGCAAAACAGGAAAAACGTAAACACGAAAAATTTCATTTGCAAAAATGTTTACCACACATTTTTTCTTGAACAAAACTTTACGGAAAAGCTCTAAACGTACATTCAGTGGAACAAAAACGCGACCGTTGCCACCCTAACGAGTGTAAATCTCATCCTTTAATTTAATGAGCTCTAAAACACAGGCTTAGTTGAAAACAAAAGGGTGTTGAACGTCCCACCCTGTCTTCATTAGGGAATCTTTCTTACAAGCGAGTGAGATCCTCGGTTGGCTTTTGAAAAGATGTGCACACATGTGTTGCGAATTTCGCGTAATTTTGCTCAACAAAGCCTTAGGTTATATGTTGAGACATTGCGTTTTGTAAAGGCTCTGCTATTCACTGGCTGTATCGAAACGAGGAGTGGTTTCAAGTGCCCTATCTGCTTTGATATATTTGCTAGACTTTTTGGCTTTATTTTTGAAGTGAATTTGTACTTGTTCATACTGACTTACTTTTTGAGTAGCTATTTCAATCAATTCAAAAATCTCAATCCCTTTGTGTCTAATATTATAAAGGAAATTTTGCAAAGGAAACTGCTTCCATCTCTGTATCTGTTTGTACTTGTGCATTCAATGATGTAGCTGTACAAGTGTTCTAAGAGATTCGGCCAAAAAGGGAACTACCATCGCCATCATGTCATGTTGATAGTTCTCAAACTAACTACCTCATTGGTCACACGACTGATGAGCATGAAGCCTTGGGTTCGATTCCCGGGTCGGACAAAGTTCCATTGGGTTTTTCAGGAGTGGCTGTTACAGAGAAATTTCGTGACTAAGTGGCTATGTAGTCTGGATTTATGCCCAGTTGTTGGCAATATGCTCGCCCCCTATTACATGGGACTTAAAACATAACTGGCAAAACGTGGGTGCACTATTAAGTACGCCTCTGCCTTACCCTTCGGGGATTACAGGCATGATGTTATGTTATGTTCTCAAATCAATTCCTCAAATGTTTGTCAACAAGGCTTTTCTGTCAACGTCATCCTATCACAAAAAGCTCCTGGAAGCTACCATTAGACAAGTATTTTGACAAAATACAAATTTATTTATAACTAGCATTGTTTGTTACATTGTATCCGACTCCCAAAAACATTTCAGTAGTAGCCGTCGCAAAGCAATGCTCCCCGACACTATAGTCTGGAGTTCTCACGTACAGAAATTGCCGTTTAATGCCGGATCAGTGCCGGATTTAAGGTGCATCTATCTAAACCTCGCCTGATTTATTCCTGACGTATGCACTCGCAATAGGGAGAGAGAGGTACCATGATTCTGAGACTTAGAATGCACTGAGTATTGTACCGTATTTTGCTTTGTGTACATGAAATAGATTTGAAGGGGAAATGGTTTGGTATACAAATGATGTTCCTTTTGAAGTCGTGGATTTATATATCGTACTCGTGGTAATGAGTGTGGAGTAGAGGAAGACCATGGAAAAAGTTGAATAAACTGTGTAAAGGATGACATGGCAAGAAATGAGGTATCTGATGAGATGACGAGTAATAGAGAAGTATGGCAGAAGAAGACATGCTGCGCCGACCCCAAATGAATTGGGTTATGGGCAAGAGAATGATGATGAGGTAATGAGCGTACAATATTTTAATCTTGAATTATGTGATGATAATAATTATTGTTGGTCGAAATGTACTAGTTAAGTAACGCAAGTAAAATGGAAAATAACAACAACAACAACAACGACGTAGAGTCTTGATGGCAACGTGAAAATGTGTGAGACAATCTATTTTTTTTAAACACAACATAACAACAACAACATAACACAACAACAACATACAACAACAACACAACACAATACAACATAATACTAAGTTGGTGTTTCATAGACAACTTCTCTGAGAAAAAATACCAACAAGCACAAAACAACTCAGAGGTCAAAGGTCTCTTTTAAAGGCCATACAAATACATTGTAATGGGAAAACCATATTTTGAGGACTAGATAATATTGAATCAAATGCTACATACCAAAATATTAAAACCACTAGGCCTTATACATTAAACAAATAATCATCGCAAAATCAAAATCTCTCAGATGGGCACTTGTAAAACATCGACAAAAAGGTGCACGGTTCGGGTTGGTCGTTTCCTATGGAAAAGAACCATGAACCATGAACACCAGAAAATCCATGGTTAGGAAACACACTAGACATACTTTTAAGACTGGTCCCCCGATCCTAACGATCTCGGCCCCCTAAGCAAGCAGATTTGCTCGTCGGCTATGCTTTGATCAGAATTAATGAAGTTGTTTGCTTGTCTTGTTCGCCCAGGGAATATGCAAATTGTTTACAGTATGTCACCGTTGCAGTGTGTTGGGATCATTTGGCAAGCGGTTCTTAACGAGGATTATGGATTTTGGGGGACATAATGGGCCATCTTGTGTTTGGAATGTGACTTAAAGAACTTTAATGATTTCAGGTCCATACATTTAAGACTTTCTTAATAGATGATGGCACGGTTAGCGCAGTGGCTGAGCGATCGGCTGCTGCGCTGCGTGTCGTTCCGGGTCTGGCTGTTACACAAACAGCCATACCCGAGTTTTAAATGTTTGTGAACGCACCCACGATACAGGAGAAATTCCTAGAGTGCGGCAATGTTTTATTTATAAAAGAAAAAAAGAAAGAAGTAATACGAAACTAACGTGATAAAATACATTCAAAGATGAATGACATAATTATATAGTAATAAAATATTGCTTAATTCATTTAAAAGAAAAAAAAAACAAATGTCTCTTTTCGACGATAAAACTCTCACCCAAACTCCAGTAATGAGATTTAAAAAAAAATTAACTGACTTATCAGTGATTCTTAAAACCGTTTAATAAATTGAACATGACTATAAAAATAATACCTACTTAATTCTCTCTTTACGTCATCATCTGCCCAGTCTAACCAGATGCAGCTGAATACTAGTATTTTACATGGAGCGACTGCCTATCTGACCTCCACAACCCAGTTAGTACTGGGTAATATCATACCTCTTAGTAAGACTGGCTGTCAGGCTTTCGGGCCGCTGACTACCTGTAACGACTGTCAAAGATCTACAAATGATAGCCAGGACCAACGGCCTTATGTGCTTTTCGAGACACGGAGGAAACTTGGTAAGTAATGGGTGGTTACCCATCCATGGACTGACCTAGGCAAGCGCGGCTTATCCTGAAAATCGACGCGAGCGGCTGTTATTCTTAAGTGACGAGCTCCTCGAATTCCCTCTTGACGTATAAGTGGAAAAACTTGGAAGTAATTCCATTATGTTCACTAATGAATTTAACAATTAATAATATTTTAATATAATGTAATATTCAGTGATGGCACTTTAATAACCGACTCAAAGTAAATGTACTTATAATTACAACTTCCGCAAAATGTTCTCAGGTCAATTACATAAAAACCCTTTTTAGTGGTCCTTTTATATTCAACGTAACCTTTACAAAGAAAACATTTAAAAGGTCTTTGTTATTGAAATTAATTACGTTGTGAAAGTCGGTAAAAAGTTATTTTAATATATTGGAACAACTTGTTTTTTCAAAACAAGTAAATAGAGCGAGGCCGCGTCCTAACCAAAGCAAGCAATCAAGCAGAAGCGTGTCTTTTGCTTTAATTTTATTCGGTGACCGTGAACATGGCAACCGTGTGCGTCTTTCATTTTTCCGAACAAATGAGTAACTTTGTTCGCGTATCCGTTGATCCCTTTGGTTATGACGGGGATACAGCTACTCTTTCAATATAATGAACATGTACTATTACTAAATAGTAGCAATGACCTTAAATGAAGCTTCTCAACTTAAGGAATCGCTTAAGATAAAGAAAACTTTTTTTTTGCGATAATGCACATACTGACACTGTTGTTAACCGTTCGCACGCGACTATCCGAGAAATGTTCTCTTATTTGGCTCTTACACGATACACAAGGCTCCGGTAGACTTGCATCTGTTTGAAGCACATTAGTTAACATTCAAACGTCAATAAATGACATGACTACTTACTTTTAAAGCGCTGGGCGCTATGAACGTTAGGCCTTTTCTTTTATTGTTCCTCTGTTGCCAGTGGTAGCATCAGCTCCGTTTTCATAAGCTACATAATATAGTAAGTGTATCCTCATAATGTAGTCTGTGAGTCCTACTAATATAATAAATGCGAAAGTTTGTGAGGATGTCTGGATGTTTGTTTATGTTTGTTACTCTTTCACACAAAAACTTTAGAACGGATTTGGATGAAATTTAGCACACAGATAGTTTATAACCTGGAGTAACACATATAATACTTTTTATCCCGGTAGAATAATTCCGTGGGACAACTATTGGGCGCCACGCGCCAAGCTAGTAAATAATACATAAGCCTTATTTAAGTACATTACTACAAATGAGCACCATACATTTTTCCTTAGCGTTCTCTATGTACTCAATGATTGCACACTCCGTACCTACTTAGCATGTCTAATAAAAACAACAAACAAACTAAACTAATCACTCAAGCAAGTACTAACAATAAGTTACACACCCAAAAACCATTTCTTTATAAACCAGCACACCTACAAAATAACACCTGATCACAATCGCCATTAACTACCGACGATGTTCACGACAAGAGAATAAAATGCAGCTAACGAATTAAGTCCATTAGTGGACTAACGAACCACGTGTATTTATTAGTATGCCAGGTTAGACGCTTAGACTAATTCATCACACACGACGCTTCAATAAAATTAACTATGATGAATGGAAAAATTGTCGGTGAGTCGGTAAGGTCCATCAATCACAAGACTTGATGACGTGTACAAGTTTGCGTTTTTATAATTAGTGACACGATGTGTTGTGACTTTAATGGTCGTTGTATCTTGTTGGGGATGTTTGTTTACATACGAAGTAACAAGGTTTGTGTGTCGAGCTATTATTTTGATTTATCGATGAAGTGCGATGGAGCGCAGCTTTTTGTTTTGCAAAAGCACACTATGTTTCAGAACACTGATTACTGACTTTGCTCAAAAGGTCAGAAAGCTTACGTGTGATTGAGCTAGTCAAGGTTGAGCTGTGGGTCAGAATACCAGGTCCTAGCATTCCTAGATGGCCTTGCAGCACACCCTATGAAAAATAACGAAACGAGCTAGAAAAACAACAGTACACTGATATCGATCGAGCTGAAAGTCATGTGGTGAGGCCTTTGCATGTCATTGATGATGTAGGCTAACAGTAACCAGTAATCAGTAATTGATAATGGATGTATGTATGCTGATTGTGGTAATCCTTATAAATACGCAAGATTCAGAATCCCTATCTGATTTTACGAGAACGGTCTGGACTTTAACCCTAGAGAGCTTAATTGTTTCTCCACGACACGACATCTTCGTGACTCCTTACCGTTACATCTAAACGTCTCAAGCTAATGACTGCCTCTAATGGCATTGTTATTGTGATAAGCTTCTAGTTTTTAATCATCCTGGTTGACATCGGGATAATTTGGGGCCTTTTCATCGTCTCCGTCTGGGCGTGGTCACGACACATCAATTCATATGATTGCTGGATGAGCTTCAGAATATTTGTGTTAATGAAGCCTTCAAGGTGTATTGTTGATAGGTGTTTTGTCTTGTATTGTGCTCTTAATGTTTTCTATAGGAAGGGCTGTAAATGCTTTGACGTGTCTTTGACATCATAGAATTGAATTGAATGACGGCTTACATAAATTTCCTTCAGGTCGTAAGTCATTCATTATGTTCGTAATTTCTCTCTATTATTAACAGAATATTCCTAAAGTTAAATGACTTATTTTGAGAACATTGTGCATGACAAACAATGAAAAAGTCATAGCTGTAAATATTTGAATTTAAAGCAGAGGACTTTTCAAGTACACAATACCTGCTACATACGAACGACAAACAGAATTCAAACCCTCTCATTTGAAAATTAATATAAAAAGAATTTCATGCTGGACACTCGCTCCTATAATTGAAGTAGACTACATACAAGGCATACAAGGAATATGTAAAGTTTTATTTCAGTTTCCCTTTGCAAGTGAACTTATTTGTGTGGAATGTCCACTCCGTACATTTGCACAAACGCTTGTGCACGCCCGCCGGCTGAAAGGTATTAGTAAAGTCTTCGATATCTTATCGTAGGGTATTTGAGATTAACTTTAGAGAGAAGATGTTGGAAGTTTTGTGTTTGAACTGTGACTAAGAATATATTTAATTGGTGCCCTTATAGCAATGTCTGCATTATCAAATATGCGATGCGATAAATTGGAGTTCTCTTGTTCTGTTTGATGTTGGAGTCCAGTTGGGAAACTGGTTCAATACCAAATTATTATGAAATGTGAACTATTGTTTTAGGAGACTTGTAGTAGATACCTGTTTACAAGATGTCGAGTAATCTGAAGCTTAAATAATGAATCAAGTAACATAAAGTCATGCACAGAACAGATCATATTGACTTAGCCAGTGCAGATGGGAAAACCTGCACTGCCAAAAGCGTGCGACACTAAAATACGAGCCGTCTATACCACCGCCTTTGCGACTGCTAATTATGCAATGCGTTCGCACCGATGATTTCCCATAGGAATGGTGTCCTGCACTGTTTTAATCATATACTCGGAATGGGAAGAGATTGCATCTGAACAAATAACTGGCGTGTTCCGGTTTGAACTGGATCGCTGTGTAATTTACTGTTACGTTTGTTGTTCGCTGTTTGAACTCTTCCCCCGCTCCCGCCCCCCCCTCCGTGCCATCCCCGCCAGTTTGTTTTTCGGTATGTATTTAAAGTTGATTCCGCGGACTTCATTTCAGTTTCAGTTCTCCGATGTTGTTTGTGCGATGTACTTGTTCGATTCAGTTTGATAGCGTCTTCCTTGTTGACTGTTGTTTTCGGCGTTTTACCTGATGTAATCGTTTGGGATATGAATTTTGCTTGTACTTGTGTGCAACAAGCAGAAGCAACCAAACAAACCAAAAATCAAAAAATCTCATACATGTGACATCTACCAACCCGCAATGTGCTCGCGTGGTGGATTATAGCCCATTCCCTCTCATAGAGAGGAGGCCTGCGTCCCAGCAGTGGGAACATTGTAGGCTGATTATGCTATGTTATTGATGCAAGTGTGTTTTGGACGATGTAATAAGGAAAATGGATTTCACCAGTTTTCCTTTTATCTGTACCAAAAAGAAAATAATTAAGAAAATTATCCGTTGAAACAATCTTAAATCTCATTAGTTAATTTCAGTATTCAGTGTAACAAAATATATAAGATTACATATAAATTTTTCAATATTCTAAAAAGCATATCATCTTAAATTTCAAACTAAGATACTATATCAAGACAAGTTCATTGAAGGGCAATCTGCAAGAATGAAAAACTTCGTTGAATTATGCTAAAATCCTCTTTATCAAAGTTTTACGACACAGGTGCCCGCCAACCATCCAGTCAATATACCTATTGACGGCCACCAGAGATTTAAAACAACTGGAAACGTAAAACATGTTAACGTTCTTAACTTACTTTTATGGCCTTCTCCCTGCAGATGGGAGGGGGAGAAAAGGCTCTGAGGGTCATACGATGCTTCTAACGTTAGAAAGAGTGTTTGGTAACGTCTTACAGATCTACATTTCCCAAGTGAAGCTTTCAATATGAATAAGATGTAACTGGATTCTGATTGACATAATTTTACGGATAGTTGCAACTAAATTCTCTTATTATCAAGCTGAACAAATCTTATTAAATCAGCAACAACTTACCTTTAAAATTATGTAAAAACAGGAGCGTTTTACTTTCACAAATCTCTTCCATAAATGCCTTGAAAATAATTATTTCTCAAATCCAATAAACGTAAAGTCCAAGCGAAACGAAATGACTTTCCGAAACAAAACAGCGCCGATCTGTATTTTCCAGATAAAATGGGTCCCAGATTAACAGAATAATAAATCAGACAGCTCTATGACAATCATTCTGCAGAGATAGACGGGGGGGCCCCGAGAGGCCAAAGTCTAGCAAATAGTAACTTTATATAGTTACGTGAATAGTCCGTGATTTATAATGAGGCCTTGTAATCCTCTCGTGAAAGGGAGCGGGATATGAACTCGGGCCGACACTAGTTAGGCTTTGGTTAAGGGGAAATGGTTTCAATTTTGGAGTAATGTATTTGGAGGCTTTAAAACTGTTAGATAGTTGTACGAATTAAAAATTACTGATATAGATTATGTACTTAAAATAAAGTTGTTTAAAAAATTGAGATCAGGACGCAATTTAAAACTAAAATTACCCTCTACAATACTTGAAACTACTCGTATATAGATACATCCCTTAAAAGAAAAAAATAAAGTGTTACGCCAACCCAAATGACATGGGACAAGGGAGGGCAGGAAGGTGATGATAATCCATAGATTCTTAAAATCATTTTGAAAGTTAAAATACCACATTGAAAAAGGTACACATTAATACAAACATCGACCTATTTTTTTGTCGTACATCCTTGTATCACCTTGAGGGTCTCACGTACCCTCCAAAATACTTTATAATATTTTTTCGTCAACTTTCCGAAATAGATAAACTTGGCTATGGAGTTCGTATGTTTCTTTTGACAACTGAAACTAATCTTGTCACGGGTATGGAGTTTCAACGTTGTTTTTATCTGATTTTATGTGACATATTATTAAAATGTGCCTACATTTTTTTTCGCAATCTTCATGCAGAGGGATTTGATAAAATATGATTTATTTATGGTTGTTTTTTTTCTGTGAATGTAAATAGTTTGTGTTTATTTTTCACAGTAGTCTGACATCTGGGTTGTTATTTGTGATACAAATAAATGAATGATAACTAGATTATTCCTCACTGTAGTCCTTAATTAAACCTACATTGGAGAAAATACGTTTAAATTGAACTCAAAAGTACACTAATTGACACATTGACTATTTATTACATCATCTATTTTGTATTTCCAACTTTACACCAAAACACATGAATACATCAAAACACGGCTAGAAGTAACCTTTGTCATGCACAAAACACATCACGTCCTCACCGAGTTATTATCGGCGTGGTAGCTAATAAATAAGCAAATAAAGTGACGTTCATTAATATTCATGACTGTATTACCGGGCGACGTGTCTGTTCGTCACAACAGTGCTACTGATTTCACGGGATTTAGGATTATTTTGAGAATTTGTTACATGATATTGAAGGGTTGATTGACAAAGTATGCGATAAAGGATTATGAGTTGAAGTGGAGTCAGGCAATGGATATAATCAAATCGAAATGCTCAAGAAAAACAATGTATTTTTTACAGCACAATTGCACAATTAACAACAATGGTAAATAGTATTCATTTCTACTAATATTCCCATATACAACTTTAGTAATCATTCAATAAACCATACGACAGTCTATAACCACAAACAAGTAGTGAAAATGGTATGTTATATAGATGATATCATACTACCAATATCAGAATCTGTTTCTGCAAAGATAAAAAAATATTCTCATAACAAAGAAGCAACATAAATGAACTGAGACTTTGGGTAATTTTGCTGATCCATCATCGTTACTGTATCGCGGTGATGCTCTTAACTGGGTTATGGAAACAATTTTGTATGGGATTTGTTTCAGCCGAGATTTCGGTGATGGAGTTGATTTTAAAAAGGAGCGTTTGATATTTTATTTCTTATGTAAAGTTGCATTCTATTTTGATGAAACAGAAGTATACATCTCCAAAGATTTTTTGTAAAACTACCTCATTGGTCTATTAGTCGCAAGCACAACTGCTGAGCATGAGGTCCTGGGTTCGATTCCCAGGTCGGGCAAAGTGTTATGGGGTTTTTCCATCAGGAATTTCTCAGTTGCAGCCATGGAATCTAGATTTGTGCCCGGTTGATGGCAATAGGCTCGCCCCCTATTGCATCGAGCTTAAACATAACTGGCGAAATGTGGGTGTACTAATGTTTATACCTCTGCCCTACCCTTCGGGAATTATAGGCGTGATGTTATGTGTTTTTGTAAAACAATAAGTAAGGTATGCTTTAATTCTTTTTTCGAGTCTTTATAGTGTGACCGTCACACATTATTATCTTATATTCTAATGTTATTACTTACAGCTGGCTTTTTAATCGGTCGCGATAGTGCGTTATCAAACAAACCACAGACTGCACAGTCACAATCTCCATCAACCACTACTAGACGGTGACACAACAGAAACAGAAAATGAGCATGCCGACAACTTAAACAACAACATGCAAATCCAAAAATCGTTTACAATGAAACTGCATTGTAAGAGATAGCGGGTAAGCTGTCTTAGTTCACGTACACACATTAAGCACAATGTTAAATCTAGTAAAGTAGTCTAGCTGGTATCGCAGTGCCAAACCAACTGAGAAAGTTTATTCACAAATTGACTTCACGTATTCGCTCTAGGTGCAGTTTCTTTCATCCGAGCTCAGCTTTTGTTGTGGCGGGAGTCGTAAGCGACGGCGGTTGGGACTTGGGAACTTATGACCTTCTTTGCTTGCAAGGTCAGCTTTAAAGCTTGGTTATGGTAATTGAATTACTTTGGAGAAAGATATAGAGTATATTTTTGAATTTATGGATCACGACCGTATGTAATGTTACGGAGTTTCTAGAAAATCCGCAGTAATTTTATCTATACATATAAATAAATTAAATTGAAGTGTCTGTTTGTAATTTCAAGTATTTTTTTTTACTTAATGCATATGAAAGTATATACTTACAGTACGGTAACAAAAAACATTTTTTTAAATTTTTTGTCTGCCTGTGTTTGTTCTGGCTAATCTCGGAAACAGCGGGACTGATTTTGACGGGAGTTTTACTGGCAGATAGCTGCTGTTATAAGAAGTAACTTAGTTCTCTTTTATTTTAGAAAAATAATTAGGATTCCGTACAAAAAATTAAACTCTTGAAATTGTTAACAAAATCCGATTCAAATAGGGAAGTAGGGAAGAAGAAGTTTTACATGGAGCGACTGCCTATCTGACCTCCACAACCCAGTTAATCAAAGATCTACAAATGACGCCCGGGACCAACTAAAAAATACCAACTATACCGGGACGAAATAAAAACTAACTATCAGACCTATTAAAAATATTTGCGAAAAATGTTAATTATTTGCATAAAATATTATGATCCTAAAAACCCTTCGTTTGCCTTTTCCCCGCCACCTCTTTTACCCGAAATCAAAGCATTAGGTTGTATTAAGAAATACGAAAACTAAGCAGAATGGCATTCTAAAGAGTTCTGCATCACAACTTTGTTTTGCATGAGTTTACCCGTTTGCCGGTTTTAAAATCTTTTCGCGACTTGAATGCGTTAAAGTATTTAACTTGTTTGTAGTTTCTGTCTATCGTAAGGAAGAAAAACAATGTACTGTTCGAAAATATTATCCGAATATTTTGTGTGGATAATGTGCATGTATGTTTACACGCTTTTCATAGCTTTGACATTTTCGTAAAGTTGAAAGTTTTAGGGAATATCAACAAAGATTTGAATTGGAGCTGAGAGTTTAAAACCAAAGTTTATGAGATTCTAGTGTCCTCCATTGAAACGGTAAAATCCGCTTTCATTTGATTTTAGAAACAAGACAGAAAGATTTAATGCGACACAAATTGGGTTTACAAACGTGCTAAACCATGAAACGTGACAAATTGCTGGACCATTGTCTACAAAAAACTTACGTTCAGCAATGGCCCAGTAAATGTCTTATTAAGTTACTCGATTTCCCTCAACTTGCTCTTGCAACTAGCGGCGATAAAAATGTTTTATGCCTTCCTCCTATTTGCATAACTTTTAGCGGCTGTTAAAATGTGTTAGCGCATTCAGAATTAGGGGAATTGCTTGATTGTTAAGATTTTTACAACATTTTTATCGAGGGTTCAGATAAACAAGCGGATTAAGAAATTCAGCTTGTTTACAAAACAGATAGAGGACTCTAACGCAATATAACCATATTTGCTTATTGCCAAAGTAAAAGTTTTTTTTTGTTAGCCTATTGAGTGTCCCACGGCTGGGCAAAGGCCTCTCCTTCCTCCTTCCAAACCTCTCTGTCCTGTGTGATCTCTGGCCATGTTCATCCCATGAATAAAAAGTTTACGATGTAATTTTTCGCGGCACGAATTAAAATAAAGACGACAAAGCATCGTCTAATCGCCCCTAAACAGGCCTGCGCTCTTAACTTAAATCCTTTTTAATCTCAAAAGATTTGTCGCAATTAAAGTTTTAATACATAATTATGATATAACAAGAACATCCAACTGACAATTAACGTCCGCAGCGTTCTCTCAACAAATAACATTTGCAGGAGAAAGCGAAACTCGACTCTCTCACGCACGGCACATAAATTTGTTACAACTGATTACCAAGTTTGTTGGGACTTGTCATCGCAACTCTTCTACCTTGGTGGGGGGAGAGAATTTTTTCATTGTTAACGTTATATCTGGCGAGGTTTGGCATCGAGTTCATGAGCGCCGCGCACGCCGCGCCCACTACGTGATCCGAATACAACTTCTCATATTCATCGCTTTAAAGCAACACCGAGGTGCGAGAGGGACGCCCCTATACGACAGACACGGCGACACCTTTCGGCAAGATTTCGTGACCTCTCAGCGGCTTCAGTCCGCAGAAATATGGACGGTAATAACATAAATCCCTTTGGCATATAAAACACTAAACGCCCCCTGAAGTGTCCCATGGTTTTTACGACGCAAATTCTCGAACGTTGTAGAATGTTCGAGCGTTTATGAAAATTGTTGGAATTTTATAATTAATTATGATTGTTTAAATGGGGCATTTGATTAATTTAATTTGTTAGTTTACTAAGTCAACACTTTCTCATGTTTCTTTGGTCCCACACATCATTACAAATTTTCTTAACCAGTGTTTCTCAACAACAAAACACACAAACAAAACAGAAAGCTGTTTCTTCCGCCACATGTTCTTCAAACACATTACGCGTTGATTCCCGATGATCGTCGGAACACGTATGACGGATGACAAGTGACGTGCCCTCATTGGTATGCGTCGCGAACTCGTCACCTAATCATAAATAGAGCATGCTCGCGCCCTTTGACGCCAATGCTCATTTTTGGCATTGGATTTGTATGGTGCATCGTATGTTTGAATTTGGGAAGGAAATTGAGCAATTGTTGATTTTAGGACCTGGTTAGGATTAGGAAAAATTGTACAATACCTCAATGCAGAAACTATGGAATGGATAAGTTTAGCACTTGCCTACAAAACTTACAAATCTTAAAAATATTTTGGTTAAGCCATTACCTATATACCGTTACAGACGAACAGTAGACACACCTCCAGCCTCTGGGCTCGTGACTAATAATGAACTGAAGTGCTGCAAGTGGTCAGTGTCCAGAGCCATTACTAAATTAGTCCGTAACGGTTTGATCGAACCTTAAATCAATTCACTGTACCTCATTTGCGTGGCTCAACTTACTGCAGTTTGTTTGAGCAGCCGTCTTGATCATCATCAATCAAAAAAAATATTGCAAACATCGTATAACTTGGATCCCCTCACTAGTCGAGTGTCGCAAATCCTGGGTTCGATTCCTGGGTCGGGCAAAGTGTTATTCAGTTTTTCGATCAGGAATTCAGGAGCAGTCACGGAGTTTGGATTTGTGCCCGGTTGATGGCAATACGCAAGCCTCCTATTACATGGACTTTAACATAACTGGCGAAATGTGGGTGTAATATAATGTACACTTCTGCCTTACCCTTCGGCGATTACAGGCGTGATGTTATGGATAACTTTAAAAAAATAAAACATTAACACTGCCAATAAAAAATATACCAATAGTGACGTGCAAAATCACATCAATGAAAATCGTAAAACAGATTTGCTACCATAGTTTGTATGTTACCCAAGAAAACGGCGTTTTTGTCTAAAAAACGGGTCACATTTCGGTGGATGTTCTATAAACGCTCAGCTGATGGTACATAAAGTTTCGGTCCGGTGCCGTCGACACATAAAATCTGAATAAGTAAATGATAGGGGATAGTGGATACTTGATTGATTCACGTGGGGAAGGCGCAAGGCATGAGCTTACAGCGGTAACCGAGCTTCATGGTAGATGGCTTTAAAATGACAGTTTGATCAAACTGGTATTGACAGATTGCGGGCATCAGACACTGACAAATACTTCATTAGCACATTTTATCTGCCAAAGACCCTCCTGGAGATGCGACCGCAATTAGTCTGTACTGGTTTAACCACATGTAATAGTAAACCGGTAAGGACTAATTGATGGATGTCTACATTGCAACACCATGTATTTTTTTATTACAATCGAATTCAACGTTTTGTTAATTGAATGGAAATCAATCAATTCGATATTTTGTGATGGACATTGAATCTACAACTTTAAATGAACTGCCTAGTGTCAGAGTTTTTAATGCAGCCCATGGGCCTCTGACTTGGCTTTACATGCCTTCGAGAAATATCTCTCAAGCTTGCTGGTTTGGTTTCCTCATGATGTTTTCCTTCACCGAAGCAAGTGATAGTTATACAATACGCATATAAATTCAAAAAATCAGACCTGCGTGTCTTGAGTTCGAACTTGAGACCTATGATTTGGCAGTCACACCACCAAGCTATCACTGCTTACGTCACGTGTATAGTACGTAGTATCGCAAGTTGCTTGGTTTGTAAAAAACGCTGTTATCTTATGTCTCACACCACCAGCCTCCCGATAGTATTGTTTATGTGACGGACGAGTTACGACGTTTACGATCTGCGGAATGGTGTATTTGAAATTTATAAGGTATTCCTAGCAGACGACTTTGCGTCTTACGCGGTTAGCTTACGTCGCAATTTGCAACAAACTATCTGCTTTCGGTAATTTAAGATTGATTGATAAATGTTGACGAATTCATTAACATAAAAGTTTTAGTGGAGGAAATCTGGGCTTTGATGTTTATGTGGCAGATGAACGGAGTTTAAGGCACATGAATAGCTTACGTGACAAAAGCATAGCCAATAATGAAATATTAAATTATAATAGCCTATTTCTGTCCCATTGCTGGGCAAAGGCCTCTTCCCACACAGAGACGGCACGAGTATTGATCAAGACGGGTTTGCGATTTATATTAATAACTAGCTTCTGCCCGCGACTTCGTACGCGGATCCTGTTGCTTATGCCAGCGATAACGGGGTCGTCAAAATCGAAGATCTGAAACGTCTGATGTCGAATTCTAAGAGCCCGGGGACGGGAAAACAACGGGATGCGCGAGACGATTCGAGACGTTCCATATCTTTCATTTTTGTAAGTCAGAAGTCGATGCGTAGATACGCTTGGAACTCAAGAGCAATTCTCTATCCGTGAACGTCTCCGACTCGCGAGACAATGCGTGACGCTCACGATCAGCGGTCAGTCGCGCATCACGTTCCCCACTTGTCTCTAGAGACCTAGAAGTCGACGCGTAGATACGCTTGGAACTCAAGCGTAATTTTCTATCCTTGAAGGTCTCCGATTCGCGAGACTTGGACTTGGACGATCAACGGTTAGTCGTGCATCACGTTCCGCACTCGTCTCTAGATACCTCGAAGTCGATGTGTATACACGCTGAGAACTCAAGCGTAATTTTCTTTCCGTGAACGTCTCCGACTCGCGAGACAATGCATGACGTTCACGATCAGCGGTCAGTCGTGCATCATATTCTTCACAGTAGATGCGTAAATACCCTGAGAACGCAGGCGTGCTTCGCGATCCGAAGAGGTTTCCACGGAGCGAGTTGCAGCCTGATGTTCCGAACAGCATCAAGTCTCTCCTGACGTTCTTCGGTAGATTCTTGGGATCTTATGATCCTCAATCTTTTAGCTCCTTTGAAACATTGGGAAAGATTTGACCTCTTTCTAGGCATGGTTATAGTTTTATTATGAACATACCTGATCAATTAAAATCTAAGTGACTGTTCCCCTGCGTCACCGGGTAGGCTACCGTGTCACGAAGATAAGTGGAAAAGGAAATTAAACACTCAAATAACATAAGCCCGAAGGCATATTTATTCGATAAAATAAAAAAATAAATGGGAGTTTTGTCCAGTAGAGTCAAATTTTCAATGACCGCCTTCACCGCGTGGAGGTACTCCCAGCTTATGTTATTTTATAATTATACAGTTAAATTAGTGTTAGCTTTGATTTCCACATCAGATGTTTCTGATCTTCGATTTTTATAAGTCAACAGGAAATGCCCAGCAGACCGAACAACTTTTGCTAAGACGTCATTCCTATATGTGTTATGGTGTAGCTGGGCTCTTGGAGTTCCACAACAGGTGTTCCAGATCTTTGATTTTTATAAATCAACAGAGAGTGCTCATCAGATTGAACAATTTTTGCTAAGACGTCATTCCTATATGTGTTATGGTGTAGCTGGGCTCTTGGAGTTCCACAACAGGTGTTCCAGATCTTCGATTTTTATAAATCAACAGAGAGTGCTCATCAGATTGAACAATTTTTGCTAAGACGTCATTCCTATATGTGTTATGGTGTAGCTGGGCTCTTGGAGTTCCACAACAGGTGTTCCAGATCTTCGATTTTTATAAATCAACAGAGAGTGCTCATCAGATTAAAAAATTCTTGCTAAGATGTTATTCCTATATGTGTTATGGTGTAGCTGGGCTCTTGGAGTTCCACAACAGGTGTTCCAGATCTTCGATTTTTATAAATCAACAGAGAGTGCTCATCAGATTGAAAAATTTTTGCTAAGACGTCATTCCTATATATGTTATAGTGTAGCTGGGCTCTTGGAGTTCCACATCAGGTGTTCCAGATCTTCAAATTGATTGTCTCAACAGAAAATGCTCATCACGTGGAACAATTTTTGCTATGGTACTATTTTTGTATCTCTTATAGTTTAGCTGGTCTATTGCGGTTCTGCATCAGGTGTTCAAGTTTCCAAGATAAATTATAGCCTATATGTTGCCCAGACTCAATACCTATACAACAAAAAAAAGATCTTTCAAATCCGTCCAGTAGTTCCGAAGATTAGCGTGTACAAACAAACAGACAAACAGACAAACAGACAAACAGACAAACAGACAAACAGACAAACAGACAGAATTTTTTTTTTGGATTCGTGCTCTATTACTGTTTCTAAACCACACCCAATTTTTTTTTTTTTAATATCTTCAATGTACAGACACAGTTTTTTTACTGTTTTATTATATGTATAGATAAGTCCAGGTTTTCTAACGATGTTTTCCTTCACCGATGTCAGAGATGACCAAGCAAAACTACATGACTAATCATTGAAAAATAAACAACATCAATAAAAGACGATTTTAGCCGTCATGTACAAATTGCAGTGAGTCAAATAAATTCTCAAATTCAAAACTAAACATCCAAATACCATGCAAAAAAGTCCTAATTACAACACCTACAAAAACTCATTCAATCTACATCTAATACGCACATAACAAAATTTATTTCCCTCAAAAAAGGTACACCTTCGAAGATGGCTCATTAAACCACTCTTGGCGATCGTAAAACCTGTACAAAATTTTCATTACGCCTCCACCAAGGGAATAATGATCGGACCTACATTTAAATGGCATTATCTCACTCCTGGAAAGCATAATCTGACTCCTTGGATGCATAAAGAACTATAAACGTCAGATATCATCTAATTGAAGTTCAAGTAATGGTGCTAGGGATGTCTAAAAGTATCGATGTTAGGGGGAATTTTGAGCTAGGCTTGCTCCTTTATGGGTGCTAACTTCTAGATAAATTTGGACCTAAGTAAAGTGTTTAATGGGCTTTAAGGTAGGTGGGATTAGTATTAAATATGAAACTAGAATGAGAGGAAGATGAGGAAAGGTTAACAAGCTGAAAACTCTCCCTAGAGGATAGCTTCTCATACTTTACACCTTATTCCATATTTTGAAGAAAGTTCACATTCTAATCTTAGTCTTAATCTATCAGAAATGCACGAGGTTTTTGACATTGATTGACTGCGAAATGAGATTATGACTAGATCTAATTAAATTATATTCATCATAAGATCAAGCATGTAATCCCCGAAATGTAAGGCAGAGGTGTACCTACTAGTACACCCACATTTCGCCAGTTATGTTTTTAAGTCCCATGTAATAGGGGGCGAGCCTATTACCATCAACCAGGCACAATTTCAGACTCCGTGGCTGCTACTGAGAACACTTTGCCCGACCTGGGAATCGAACCCAGGAACTTATACTCAGCAGTTGCACTTGCGACCACTAGACCAACGAGGCAGTCATAAAATTATAATGTGATATAGAAAATTGTTTTAAACAAAGTGAGGAATTTGTAGACATCTTATAAAATTACAATATAATATACATCTACGTAACCTGCATAGCATTATTTTGTAAAAATAATCAATGAATACATCCAATTCCTCGATAAAATGTTTACTCAATTTCCCATCGATAAATTGTATACAAAAACATCGACACATTTCAGACATTGCTTAGCGGAGCGTTGCCCATTAAAATGTAGGAACGTTCGATAGCTCTTTTCAAGTGTAAAATATTTAAATTTACCTAGCAACAATTGGAGACGGGAATTTAAAATGGTAGGAACAGACTCAATTGGACTGAAACCTTCCAAATTAATTGAAATTTATGGTCATTTGAGTTTGATTTTTACTGAACGTTTTTTTTTTGGGTGGCGGTAAAGAATGATGAAGATATACAGGGGCATTCGTTTTTAGTTTATAAGGCAAACTAGTTATATTTTGAACAATTGGTTTATTACTTTGGTACCTATATTGGTTCCGTAGTTTATGTTACCACATAGCGGTGTACCTAATAGTACACCCAATATCGGAAAAATTCAATATCGCTTGCCCGACCTGGGAATCGAACCCAGGACCTCATGCTCATGCGACCACTGTCTACCAACGACACAGTACAGAACATAATTTTACAGTAAGAAAGAATTAAACTAAGAAAGAATTCAACTTGTTTTACATACTTTAAAATATCAAACTTGATCCAGCATAAAATAGCATATAATAAAAGTCAAATAAAATTGTTCTTACAAAAACCTGGTCACTGGAATGACGTGAATTGTTCGGGAATAGCGGAGGAGTCTTAGGAATTTCATATCGCAAACAAATTTCTGTCGTCATAATGAATTCCTGAGCCGGCGAAGGCTATTGGACTAGCCCAGGGATGTTTTAAATATTTCTCGTTTTTAGGAGGTGCGTGCGTTGTTGTACTTTTCAAATAACTTTGTTTTTGTTCGAATATTTGCTGGTCCAGACATTTAGGATATTACGCAGGGACCGTTCAGAGGGTACTGTTGGTTATTTTATTGGGTTTATGAATAAATATTTCGTGGCGTCATATTATTATTGACAAGAGTTATGCCAATTATATTTTGTTAATTTCCAGCTGTTAGTTTTATTTAAAACTCCACGCCACGCGACCCTGATTCATATGCATACCTACGGTGGCAAAACAACGAGATTTCTTTGCCGTGTACACTAAACACTACTAGTTCTATGTTAGTTGGTAGAACTAATGGGAATATTTTTTCCCACAGTCCTACGATTTAATGGGTTATAAAATCATACAACTTAAGTGGGACCAAAAATTCAAAGTTTTTCTACTGTTATATAATATTACACTAATTATATTATTTGTTATACAAAATGGAGTTCCCGGATTAAATGTTTTAAATGATGGTATTTTAGATAAAATCATCATTAACTACTTGAAAGATAGATGACATTAATACCATCTTATTAAAATTACACTCAATATTCATACCATACCAGAGGAGCTCGTGGCTAAATAATAACAGCCGCTCGGGTCGAACTTTAGGTTAAGCTGTGCTTGCCTAGGTTAGTCTGTGGATGGGTGACCACCCATTACATAAAGAGTTTCCTCCGTGTCTCGGAAAGCACGTTAAGCCATTTGTCCCGGGTGTCATTTGTAGACCTTTGACAGTCGTTAGGTAGTCAGTGGGCCAAAAAGTCTGACAACCAATCTTACCAAGGGGTATCGTATTACCCAGTACTAACTGGGCTGTGGAGGTCAGATAGGCAGTCGTGCGGTTAGACTGGAAGCCGACCCCAATATACTTGGGAAAGGGCTAGGCAGATGATGATTCATACCATAGAAACCATAATTTGATTACATTTTCACAACCTTCTCAAAACTACGAAATTCCAAAATAGTGGACCAAACTGATCCCTGTTATTAAAAGATCCAAGTTAAATATTATACGAGCCATATTTACAAGTGGACGGTATTAAGGGGCCACCCTTCCAGAAATCAATGGGGCTGCCCTTTACCGGATGTACCCTACCCCTATGGGGTAAATAAAGGCTGTTTCCTGTGACAAATATTAAAGCCTTCCCTCCTGTGAGCGGAGGTTCTGTTTTCGTTTCGTATAGGATTATATATTTGTTGTTTATGTGAGGAAGTCTTCATACACATATGTACTCAGGATAGGCGAAAGGTCATGGCATATATTATCAGTTAGCCTTAGGTGAGGTAATGGCTCGGAATTCATATTTAGTTACTTTTTAAAATAATTGTATTAACTTACTTATAGAACAAGGGAAGTTTTGTAATCTGAGGGCCTAGCTAACGGGCAATTGTTTTTAAAAACCTTCTTTTTTTTACACCGACTTCCAACAGGATTTTCCTTAACTATTGTAGGCGTAGTCATGTCAATTTATTTCGTGGCTAAATAATAACAGCCGCTCGGGTCGATTTTAAGGCTAAGACGCGCTAGCCTAGGTTGGTATGTGGATGGGTGACCACCCATTACATGCCGAGTTTCCTCCGTGAATGGGAAAGTACGTAAAGGCATTGGTCTCGGCTGTCATTTATAGATCTTTGACAGTCGTTACAGGTAGTCAATGGCCCGAAAGTCTGACAACCAGTCTTAATAAGGGACATCGTATATTACCCAGTAATAACTGGATTGTGGAGGTCAGATAGGCAGTTGTTCCATATAAAATACTGGTATTTAGCTGTATCCGGTGAGACTGGAAGCCGACCCCGACATAGTTGGGAAAAGGTTAGGCAGATGATGTTATACCTTATCATCGATGATACTAAGCCAATTTGACTAGGCCCCCTGTCTAGGTAATATCCTGAAAGCCCCATTCTACGTGATAAACAATGCACGTTTCATTCTCTATGAAAAGAGCTTTTTACTCCAACAAAATAATTTTAAAAATAAAAGAGAGCACTATCGAAAGTGTGAATACACTCATTGCTCTTACTTTAAAAGTATTTTACGACCAAAGTATAATCAGTGCACTGCAAACTGAACCTCAGTTATCCATTTATTACAGAATAAACTTGCACAATGTGTTTCATCCATTACTGGGAAATACTACTAAGCTTTGAAGTCATTCAAAAAGTATATGCAAAGCTATCTAATTCAATTAACCGTTGGTACATCCTTGTTCACATTACCAGTGTTTGCATACAGATGCCTCTGCACGGGTGCAAATACACGTTTTCTATGTAAGTTTAAATATTTGCTGTCGTGTGCCACTATTCAAATAAATGTGTTAGTCTGTCTCTTTGAGTTTCGTTTCATTCTGTGATGGTTTTCTATGCTGTTTGGTACGTTTCGTTTACTTGATTTTATTACTGGGATATGTTGTTTGCTATTTTTGAAGATATTAGGAAGTAACTCTTGGTGATTTGCATATTTTTTTATGGAAATATGGATATCTTTGAAAGTTAAATGGATTTGGTTGTGGACATTTTTCGTAGTAGGTCTGTTTTTTTTGTACTTTTAGAATTGTCTACTAAAGGAAATCTTTCATAATATAGGCAGGGTATGAGGGATGATAACATCACGCCTGTTATATATATAATGCCCTCAACGTTATGGTTTAGTTCATATTTATATTAGGGGGGGTAGCCTATTACCCACCAATCACACATATAGCTAGACTCCAGCCTGCTACTGAGATATTCCTGATTCACAGATAGGTCTATGTTTCCGTGTTTAGTGATATGCAATGGAGACTTTACTACGAGTACTTAATACATTGACATTTACAACTAAAATCCCAAGATCATCCTCCACATAAATCTCTCCCCGCCTATACCGCTAAACAATTACTCACCCGCAATTCTGATGATTTGTGAACAGGGTGGCGAAAAAAAATGAAAATCTTCTCACAGCGAAGCACGGCGCGATACAAATTGTAACACCTGACAAAAGTGCCATGATTTATTAGCAGAGCAAAATCGGCAGGGCGGATAAAACCACCGCATTTCACAACGAGTGCTGGAAAGCCGAGCGATTCAGTAACAAAGCATTGTTGAACTCTATTGCCATTAGCTTCAATTGTTTCGGCTCGTGGAATAGTTGAATTTGATAGTTTTTTGTAAATTTTGGAACATAATTGAGTTTTGAATTTTTGGGTTGTGTTGGCGTGATTATATTATAGAAATCACAGTGTAGAATTACCAAGTTTGTTTTTCAAACCAAAACATAAATAATTCTGTTGTGGATTTAATGCTCTGAATACAGGGCCTAGATAAGTTACAATCGCTTATATATCGTTTCGTATTTCTAATACGTGGCCGTTGGACTGCCAAGTCATAGGTCTCAAGTTCGAACCCATGACACGACGACACCCACAACGGCATGTAAAGCCAAGTCAGAGGCCCATGGGCGGCATAAAACTCTGAAAACAGGTTAGGCACTAACCACACGATAAAGAAGAATACGACTTTTAACAGAACTTTCGGAAATTTACCTACGGTGAGTCCCATAAATTTACGACCATTCCTCCGTCGTTGTCAGTAATAGAATACCTTTTTGTCTAAGCCCTCTGGCTAGCACAAAATCCCGATACGATTTATCATTTTATATACCCACAACAATACTGGAGAGATCTGCGACAAGATTTTCTATCTCGACATGATGTTACAATTCCTGAGAAAATTCTTTAACATTATCGAAACAGCCGCCGTTTCCTACAATACCGTTCGCGATCAAATAGTCAAACAAAATTTATGTTCCCTCCCAGCGAGGATTAAAATATTAAAACTGCTGAGGTGTTCTCGCAACAATTTTTATTTATGGCCCGAACAATTGCACGGCTTTTACATTAAAAACAAGCCAAAAAGATGATTTGTTATTCACAAAATGTAGTGGAAATATTGCGGGGTAAGCTGACATTGGGGATGAAGAGGTAGATTCATTATTGCAGCCCAGATAGTGCTGTAGTGTTTTGAAAGAAGGCAATATTAAATGCATCGCGTTTAGCTTCCATTGTGGAATCTAAACTGTTTCAGTTTTCAATAGCTTTTTTTTGAAGTATGAAATATATGGCAGCAAAAGATCGATACTTGGACACAATTCTCGTTGTGTTTATACCTCTGTCAGATATGGTTTAATTGCCTCTTTTAAATCGAGTTTTAATATCAATAACATTAAACTTTTACTGTCACTTACGGGATATCTTCCGTGGTTATAAATTATTTTGAGCTCCCAAATCATGATAATCATGGAAGATATCCCGTTTAGTTTTAAGCCGTGAAAGCTTGACATTAGTCTACAGATTGTGTATCATTCACAATCTGTAGTGGGTTTACTACACTATCATCAAAGATATGCCTAGTTATTATAATTAATTGGCAACCTGATTTTGATTGCATTTTATACAAACACGGTAGAAAGACGCCTTACTATCAAAACAAAAAATTATTACTAAAAATAAACTGGTAAAATGAATAGACAACTTCACAAATATACTTCTATGTACACGTTTCCTATTTCAACAGGCAAACATGAACATAATATAAATTTTAGAAAACACAGGCAAGGCCTGGGGGCACATTTCAATCTAAAGTTGTTATTTATTTTGTCGGATAGTTGATGTTTATTTAATAGGAAAAGTTGTCGGTCAACGGAGCCGCGTACAGCCGTACAGGTCAGAAATACTATTTATTACTATTTGAATTTCAAAATTCATCAACCTTTGTCGGTATATTGTTTATCTTCAGAATATAGTTTAGTAAATTGGTTTTATTTTATTGAAATTTTATTAATCTCCAAACATTAGAGAAAACCAACCAGGTTTTAATTTGTTTTAGTAATAAATTTCATAATCCTTTTAATTAATCATAGCGTTTTATTTGGCCTTTCATTAATTTGCCCTGGGTGTGATGTTGTAACATTTGGTTTGAATGAGTTAGTAATTTAAGCATATTACAGCAATTTGTGGAGTCACGATTGTTAAATACAGCTCAACACGCAAGACAGTTAGTTGTATACAATTCTTTTCAAGAGCTGTAGTTTGAACAATATTTTAAAGTAGAATGGCTGTCTCCTTTGCTCTTCATGTAGCTCAGTCCTCTTCATTCTAGAAAAAAAAAGGAAACCTTATTTTTTAGTTTTTGCTCGGTAACATGATGTCTGTGAGCAGTGTTAGCCCAGTAGAGTAAAAGGCAAGCAATTTTCAGTGTGTTTCGGCGCATCACTGCACCGGCATCACCTGCGTACTAGAAGTGAAAATTCCAAGAAATATGACATCCACCGACCCACACTGGGTCCCCGGAGAGGAAACCTGTAACCCGACTGTGGGAATGCTATGAGATTTTTTTTAGCCTACATTGTGTCCCACTGCTGAGCAAAGGCCTCCCCTTTCTCCCTCCAAACCTCTCTACTCATAGTTGGGAAAAGGCTAGGCAAATGATGGGTGAGAAAAAAAAAGTAGCTTATGCGCTTTTCCACATCTACCTCTGTGCCAAATTTCATTTAAATTCGCGTGATTGAGTTACAATTCTTCATCCAAACTTTTGCATTTGTTACATTAATAGTTTACAAAGGTAAGATTAGAAGTAAGGTAAGATTTGCAGTTCACAGAGAATTCTGATACTATTCTCAAGTTTTACAAATTATGATACAAAGATGAAGATCAGCTTTTTAAATAATATAACAATATATTAACCGACTGTATTAAATCTACACATCAAAACCGTAGAACATAATCCGCAAATCGTCGGCCGTCACGCCAACGTGTCACACAGGACGTGACGACAACACACCTCAGCGTGTTTGTCAAATGTAAACAATTTTACCGCGGAGGTGTACGTTACCTTTATGCTTGTAATGTGTGGAGAAAGGCAGAGGTTTCATAGGGTTACTGTCACTAACGAGAGTTCTTCGATCAATGTATTAGTATAGTGTCAGTGTTTTAGTAAGTGTTTAATGTTAGTTTAACATAACATCACGCCTGTAATCCCCGAATGTAATAGGGGGCGAGTCTATTGCCATCAACCGGGCGCGAATCCAGACTCCATGGCGGCCACTGAGCAATTCCTGACCGAAAAAAAAAATTAACATTTCGCCCGACCCGGGGATCGAACCCAGAACCTCATACTCAGCAGTCGCGTTTGCGACCACTAGACCAACGTCGATGTTAGTTTGTAATTGGTAAAACTTTTCGGGGTCGAATATACTCACAATAATCAAGACGAACTAACGGACTCATTTCATCTTGTTTGGCAAAAATTATGATGTGTCTTTGCTTCCCGATCCTACCAAACCAACCATACTACCAAGCCAACAAGATAAAATATAAATCGCGTAACCATTAGTTGCCATCATACCTATATCTATTTTTCATCATGGTTGCGCATTGAGAAATATACATGTAATATTTTTAATTTGAATTTGCGAGCGCAACTAATGGTTGCACTTCGAGGAATAATTTAGTTGCGCTTAGTTGGTTGCGCTTAGAAATAGTAGTTCTTTGAGGAATACCCCGACAGTTGATAACAATTGAGAAATCGCTTCTAGCTACTGTATTTAAAAAAAAACAAGATGATTCTGATTTTGGTTACACATAAAATATACTAGTACAACTACAGGTGAATCTGGTTTACGAACCATCCGCTTCATAGCCTTGTGTCCCAATTTCAAATCACCAGTCTTTTATAATCACACCGCGATGTTTAAACTAAACCATTAAGATATGTAGGTACTTCCCCTAAGCTTTAACAACAAGACCCACCAACATAATAAAAGCCTATACAATTCTGCCAACATTATCAAATTTCTTAACAAAATACGAGTATGTCATGTTTAAATTGAATGAATGTTTTTGAATGTGAATTACCTGAATGCGGTTTGTGGCCGCCGCTTTGTTTCGCTCGTCGCTCGTTGGCTTCGCTGCGAAGACCGGAGTTTCTGTCACCGGCGTGACACGGTTGGGTTATGAAATCGGCGGGCGTGTTAGGGAAATTGATTATGTAAAGGACATGGTGTGGATTTTATGTGGATATCGTAAAGGTGACTAGGAGGCTACGGGACTGTTCGAAAGACATACCGCGGCCCTGGAACACAAAGGGCAAAGAAGGAACATGGATGGGTTTTAGTCAGTAAAAGTCTGACACTCCCTCCCATTCCACCCAGAGCGAAACTGTGAAATACGACACAAACATTGTGATGGATGTGGGCAGGAGAAGAAGCCACAGTAAGTTAGAGCATAGCAACAACGTACCAGGAGGTGCAACGTTGGAACCAATAAAAACCAATAGACTACAGGACCTGGCGAATAGGTGATACTTGGGAGAGGCCTATACAGTGGTGGGCTGATATGTTGATGATTTCTTACAACTGCACAATCTGCCTATTTCCAACTCAAATCTATACTACAGACTTCAGATGATAGAAAGGCGATTAAGTAAACAAAACTCTCCGATAATATCTCAGATTATACACGGTCTTAACCACATGATTTACCCTTTAAAACCCAATAACCTAGACCCAAATCTTATCCCGCAAGCACTAATAACCACGCACCTTTATACCCCGCGAACTACACAAACAGCCCGCCACCTCCATAACCCTCACTGGCTCCACACTCTACGACCGCCTCTAGCGGTGTTGTGAATTAATTTTCAACTTTGACGCGAAATAAATCACGCGGCCCGCATCCTGATTAGTTGTGGTGTTGCCATTTTAAATCGATTCCACGTTTTTATTTATGTATTTTTATATTTTGGCTTAATTGAATTTTATATAACGTTGTTTCTGATGGTTCGGTAATTGGATGCTGTTGTGTTTTTAGATGAGTTTGAAGGAATCGAGGTAACTGCAGTATTACGGTTGAGAACTTGACATCAATTATAGAACTTGTTATGAGAACTGAAACTTATTTTAAAACGATGCTTTTTTATCGACTTATCGATTGTACAAAAATAGTATTTATTATTAATAGAACTGGTTTCCTTTTTTGTCGATAATCGGGTATAACGTGTAGGTATAATCTCGCAACTTGAATTCATCCGTTTCCAATCTCTTACAGATGTAATTTTGATAAAACGCTTAATAGCTAGGGTCAGCTCTTAACAGACTTATAGGCTTACACTGATTTCCATTAAACTTATTGCAGCCTAACCACATTTAAACTGGCATGCAATCAAAGCAACGTTTTTAACAATTTCGTAAAAAACACAAGCATTGAAATTGAAGGACAAAAATTAACCGACCGCTTACACCATTCAACAAATAGAAGTAAACTTAACTTTGATTGCATCAAACAAGTACACGGCATCTTTTTCCGAGCGAAAAAAGTAAGAACGCCTTACAAAAGAAACAAGAAAAACATACTGCAACAGAAACAAGAGTTACTCTTTCTAATGAGAACGAGAGCCGGGTGCACCATAGCAGACACCTAACCCGTTCACTGCGACAGAAACGGCACACAATAAGCAATATTAACTGAATCTTGTGGATGTGGAGGATACGTTACGTCTGTTCAAGGAGAGATAGAGGTCCCACTAGAACCCAGTACGTTAGAGAAAACCTTTTTTATATTTCTACTGAGAAACTTGGTAGGTTCTTGAATAATTTTATTGTGTTAGTGATTTAGTTATTGTCAAGGAACACAGGTGAGAAAGACAAAGATGATTTGTCAAGTTAATTGTTATCGCAGTTTTTACTTTTTATTTAAGTTTCATAATGGATAATTTTAGGAGGATGATAATTAAGAGGAGGTCGTGGCTTAATAATAACAGCCGCTCGGATCGATCTTTAGGTTAAGCCGTGCTTGCCTAGGTTGGTCTGTGGGTGGGTGACAAACCATTACATACCGAGTTTCCTACGTGCCTCGGAAAGCACGTTAAGCCGTTGGTCCCGGCTGTCATTTGTAGTCAAAGTAGTCAGTGGCCCGAAAGTCTGACAACCAGTCTTACCAACGGGTATCGTTTTACCCAGTACTAACTGGGTTGTGGAGGTCAGATAGGCAGTCGCTCCATGTTAAATACTGATATTCAGCTGCATCAGGTTAGACTGGAAGCCGAGCCCAACATAGTTGGGAAAAGGCTAGGCAAATGATGATGACTTTTATACCCAATGCATAATGGGTTGTAATTGATATACAGTACAACATCTCTTGCTATTGGTGAATAAATAAACACATTTGTGATACAGTAATACTTAAGAGTTACACCAAAACCGTACTGAAAATAAGCATAGAAATGGCACACAGTTACATAGACTACAATAACTGACAATATTGCAATGATACAGAGCCGATAACTTCTCTTTATGGAGAGGTAATCGAAATATATCTATAAGAACTGGCCGCTGCGGTCCGCGAGCGTATTGTGTGCTGGTAAGCTAAAATATTGCTAGAAATGTGCGGAATGCAGATATACATTATGTGGTTGTTAGGACTAAAGTAGGATGGCATGACATCGACCTGTGATTTATATTATGCCTCATTCTGGCTGATTATATATTTTTTAAATATGTTCTTGCCGCCAAATTAAAGTGGAACTGGGCAGGCCATACCTGCCGCGTGTCGCATCAAAATTGGGCCAGAGTGGCAACAGATTGGGTTCCGAACAACAGAACCCGGCGACGCGGTAGGCCCAGAAGGAGATGGCGTGACGAGCTGGACTCCTGTCAAAAGGATTGGGCCCAAATAGCCAAAGACAGAGATAAATGGAAATAGGGCAAGGCAAACCTGCAGTGGGACACATCAGGCTCATAATGAAAAAAAAAATTAAAAAATAAAATGTTCTTGAAACAGTGTTAATTGCCACCAAATATCGGCCGGCATAGGCAACTTTGCATCAGACACTTGTTATTTTCATCACTAAGTAAGTATAATCTTCAAAACACTTAAAGAAAAAAAAGTTTTTACTCAGCCTGTTCTACAACGTTGGTCCTGAAATCATAGTTCCTATGGCCAGAAAATGTTTTTAGTGTCTAGGTATTTTTTCCCAATAATCTTTCTTTTTCAGCATGTAACATCGTACCTATTTCAAATCCAAAGCATCCCACCATTACAAGCCTACCACCATTACTTTGCAAACCTATTCCTAATTATCCCACGAAACACCTTGCGTCATACTCAAAAAAGAAGAGTATCGCTTATTTCATGAAACACCTCTGGTTTTCTTTAAGTGCCAAACTTTTTGCGCCGAAACGCAGTATTGTTTCACGTTTTGGAAAGTCGAAGACTTCAACATTTATTTTTATTCATATCTTTCATGATTTTAAGACTGTTAAGGTAAACGTTATGTCGAATGTTTGAAGTTACGCTGAAAGATTTTTTATGTGTAACAGTTGTTCTTGATTTAGTTTTATTTTTGTTTTCTTGGGTTGTGTTTGTCGGCTTTATATCATTATTTTCGATAGCACTTTGAAAAGATAGATAATTACATTCACAAACATTGCTGAAACAATTCATTTACTTAACTTACTCTGTCACTTACGGGACACCTTTCATGGCGCGACCATGGCGCTTACAACAGCGTCGAAATATAGGGAGTACAGAATAATGAAAATCACGGAAGATAACCCGTAAAAGACAGTGTAAGTTAAGTTATAAACCGTGAAAGCTTAAAACAATTCATTTACTATTGTACTTTGACTACATTAGGACCAATCAAAACTGTCACTCCATTCTCACAAACATTGAAAACAACAAAAAGGAACACCCAAAGCCGCGTAAAAATCTAATACACTTAAAGCCGCCAGTACATTTTAATATGTGTTCGGCCTGCGCCTCGGCCCTCGGCCTAGGCCCCGCTTCGGCGTCGGCCCCAACAATTGTTATTCAATACCACTTCATGAAATATGTATTTATTGTGTGCTCACAGGAGATCTCTGTAAATTCATATGGTATATTGGAATGCGTGTGTAACTGTGTTTTAGAGTTACGCAATTGGTGGAGTGGTATTAAAAACGTTGTGCTTTTTGTTAGATTGTTTGCATGAATGGAAAACAAAGCGGTTTTGATGAAAGTGATGAGTTATTGAGACGTGTGGCGTGAGTGGATGGAGGTTGATTGAAAACGTCGTTTTGTCGAACTGGATGCAATGTAATATCACCTACTATAAAAAATAAAGTGTATTTGATTTTGAATCAGATTTTCTATGTTGAATCTAACAGCACAAATTGAACGACTTTTCTTAAGGCCAGGATATTTCGGCGCAGTAGGCATTTAGCGATATTTACCTCCACGCGCAGCAAGTCGCGCGATCGCCCATTTCAAATGAACTCGCTGACCCCGCTGGGCGAAAATATTGTGTCACAGTATAAAATTGTAACAGTAGGTAATCTCCGTTTTAATAATAATAATAAACATTTATTTCAGACTAGGTCCATATTTTGTTAGTAACAATAAACTTAAAAAACTATGTTAGTACAGAAAAACAAAATTTAAATTACGACATGAAGCTTTACGGAATTCATGTCAATATTTCGGGGGTTTCGTTCGAGGGTTTAGGTTTCTCTCGTACGATTGGGTACGATTTGGTTTTTGGAATTTCTGTCTGGTTTGTAAACTATTGGAGGGATTTTGATGGGAGTTTCGGTATTCTGTAGCTTTGGTTTTCACCTTTCATGTATTTGTTTGGTTTGTTGTATAAGTAAGTTATAGTACACTCGTACAAAGTCGCGGTCATAAGCTAGTTATTTACTATTACGTATGTACTTTGGAAGAAATACATTCAGATAAAACTCATTAGAAGATGGAAATTATAGCATGTCATGTCATCGTGCATACCTGCTACTGCGAAAGCAAGTAGGTACCGATCTAATTATTTATAGAACTATAATATTGCTCGGTCGCGTCGTCTTTTACGAGTAGGTACTTATAAATTCACAGAAAAATAATAATCAAAGTTTATTTCGTTTTTAAGCTTCCTTAGTTGAATCCTGGTCATTTTTTTCCTTTTAGTGTTTTTATTCCCCATTATGTGTATTTAAACTACTATAATTATTTTACTACAACTTAAACTAATATCTTACCTATTCTAACTATTAATGTTAATACTAGAAGAACCTACAACAATGTTATAGACTGATTTTTAAAACTAATATACTAAATACGGAAAATAAAAATAATTCGTAAATATATCGATCGATTAGCGGGGAACGCAGCGAGCAAGCAAAAGCGACACAGGTCCTACCTCGGTGACGCCCGGCGGGCTACTGTAGCGAAGCGCGCGGGCCGTTTTGTTATATAATAAATCATGTTAAACAATAAAACACTTTTTGAGAAAAAGTAACCATAGAATATTATTCTAAACATCATTGGCTATTTTTTGACATGTTTTTCGGGAGTAAACATTTGGTCTACTTTAAGTAAGAATTGAAAAAGGATCAAAAATTTTAACATCTTATCGATTTTTTATGATCGGGTGAAGTTTTACATATCGTGTTTTGAACCGTAGAATAATTAAGATCGTTTATTAAACTACAACATATATTTTTATCAGACCAAAATAAACAACATTTGATTGGTTAGTGTTGATTCAAAAATAGGTCGATTTTGAGTATCCTGGCCTTAAAGCGTCGCTACCAAATCACCTATTAAATGGTAATGATTAGATCAGGTACTGGCCATAACCGACTTCAGAGACAGATTTGAGAAGTTACTGTCTGGCTTTTTTACACCGGCACACAGTAAACTATAAAGGGATTTTCTGTTTAAACACTTTGTTAAGGAAATCTTTTATCTACAAATAAATCAATAGCTGGGACTTGCCTAGTTTTTAGATAATTAAGACGTTTCCTCTAGCCAATGATTTTTTATTAGGATGAACGTAAAACATGCACGTGGAAGAGTTCATTCTTCACAAGTCTTAATTTGCATGTTTCAATAAATTTCACTTGCTAAATGAAAGATCTGAAAAACAAAGTTATACTGTAAAAATATCTATTACTACGTCCTAGAGATTGTTTGAATATCATTTAAGGCTGAAATTGTTAGAAGTTTAGTCTAAGTCAGTAACCAAACTTATATTGTGCAAGTAACTGTTTGTGTTTATTAATTTTAAACTTAATAGAATCTAGTTACTTAAGTTGTTAACAGCCAAAAATGTGTTGCTGGGAATTGGTTGTTCCATTTTTTCTGCCAGCTGAAACACTAGGAAGTGGTGTGCAAAGCGGCCGTTTTGATGGGCTGTTTATATCAATTTGACGTTCATAGATGCTGATTCTAAGCCATAACCAAAAATTATTCATAAATTATTTTGACTAGAATAGTAGCAACAAAATAATATCACGAAGTTTTTACAGTCTTTCATTTCAACAGTGCACTGCTCTGGTCAAAGTATTCTATATAGGGTGACTGGTAATTAGTGACCGATACTTAAACACGTGATTGTACTCATGAGAACAAACAACTTTCCCAAAGAAACATTTTTTTATACACACTTTTATCATAATAACACAACAGCCGTATGAAATTCGCACGCGCGCGCCTTTGACCTATCAGCTGGGGTAGCCGTTTAAAAAAAAATCTTTGGGAAAGTTGTTTGTTATTATGAGTACAATCACGTGTTTAAGTATCGGTCACTAATTACCAGTCATCCTATATACATAGATACCTCGGCTTTAGCACGCACTACAAACAAAATGACATATCAAGTAAACACATGACAAACACAACACACTCCAATTAAAACCCTGGAACCGCTACTAAAACAATTTCCTAGAGCGACCGTAGCTCATTACCGACTGTATTGTTTGTTAAATTGCTTATGATTTATTGCTCATTCACCGCGTTCAATATATCACCGGCGCAGCGATCTTAATTCTTGGGACGCCCTCCTGTATCCTATGGAGATGGTGCAAGGAGCAATTTAAAGCGAATTGGGTGTATTCTTCTTTTACTTATGTCCTCCCAATGCTGAGTATAGGTCTCCTCCTTTGCAGGTTACTTCAACCGGTGCTGGGCCTCTCACATTTACATATCTCTTGCCTGCCACTCCGGGGTATTCCTCAAAGCGCAACCATAAGTTACGCACACAAATTCAAATTAAAAATATTATATGTTTATTCCTGAAAGCGCAACCATGATGAAAAATAACGTTACTGAATCCATCATACCCATCTCTATTTTTCATCATGATTGCTTGTTAGTAGGAATAAACATATAATATTTTAAAGTTGAGCTTTGAGGAATACCGCCAGAGTGGCGGCACTCTGGTTGGGTCTTTATTGAGTGTGCTTTTGGCTAATTTCTAGAGTAAAATAGTACTCTTTATGTAGGACTTCGAAATAAGCTGCTGTTAAACTGTGTGAAAGATGTATTGATTGATGAAGCATATATTGGCAAAACATGGTGCACATATTTTAGACAATATACTATCTGTAACCATACCTGTGTTTAACAAAATAAATGATTGATTGATTGATATAAATGAAGTTAATTTGCAAGTAATTCTATTGGAACCAGAAAAAGAGGTGCAGTTTTAACATTGAATCAAATTAAATATGAATAAAGAAAGTTTAGAAGAACGCTTGCAGTGGTACTTAGCTCTAATGAAGTTGATTTGGTAGGTATATTTTAATCATAACCTACATTAACATTCCTAAAAGCGACTGTATCTGATTTGTATTTAGAATTAAGTCTAACGAAAATATTTTTCTTGTTCCAGGTAAGTTTCCAGCACATTTCCATACGCCTACACAAAACACATGCAATATCCATTTCAACTTCACCACGTAAGTACAAAAAGAAACTAATCTACTAATTGAATAATTACGTCGCACGCTCCCGGCCGTCACTCACACCGAAACGTACGGCTTCAAGCAAATGCTTATTTATGTTCGAGTCACAATGAACTTGTCCCGTTCTCAATTCGTTTCGCAGTATTAGTACGTGCCATTGTCCCATACAATAGTCGGTGCATTTTACTCTTGAGATTTAAATAGGCTTGGGCTGATGGCATCGTTAATGCGATCGAGTTGTTTACGTGCTTCGTCCACTCGACTTGCTCCGATGTCGATTATGTTCAGCTGTGCCTTGTTTTTAATTGACGGCTGAAATATTGGGACGGTTTGACGTTAATAAGAAAATGGCGGAGACTGTTTTTTTTGTCTGGTATTGAATTGGGAAGAAATCGATTCAAAAATAATAATGACCAAAACATATTCTCATTTAGAAATTAAGTATTTACCAAAGTTTCAATTGAAATCGCGAGTAAAAAACTTATTTGATTTGTTTGTATTCCTAAATCAATGTCTACCAAATTTCTCAATAAAATCCGATTCTAAAATGTTCAAAACTATGTAAACAGTAAGAACTGCTAATTATGAGTGATTCAATACCAAGTTTTCTCTTGAAATAAAAAATGAAATGCCGTTCAATGTTCATGCTTTGCATGAAACCTGCAAACCTCATCTCCCAATGGACAAGAGATAAAGAGGGTGTGTGCGAGTTGACAGACGGTCATCGCAACCCCGAAGACCAGGCGTGTAACTTTTAAAAATGTTGGTACCAACTCCCATCTGACGGGAAAGAAATTTAACTAAAGTTTCTGATGTTTGTTTGAAGTGCCTTAGTTTTTTATACTGACTTGATTGATATTGATTGTCGAAAACATGAACAAAACAAAAAAAATAATATGTCAAAATTATTGTTATGACGAAAACGACTACAGAGCAATACATTTGATTGCGCACCTATTAAATGTTGAGTTAATCATAGTTGGTATGCTTGTAATAGGCGTGCTGCTATGTGTGTTATGTGTATTTCTATTTTAAGTCAATGTAAACATAATCATAATTTGTTAAGTAACTCAACATGTTACTACCGAAAGTCACGCTACCAATATAAAACCACTTAACTCAACAAAGAATAAAAAGGAGACTACATCAAACAATTACATTACTCTTCTAATGTACAATGCAGGTACACGACCAACCAATAAATTCTATTACATACACATCAGCATGCAATATGTTACTTGTCTTCGGCAAATTGCCACTAAGGCGCCAATTACACCGTACACCGAGCGTTCGACGCTCGACTAAACATCGAGTTATGTTGGGTAATTCGAGAAGTCTCCTTTCATCGAGTGCATTTCGCGGAACATCGGCCCGCAATAGTCCCCCTGCACTTCCATTAACCGTGAAAATGGTGTGACATCACACCGTAGCGTAATGCTATGATATCAGGTGGAACATTAGCTTTATTGTTATTGAGAGTACGACGATTATTTTATATGGTAGCTATTATGATGTGAGTGATGAGATTGGTAAGAGATTAGAAAAATGAGGTCATAGTATGGTGTATACAATTTTAATAGCAACGCACATACTTGGATTACTGATTGAAATTAAATTGCTGATGATTAAACTTGAAGTTTGTCGAAGTGGATTTATTTAAATAAATTATTGTAACGGATTCAATAGGCAATGAAATTAAAACAGCAGTCAATTTCATTAATTAATATTCCGAAATTGATTCCTAATTCCGTACTGAATAATTCATCCAGGTAAGGTTCGTCCAAATGATTTACATTTAAACAGACGGACGCCAGACGATTTCTATTTCTTTCCATAAACTACCTAAAGCAAGATCTTTCACATTTTTATCTATTTTGTTTTAATAAATCTATCGTAGATCGATGCTATCTAGTTTTCTACTTAATTCTCTCTAAACCAATCACTTTCTAATAAATAAAACCTTCTTTGTCGAATACCTACTTCTCCATCAGAGGGTCTAGACAAGCGGTAATTGCTTTCAAAATGCTTCTTATTTCCACAACGATTTTCAAAAATTTTTACATCATACCTATATTTATAAATGATTAAGCAAGTAAATAAAACATTTTTAAGTATGAAAGTTTGGAACTTCCTAACACACCTATTTGCTTAAAAGGAGGTTCCAATCTCTAAATAAACCATTTTTGATTTTTGCTTCACTGTTTGCGTTCATAGAATGTCACGTCTAGGTATTTACATTAACATCATAATAGAAATATGATTCTACCATTTTAAAACTAAAACAAAACACAATTAACTAGCTAATTCAACAAAAAAAAACTACATTAAAATCACTTTGGGGGAGGCCTTTGCCAGGAGTGGGAAAGTACAGGCTAACAAAAAAAAAACACTTTCTAAACAAAACTCTCCAATTTATTACAACAGCGAATTACAGTACGGTGTAACAGCGTCCTCCATTAAGTGAAGAAGACACAATTCGTGGGGAGCATCGCACGAACAAAGACCAGCCCCAGGTGCCACCAATAGCCGATCTAATTAAACCGAGGAAAAGAACCAGAGCGTTGTTTAAGTGAATTAAAACGATTTTCATTGCGTTCGCCGCGGTGTTAGTTAGGATTTACGTTTTTAGATGGAACAGTAGTTAATGAAAGCGGTTAAGTAGGTTGGACGGTATTAGAGTGAGGTTTTAGATCAGGATTTTAGTCTCAACGTGTTTGTGGCGCATGCGGATCGACAAGGAAGTCCTCTATCTAAGAGGTTTTCTATATCGTTAAACAAACGGCCCTCATCAACACATTTCCACAAAATTCCTTTAGAATGAAAGTTTTTCCTTCAACAGTAATGAAATCTTACCATTCAGTGCTAGTATTGAATCAAAATTGTCTTAATTTCTTATTTGTTAAGGTATCAGCTTACAGTTCAATTCGAAACATTTATTTAAATGTAATAATTTTTTATTTACACTTAATTTTCTACGGTTAAGGAATTGCTAGATTCCCTTTCCACGACGTAGACCTCCATCTTACTAATATTATAAAGAGGAAAGATTTGTATTTTTGTGTGTGTAATTAATAAACTCAAAAACTACTGTGCCGATATCAATTTTTTTTTCAAAATTAGAAAGCTACATTATCCCTGAGTAGCATAGGCTATATTTTATCCCAAAATGTTTAAAAAATAAATGTCCACCCGTGCAAAGCCGGGACGGGCCGCTAGTCTATATCTATACATATAATAAGACAGTAAAAAAACTGTGTCTGTACATTGAATATATTTAAAAAAAAAAAATTGAGGGGGGTTTAGAAACAGTAATAGAGCACGAATCCAAAAAAAAAATTCTGTCTGTTTGTCTGTTTGTCTGTTTATCTGTTTGTCTGTTTGTCTGTTTGTCTGTTTGTCTGTTTGTTTGTACACGCTAATCTTCGGAACTACTTGACGGATCTGAAAGATTTTTTTTTTGTTGTATAGGTATTAAGTCTGGGCAACATATAGGCTATAATTTATCTTGGAAACTTGAATACCTGGTGCAGAACCGCAATAGAATAGCTAAACTATAAGAGATACAAAAATGGTACCATAGCAAAAATTGTTCCACGTGATGAGCATTTTCTGCTGAGAGAATAAATTTGAAGATCTGGAACACCTGATGTGGAACTCCAAGAGTCCAGCTACACTGTAACATATATAGGAATGACGTCTTAGCAAACATTGTTCAATCTGATGAGCACTCTCTGTTGACTTATAAAATCGAAGATCTGGAACACCTGTTGTGGAACTCCAAGAGCCCAGCTACACCATAACACATATAGGCATGACGTCTTAGCAAACATTGTTCAATCTGATAAGCACTCTCTGTTGATTTATAAAATCGAAGATCTGGAACACCTGTTGTGGAACTCCAAGAGCCCAGCTACACCATAACACATATAGGAATGACGTCTTAGCAAACATTGTTCAATCTGATGAGCACTCTCTGTTGACTTATAAAATCGAAGATCTGGAACACCTGTTGTGGAACTCCAAGAGCCCAGCTACACCATAACACATATAGGAATGACGTTTTAGCAAAAATTGTTCAATCTGATGACCACTCTCTGTTGATTTATAAAAATCGAAGATCTGGAACACCTGTTGTGGAACTCCAAGAGCCCAGCTACACCATAACACATATAGGAATGACGTCTTAGCAAACATTGTTCAATCTGATGAGCACTCTCTGTTGATTTATAAAAATCGAAGTTCTGGAACACCTATTGTGGAACTCCAAGAGCCCAGCTACACCATAACACATATAGGAATGAAGTCTGAGCAAAAATTGTTCAATCTGATGAGCACTCTCTGTTGACTTATAAAAATCGAAGATCTGGAACACCTGTTGTGGAACTCCAAGAGCCCAGCTACACCATAACACATATAGGAATGACGTCTTAGCAAAAGTTGTTCAGTCTGATGGGCATTTCCTGTTGACTTATAAAAATCGAATATCAGAAACATCTGATGTGGAAATCAAAGCTATCACTTATTTCACTGTATAATTATAAAATAACATAAGCTGGGAGTACCTCCACGCGGTGAAGGCGGTTACAGTTTAGGACTGATATTCGATGACGACGGTATATCATTGAAAATTTGACTCTACTGGACAAAACTCCTATTTATTTTTTTATTTTATCGAATAAATATGCCTTCGGGCTTATGTTATTTGAGTGTTTTAGACTTTTTCCACTTATCTTCGTGACACGGTAGCCTACCCGGTAACGCAGGGGAGCAGTCACTTAGATTTTAATTGATCAGGTATCTTCACAACAAAACTATAACCATGCCTAGAAAGAGGTCAAATCTTTCCCAATGTTCCAAAGGAGCTAAAAGATTGAGGATCATAAGATCCCAAGAATCTACCGAAGAACGTCAGGAGAGACTGGATGCTGTTCGAGAACATCAGGCTGCAACTCGCTCAGTGGAAGCCACTTCCTCTCTTCTCTTCTCTTCCTCTTGGATAACGAAGCACGCCTGCGTTCTCAGCGTATTTACGCATCTACATCCAGGTCTCTAGAGAACTGTGAAGAATATGATGCGCGACTGACCGCTGATCGTGAACGTCATGCGTTGTCTCGCGAATCGGAGACGTTCACGGATAGAGAATTACGCTTGAGTTCCAAGCGTATCTACGCATCGACATCTAGGTCTCTAGAGACAAGTGGGGAACGTGATGCGCGACTGACCGCTGATTGTGAACGTCACGCATTCTCTCGCGAGTCGGAGACGTTCACGGATAGAGAATTACGCTTGAGTTCCAAGCGTATCTACGCATCGACTTCTGACTTACAAAAATGAAAGATATGGAACGTCTCGAATCGTCTCGCGCATCCTGTTGTTTTCCCGTCCCCGGGCTCTTAGAATTCGACATCAGACGTTTCAGATCTTCGATTTTGACGACCCCGTTGTCGCTGGCATAAGCAACAGGATCCGCGTACGAAGTCGCGGGCAGAAGCTAGTAAAGAATAAAGGACAAGAAACTCCATGGACACTCTTTTAGTCTCAATCAAGACATATTTAGTTCCTCCATCAAAGCAACATCATCAATTTCATCCCCAACAGATCAATTTCAACACCAAATCTATCAATTTATAACACAGAAATAATCGTATCGATAATACGTGAACATTGGCGAATAATGACTTGTGGGTAGTCATGAATATTAATCGGGTGACGTGTTTATGTACGAAATTGATGGGAAAACAATATTATAGCTCAGCGACTCCGTATAATGTAACCAGGGGTCAATAGTTGTATGTTTTAGTTACGTGTAATAACAAAAGCAGATTTAGAATTACAAAATGTAAAGGTACCATTTTTGTATCGCTTATGACTTGTAATGGTTTCGCGTAAAAATAGATTTTTCTTGTTGTAGGCCGAGCACGTGTATATAATTAAATTCGATTATTGTTGTTCGCTGGATAAATTTTTTCCTCAATGTACTAAATTATAAAGATTGGATTATTATTAACCATGATCCAGCGCGTTTGAGTGGTACATCCATTTTGTTTGTTTTTTTATCACAGTTTGTGATTTGTGTGATCCAATCGGCAAAAGAACTTAACCCTAGGTTTTCTTTAATCCTTCCTCAGCACTTACCTTCTTTATAAAAGACACAACATCAACTTAAATACCAAATATTATGATTCTAGACCATTAAGACTATTAGAGAGCGAATTTAAGATTTTTATTATGCGGTATTCTACGTAAAAACTATTAATGTTTAAAACTGCATGATAATTATATCAAAACAAATCTTTGTAATAATTTAATATGCATCCTCAGTTACCCCAAGATACCCAAGCACAATATCACGCAGATTTGTTAAATAATAAACTGTGGTCTACCTTGGGATTAACTTTATACAGCTTTTGTTTACTTTGGTAATCCTTTTGCTGTGCTAGCAGGGGCAGTCAGGCCGGGGGCTAGCCGTGTGGTGTCGGCGAAGCCGCTGCGGCGGAATATAGCCAGGCATGAAGATTATAGGCTTCGTCTCAGTTTTAGTACGGAAAAGTAGTGTTTTAAAAGATGTCTGGGATTTTGAGAGATTTTTTGTTGTTGAAGAAACAAAACCTATACCTAATAATCATGTCTTTATTATAGGCAACACAAATGAATATGTTTTTTTTAATTTAGAACACCTAGATAGTAATAAGAACCGCGAGTCCGTGGAATTCACTTCCGGCGTCCCTGTTTCCCGCTGATTACAATCTGGATCTCTTTAAAGTTCGAGCGAACCGGTTTCTTGTAGGCAAGCGTGCTCCACTCTTGACTGCATCATTGCTTCATTTCAGGCGAGTTCCGGCCATACGCAAGCCTACTTAGTGGAAAAAAAAGAACTGGGGTATGAGTTGTGTTTTTTTTTTCATCAGCCAGTTTTGTCGTGACATCGGTATCGCCCGACAAATAGCAATTCAGGCCACAGAATGTACAAATCAAGGCAAACTGTGACATTCAACGTCAACGCCATATTTAGCATACGTTTGAAACCGCAAGACAGTGTACAACTCCAACTCGATCTTACCAAACGCATTGAATTTCCATATTAATACGAACATCAAAACTCTCTCGTAACTCGTACCAAACAGCAAAGAGCGTCCAGAAACGCGACCTTCCCTCTAATTAGAGAACACGAAGACTCCCTTATGTAGCCGCTGGCGATGGCCGACCGGTTTTTTAATTTGATCCTGAGTATGATGCACGCCACTGAAATAGTGGCGTGCCTTTCAGCCCCACTTTTTTATCAAAGGCATAAAGTTCTTGGGATATCTCGTCAAACGAATTTGTGCTTTTATTTATTAGCTCAGAATTAACTGGGAGGAGATATTTCTGTAATTTGAAGCTCTTTTGCTGGATTTGTTTTTTATTATTTTTTATTATCTCATTTGATTCACTCATCTGATTTCGTTTTTTATGAGGTTTGGTTCCAAAGCTATCACAATAATTCATACAAGGTGTAAACGGACCTTTCAGGAAGCCGTTAACCAAGTATTCTGTACATCAAACTAAGTAACTCTACGCAAAAATTATTGCTGGGAAACGACTTTTTTTTTTGGGTGAAAAATCACGTTTTACGGTAGATGGTCCGCATGGACGCATTGAATAGTACGGGGGTCGTGAAGGTGTAACATTACAATTTTGTATTAAAAAAAAAAACCTGTGAAAAAGTTGCAACTTTAAACCCCCCGTATCTCCGTAACTAGAAGGTCCCAGGTATAGTCTAGAACAACAAAATGATCGCAATGACGGGGAAAACAAGTACCTTTCGGCTTCGTTAAGAGTATTTTACACCTATTATAAGTTGTATCGAATTGTTAAACTAGTTTTGGATCAATATCACTGTCATTATCAACATCACAAGCAACATTAGTGTCTACCATGATGCAATACAATTTAATTTTGAGCTCTTCACTTCAAAATCCGTTTGCACAATAGCCACTACTAATCCCTTTAATCTGCGTTTAACAAAACAGTCGCAAAACCGACCAATCTGCCATTTTGGACAATCCAGCCATACAAGGTTACTACCGAATCTGCTTTACCATGCTCACTTGTCCAAGCTAACATCGATGCGGCACATCAAAGACTAATGCTCGTCATGACGTCAGCAACTGTATTACTGGTCGGCAAACAGTCAAAATGTTAATCAAGTTCAATCAAACGCAGGCTCGCACCTATTACGTCTAGCGTTGAGGCTGAAACTGTAATGGGAAACGAAAGGTATACTGACAATTCTATGCTTTGTTGCATTACTTGATTATGGTGGAATGTTGGAGAGAAATAGTTGACGTGTTTATGGATTGATTTACGAAATGATCAAACTACGAATCTTTAAAATATGTAGGTAACCAAACAGTTTCAACGTAAGTTTTTCGATTTTATATTAGAAGTGTAAAATGCAAGTTCTGGGTGACCTAGCAAAATTCTCCGAAAAGTTTAGAAAAATCTAAGGGATATGAGCAATATCTGTGCACCAGTTTTCGCAGATTTTTTTAGAAAATGATATTGGTGAACTTGAGCTCCCAGTTTTACCATCTCGTGAAAACGAAAACTTGAACTTGATTTTTCATACAGATATAGGAAAAATAAAAATAATAATTCGTTTTATATATTTATGTGTTTGTTTTCACTTAAAATTTTGCTTTAGTATGTTATTTTTTACATTTTAATAAGTATGTGTTATAATTGTCTCTTTTATTTTTATAATTTAAGTTACTGTAATTGGTTTTAAATAGTATCGTTGTAATTAAATAAATAAATTATAAATATAGGGAAATGGTTTCCCAACTTAAGCGATATCCAAACCACCAACCAACCTGTCTTTAACATATCACATCGAGTAAACCAACCAAATTGTCAAAATTACCCTGCAGCCAAAGAATTAGCCACCGTACTAACACCACTTAAAATTCAATTTTCATTAGAAAAAATCCAATTTTCGTCACGAGATTTTGTTCGGCAGCTTGCCAATGGACAGGATTAAGATTACCCGGATTCATTATTCAGATTAAGTGTGGCGAAATGTTGACAAATTGAATTTGATTCGCTCACGTCAAAGACTCGGGCTCCGTAATTGGCTTACCGCTCGATGAGGTTAGGGTAAATAGTGGTTTCCACGCGAGGATTTCGGTGTCAAATAGTTGCTATGTGACGTTCGTAGTCCGGTCAGGAAAGGAATGATGGTTTGGTGTTTGTTTTGTCTATGTTTTTTAGACTTTCCGATTCATCGATTATTTTTACGTTAAGGTAGTGGTCGTGTCCAATTTTTGACGATTCAAGATTCTTTATTTGCATGAAATATGGTACGTTATGGTGTTACAAATAAAAAAATTCACATATTTCACTGTATCCAGCATACAGCATGCAAACTTAAAATTATACACCTAACACAATGTACTCATAGTACAGTTACAGGTACAGTTAGGTGTATAATTTTACTTTAATTACTTTATAGGTACCTAGTTACAAATACAAAACATTTAATAAAAATAAAATATTATCTTTGGCTATAATTATAGTCTATCAGAATTTAAAATACTCATGTGTAGGTTATAGTAATAAAATTAGAAAAAAATAGGAACATAAGCTAGTTAACCATAACAAATGGGTTTAGATGTCAAGAACTCTTTTATTGTATAGCATACATGATTAAAGAACTATTTCTTCAGTTTCTTTTTAAAATAATTAATTGGTAGTTCTCTGATTTGTTTGGGTATTTAATTAATTATTCCGACCGACATGCTCTATCAATTGTTTAGGATGTATCTCAGTAGTACTTTTCTGTCCCTTTGGTAAGTAGATTTGTGACCTTGCAATTAATATTTAATGACATCTAAATAAATCCATAAATACAAACGCATTATCAGATTTCTGACGGTCGACTAAGCACCGAAAACTGAAAGTTTAACAGTGCATAAATATTTCGAAATTCGTTTAAGTGTCACTTAACGTTAGTATCCACGTACATTCGACGACAAAGATTTTACACTTCGATTAACATTCAAAACAGCCTAAATCCGAAGCAACAACTCACTCCACTAACGTCCAAACATTGTTTTTGCAACAACAGTAAAAGTGGCCATCCGATCAGATACATGTATACCCGTATTATTTGACTGAACAAATCGATAAAAACAGAATGTACCGTCCACTGACCTGTTCGGGGATAATAAAAAAGTTGAATGATACTATGCCCGCCCTATCGGAAAATAGAAGAGGATCTTTAGTTCTTCGAGTCGCCAGTAACAATGTCGTCGTACAGTCGCGGACGGAAGCGATATGTCCCGTATAAAAATTTATATTATTGCTCAACTCGTTGCATGGACTGTGACGTGTGATTCTGAGAAGTTTCCTCTGTTCCTCTGTAATAGGTTTTCGATATCGTGTCTGTCGATGCGTTTAATGGCTTTGTAAATAAAATTCAATGGCACAGAACAATACATTAAACTTAATATTACGTTCAGTTTTGTAACAACAAACTTGCCATGTCATTAGAAGTCATTCTGAAGTAAACGAAACTTTGCAGACTGTAATTAGATATTTCTCATTAACTATGAAATTGTTTGTGTTGTAACTCGATAAGATGAAATTAATAAATTTTTGACACAGAATGACTAAATCTGATATTATTCTAGACAGAGGCACCATTTGAAGGTCTCGATGTAGTTTTTCTCAGTAACAAAGTCATCAATTCCAAATCATCGACTCTATTACATAATAAATCAAAAGGCCATACAAATTGAGTCCGTGACAGTACTTTCGAGGGTCCAAGAGGCCCGGGCGGAGTAAATCCGAAGTCGGCCGAATTCCCGCGAGTCCTCGTTCGAGTTTCGACAAACGGCACGATATCCTTCGGCACCAATAACGACGGACGTCCACTTACTAGTGCATTAAAAATGCAGACATTATCTGTAAAAGGAGTCCTTACTGTATTGTTAACAAGACTCTCATTAGAGATGGCGTATTCGGAATATTATAGTAAGTAGGCTTTTACAAGGAAAAGGGAATTTACTCGTAGCACAAGTAATGTAGTACGTGCTGGTTTGCAGTTAGTTGATTTATAAAAAACACAAGCGTATGATCTAAATGGAAATGTCAAAAATTCTTTATCGTTTTTTTTAGCTATACTGAGTTGTTATGTTTGTATTACAGTGATTAAGTAAATTACTTGTTTTTACGTACCGTACCAAACTTACAAAACATACATACTTTTTCTTCTTCTTGGTTGTTTCCTCAATACTGAGCATCGCGAACACATATGACATACCTCGAAGTTATGAAGTAATTTGAAGTGCGAACCGCATAGAAAAGTACTTTTTTACTAAACTTATACTGTCACTTACGGGATATCTTCCGTGATTGTTCATTATTTTGAGCTCCCGATATTTTGACGCTGTTGTGTTGCAAGCGCCTTGGTCGCGGGATACCAGTCATCTCGCGATCATGGCTCTTGCAACATCCCGTAAATGACAGTGTTAGTTTAGTTGTAAACCGTGAAAGCTTAAAACAGGAATTTTGACTAGTTTCTATTCAAAAACCAAACTTTACAACGCAGATGACGTAATTTAACTACAGTCAAAATTGTAGTGAATCATTTTCATTTCCAATCGGGGTCGTAACGAAAGCTATAGCTTTCTTAACCACCTATAGTCTAAACAAAATCTCATCACTAACACGCATAACACAATGACACAAAACCTTTTAAAACCACATTTTATTTACTTGTATTTATAGCGGTTGCAGTGAGCGGTCGGCTTTACCCTCCCGCACGGAGGATTATGTATTTTATCCTGAATCTCTTACCGATGTCGCTGTGTAATTGTGGATTACTCCCGCTCATGTTTCCATTTGTCCTGCATTCTGTAAGAAGTTTTTATTAGAGTTCTCTCTTTTGATTTGTTATCTTTATTTTGGTGGAAGTTTCTGCCGAATCTGGAAAAATCAGGTGAATAAATAGTAAGGAAGAAATGGTTGTGGCATTTTGCATCATTCCGAAAACAAAAACGTTCCATGACAAAACTGACATAATGTGGGTATTTAATTTACAAAGAATTTAACGAATCACCATGATGCTCATAATCGACGGTTGTATCAGCATATATTTGACTCGACATTTTAAACACACCGGTATCGGCAGCCATATTTAAATATGCATCAAACGCACCGCACACAACATATTTTGGCAGTTCGAATTCCAATTTTAAATCAGACCACATAATATCGAATACTGGCAACAAACACAAATACAAAACTGATGAACATGATTCCGGAATCCTCATTAAACATAATCAAACTAATGTTAGATACAAATTCCGTCGAGTCTTACGCTAAAATAATTTCAATCCACCGAGCAAATATTTAAAGAGACCACGTAATGTGTGCCGTGCCGAAGTTACTTAGACACCGCAGAGCTTGTAAGCAACTTACTTTACTATAAAGGGAATTATTAAGTGGCGTGTCTACTAGTTGGAAAACAGCCCGGCTTTAACCCTTCAGGTGTGTGGGGAGGTTGAAAGTCGAAATTTTAATTGGTAAACAGGAAACTTTGGTGAGCTTACCGTGTTAGTATTGAAACGTTTTGAATGGATGAGTTTTGAACATCGCCTTTGGAATTCTGGTGATGGGTCTCGCCGTGGTTTGGCTGGCGAGAAAATTATGGAGAGTTATTTTAATGAGATGGTTATTAGGAGTACAGAAGTAACTGATATGGTGGCACTAAGCATTGGTTTTGGGATGTTTATACACCGTGACTTTTGAGTCGTCTTACAAAGATGGTCCACTCAATGTGCCCGACATGAAATAGTTGTAAGCGCGATTTTTTTTTTTACCTACTGTAATACGTTCAAAGAAAAATAAATCAACATTAGAAAAAAATATGAAACATCCTGTTAATGATGTTTACGTGTCAAGCGGGAGAATATACCTACCAAGCGCTCGAGTCCAGTAGATCATCGCTCACAACAGGGTGTTTTAACTACGTCATGCGTCACAATATTGAATAATATTTTTATTTTTAAATTATTAAAATCTCATAAATACCTTTTTTGTTATGAATGCTAAGTAGTCATTGGATACATGAAGTGGGCTGCCGTTGTCGCATGAAGAGTCTGTGCTTCGAAGTCTTATAGATGGGACCTAAATTATTTTCAAAATCAAAATGTTTTATTTCATGTAAGTCTTAGGCACTAATAAAACGTCGAAAAAACGTACGTGGTTCGGGTTGGTCGTTTCCTGTGCAGAAGAACCGGCACTTCTCAAAATCAACCAGACATTACGTTTTATTTTTGTCAAAGCTTCATGACATGCTAGTTAAATACGCTGTGTTTGAATGACGTCATACACTACTTTCAAAACACTATAATTTACAAACAAAAAGCAATGACTAAGTAGATGAAGAACTTAATGATCTTTCCAATAATGATGTACCAACATTCATATACCAATAACCTGACCGTGTAATAAAGATCAGCTTAGAGACACTTCAGTGCAAAGCAATATAAAGCTACAACATTAATTCCTCCTTCAATACAGACAAGTTAATATATGTGACGTCGTTAGTTATGAGTGAAATTGATTAATTCCGCCAGGGAGTCGTATTGACTGGACTGGGCAGGAAAGTGAACGGTATGTCCACTTGGTTCGACTGTAGAGCATATAGCGAATTTTCTTCGAACATTATTAAGTTTCTAAAACAGTAAATTAAAAATAAAAACGTTTTCTTAGAAAAAAAATCCTATTTATAATTGTTTAGTAACAAATTGCAGAACACAACAAACGATTTAAAACGAGATGAGGGTAAGGATTCTCAGAATTGTAGTTATTTTTAATAATGTTCTAAGAATTTTATTCTTCTTTGCCTATTTCGTTAAACTGAATAACATGAAGCTTTTCTTCTAATTACAAACTTTCCAAGAAAATATTACAAACACACAGATTACTCAGTTTTCACAAGAACAAACAACACGTTCCTCCCTCCATCACGCCTTGGAAGTAGCAAGTCGTCCAGATAAACGAAGTACGGCTACAATTTTCAGTTCACTTACTGTCCATCTGTACGTATCGTCGAGGGGGTCAGGGGGGCAGCGGGGAGGGCCACCCGGGCTCGCACACGACATTGGTCAAAGTCGAATAATGCCACGACTGGAACTTTTTGATAGGTCCACCGGTAAATGCAGTCAGACATCGGTCAGATTATTGTACCTCTCATACGGGAGGGCACAACTGAATAGTCAAAGGGCCCTTTGATACAGCTCAGCTTTGTCGGCGAAATATATAAATCTAATTACACATATGACGTAATTATATTAATGTCGGAAATGGGTCGCGTTTCAATTATGTGGAATTTGGTGATACATAATAGGATTATCATCTCACGAATGATTGAACAAATCGTGAAGTAGGTTATTTTTGTTCATGTAAAAGTTGATTTTGTTTATGTGGCTACTACAAAAGCAGGTTGTAAAACAGCATCTAAACTTTATTCCGGATTAAGATTACACGGAGGCGCAACATCGAGAAAAGTGGAAGGAATGGGGGTAGCCTTTGCCCAGGAGTGGGACAATTCAGGCAGACAAAAGAAAAAAAAAAGATTACACGCAGCTTTGACACTACGAAATAAAAGACCATACCTAAAGCGAAGATTGGAACTAAGAAACGTGTAAGATTTAAACAAAACCGAACACCATTTTAAAAGTCGGTTTGTTCTAACAAACCTGAACTACCCTCAAAGTGGGTTTTAGCGGAAATGAATAGGAGCGTATTGTCAAGCACGAACACTCGACTTCGCCTATCGCTGACAAAGCTTTATTTGCTGTTTTTCACAAATAGTTGGAAGAGCCTCCCCGGAGGAGCGGAAGGCTACGAACAGGGGTAGGTGCTGTCTTAGTGAAGAACAAGGTAAACGAAGTTTTGAGGTTATGTGAAAGTTCGGCTGCTGATATGAATGAATGAATCTGAAGGGAAAGAATTACAACACTCGCATGTCGTTATATCTATCTTTTTATTTGGACTAGGGGTGATAAAGTTCAGCGCGTCAGATAGTAAAGATACATTTGCATAATTTATAACAAGATTACTTTTCGGATATCGCTACAAATTAGATTTAGTAAGCGATAGTTTTTTTTCTAGTGGCAAAGACGTGCGTTCGTGTTATTCATGTGAAAACAAGCCTAGTAAAACCCAAGAGTACCTAGTTACTTTGTGTAAAACGGCACACAAAACCGTGTTACAAAAAACTGCACAGAAATGAGAAGGTTAAACTACCTACACTTCATACAAAAAAAAACTCCCATTTTTCCGTTACTCGCTTCTGAAATTGAAAAGACGAGCTTCACAGAAAGTACCGAACAACTTGGGACTTTGAAGGTTCGCCTTGTGTAAATAAGAGCGGAAGCCTTCCTTAGGAGGCCCGAGGAGACTGAAGGGGGGAACAGTCGCGAGCAGAAAGCTCGGCGAATAAAGCCTTCAAAAACTATTTAAAGAGGCTTCGGAGGCAATTGGCACGGGACTCCAATGATGGGACTGGATACCTAGAAAATCGCATAGATATAAATTCACGTAAATTTCTCAAAAGTGTACAAGAAACTAATATTTTAAGTGGATGCATCTGTTGAGAATGTACACAGCAAGAGCAATAAGGGAGAGTGGACCATTTTGAATAGCCTGGCTACGGGTGTATTCGGTAATTTACTCATGAAGCTATTGCGGTGAAAGCGTGTACAGAATATGCAAATCACTTACTTATTTCATGTCAACTAAATAAATCATGTTTATGAATAGATTAATATGATTTCTTGCATGTCGAGTTAGTTAAGAAGTTAACAGCTGATACACAGACTGGGTATTATCAAACAAAAAAAATGACAATTTTGGCAATATACTTGTAAACGTCGCTAGAAAACCGTATCGACCAAAGTTCACAGTTCAATTATCCCAACTACCAACCACGAGAGTTAATCGTCATATTGAAAATAATAACTCCATCAGCGTTGGATGCAATATTCAGCGCTGAGCGTAAACCAGCGGAACTTCCTGTTTGTAGCGAAGTGCGGAAATTCAATTATCCGACGATAAAAGTGCGGGGCGGACGGTAGTGATGCCAAGTTCCCGGAATGCCCCGGGCCGCGCCGGGTTTTAGATACAAATATTAATACGATATATTTTTTTCTTCGTGATTTATTTGGATGATTTTTATAATCTGTTTGTGATTCAGTTGTCGTTAGAGATTATTGCTGGTCGTTTTGTATTTGTGGAGGATGTTAGTATTCTATTCTTTTTTGTTTTACTGTGTTTTTTAACAATATTAACCTTAGAATCAATTGTAAGCGGCATGTCTAATAGGATTTCTCATCGACAGTGTCGAACTTTAATATAATTGTTCCCTGCTTGAATATAGAAATGAGACTTGAGCAAGAATTAATGCTTCAGTAACCAGTAATTAAGGCTGAGCTTTTTCTGTCAGTGAGCTATTTTAAGATTATTATCAAGTAGACTACTTCTCCGTCTATAGAAAATCATTCTTTACATTCGAAAATAATAACATGTTTTTACATTCTTTGAAGCTCATTGACAGTTCGAAGCACAAACTGCCGCCATCTTTAAGATGCTCTATTCTATCCCGTAAAACATGTAAATCCCGCAGCATATGTTCGTTGGCAACACTAGCGGGGTGGCCGAGGGCGGGCAAGGGGCGGTCTGCCCGCGCTAGAGACGTGCCTTATGAACTTGAATTTTCGCGATTTTACTCTCATCATAGATATTATTTCAAATTTCTCGGAGAAATTCTGTTCTCTATGCACTGTTTATGATTAGTTTGTAAGTTGGTGCAGCTTTTGTATTAAATATTGTGTTACTTTATGTTTTCCGTGTTACAAGATTTCTACTATTTGTTTATTTGAATTGTAACTTTATGTTAAAACATTAAAGGTGACCTTGCCTTGCCTTGCCTCGAATATACAAACGAAATAGCCAAAAAAGGTGAGTACATCTAAAATCTAATATCCCAATAACCCGCAGTCCTAAAAATGTTTAACGCAAAAAATCATTCCTCAAAAACCAATAAATAAAGCATCAAAATATGACAGCCTCCACCATATTAGTAGGTATGTAATACGTCTGCAATATAAAATGCTATGTCACGATAAAAGTCGATATGAAAACTTTCATAAGCCGTAGCAATACCCCGTTTACTGTACATCGCTGGTATAAAAAGTGACGTTTCGTACGCAGTAGTAAATAATAAGCCGATGGAAGGCGTGTATATAAAATTTTTAGGGTTCGATAGCGAAGTGATAATGGAACTTTTATTGCTCGAATTATTCCCGGATTACTCCTCATACGGTCTACATGGAAATTCGGAGCCATTATGCTTATGAGTTTGCATGTAGGAATGAATATTTCTTTGTTTTATAATATTCGTATTCGTACTTTCTTATTCGGTAACAGAATTTTATTGCGATTCTTTACGAACAGAATTTAAACGGTTATTAATAGTTCTTGGTCAATCTATCTTTACCAATATTTAACTATTTTAGTTAAATATTGGTAGCATTGTATAAAATATCTGTGAAAGATCATCATTCAAACTCTAGGATCAGTCAAAGCTTAAGTTAGTGGGCTAAACTCAATGTTACCAAGACAGTACGTTTCGAATTGTTGACTGTTTCAAACTTCGAACCGATATCATCAGCTACAACACATTGTTTGAAACTCTATCAATGCATCTCACTCACACTTTCAATGTTACAGTTACTGATGTTCCCATGAATACGATATCAGAAAGGTATATAAAGATGTGTCAGAAGAATTCATAAACTTGGATAGTTTTACCAAAACTGCAGAGTCGGTTGAAAGAAAAGCATCTATCAATGAATTTATGTGCCGACAGTAATGTTATTCGACTGTTGATCTGAAGACGACATAAAAACAAGAATCTATCAGCTGCCGTCGTCATAAAAGTCATCTATAGGAAATGGATGATCTGTTTTGATGGTGTCCTTGCTTGAGATGCTTGTAGGATGTGGTCAACTTTCACTAAACTTGTGGCACCGTAGTCATAATTTAGGTACACTTGCTGTTTTTACTTTTGAATTTTCTGTCATTTCGTAAATAATAACAGTCGCTCGGGTCGATCTTTAGGTTAAGCCGTGATTGCCTAGGTTGGTCTGTGGATTGGTGACCACCCATTACTTACCGAGTTTCCTCCGTGCCCGGGTGTCATTTGTAGATCTTTGACAGTCGTTAGGTAGTCAGTGGCCCAAAAACTCTGACAACCAGACTTACCAAGGATTATCGTATTACCCAGTACTAACTGGGTTGTGGAGGTCAGATAGGCAGTCGCTCCATATAAAATACTGGTATTCAGCTGCATCTGGTTAGACTAGAAGCCGACCCCAATACAGTTGGAAAAAGGCTAGGCAGATGATGATCTCTAATGCCCGACTTCATCCACTGCTGGGTATAGGCCTCTCTTTGCTTATGTAAAGCTCCACGTACTTGCGCCAGCCTCACTTTTATACCATCTACATATTATTAGGAGTTATATTATTAAGTTTATTTAATACATCCGAACGACCGTAACATTTTATGCAACCCACCAACATCAACAACTATAAATCCCATATGTAAATACGCGTACTTACCCAAATGCAGAATCCGGTACACTTCCAAAAATTCCCCGGCACCCGCAGTAATTGAATATAAAAACCGCTGGAAGCTCCAAAACGAACTTTGACACTTGCCGAGTTTGTTTTTATTTTGGTCGTCCGGCACGTAAGGTCGATAAATTTCATGGTGCTTATGTGGACGTCAGAGGCATTACTCTTGGACCCTCGAGACTTCTCCACCAAATTGGCCGGTCACGCCTCCTAGGTGGTGCTCCCGAGCCACTCTCGATGGCATACTTTTTGTTTTTATCGCTTGACAAATGTCTGTTGTGGTTATGCTTTATTGTGTGAGTTTTGAGTAATGATTATGCGATTTTGGAGACTTTTAGCTGGACGTTTTGTTGATGAATGTCGTTTTGATGGAAAATGATACCTTTTTTGATAGAATATGTCCAAGTGAGGCTTACAGGAGTGCTTGAAAATCAACAGAAATTCTTAGGATAAAAAACTATGAGTCTTTGAAAGGTTTTGAAACTTATAAAATATTTTAATGATTCTCGATATCAACCACCTCATTAGTACCATGAAAATTAAACACTGCCATTTGAATACAGACAATATGAAAGTTCCAAATTTCATTAACAGTCGAAAACGTTTCAGTCGTCCCAAAAGCTCCACATAAAGAGCTAAAACATTCCACCATCAGCGTAAATTCGTTTAAATCTCAACTAACAAGTTCAACTTCGCTCGCTCAGCTCTCATCGCTTAAGCTAAGCCAGTTTCGAGCAGGTATGAGTTCATCACCCAACAAGCTTTTGACTCGCGAAACTATTTGTTAAGTACTTCTACCGATTGTCAGGTCCCAGAATGTCGCCTATTACGTTCGTCTGAGAGGCAATTTTGGATGGGCAATTTCGGTAAAACATTGAAGTTATGCCGAATAAACTTTTAATAGGAATGTGGTGGTTGCATGCCCTTTTTGATATTTGGAAGATATGTATAACTCGAACGAGGCTTGGGACGTTTTTGTTGAACGCTAGGTAAAACATTTCTTGGGCACTAAGGAATAGGATAAAGTTAAAGGATTTGTTTCATATCCTTTGATATTTTTGCACAGATGTGGTCCTTGAAAATTTATGTAAAAACAAATCACAATTTATTAAAACGCTCGACGGAAGAATTCGAGTCTAAATACCTGCCCCGCACCGTCGAGGGTTAAAATAATTTATTCATAGAGTTTTAACTCTAATTTAATAAGCAAATACCTACTTTCATTAGAAGCTCAATTTAATTACGAAGCTTTGTAAAATGCAGCTGGCACTTTATGTTATTATCCTTTTTTACAAAATCAAAGCAAAAATCCTGCTCATAAAAATTACATTGTTTGTTCATTTTAATCTGCTCATTAGTCTTGAACAAATTCAATGCTTTATGCTCAGTCATTCCTCAACATTTAATTACAAAAGCCTTCAAGTATTAGACTGACAGCGCCATACAAGCGCACTCTGACTGAACGGCTGAACTCGAGGAGACGGGAGCTCATGCATTACGAATACGTCATTCCTCAGTACAATTTTACGACACGACTTTTATTGAGTTCAGAAGTACCGACAGGTGAGTTATGGCATCTCATTATAGATATGTCTATGGATGTTTTTGGTGTATATGGCGAGAAAATAGATTTAGGTAGTTATGAAGTAGATTTAACGGTTCAAAAAAAAAACAAAATATTTTATTTCACATAGGCCTAGATGGGCACTTATAAAACGTCGACATAAAGGTGTATAAAACGTCGACAAAAACGTGCACGGTTCGGGTTGGTCGTTTCCTATAGAGAAGAACCGGCAAGAAACTCCATGGTTACTCTTTTCAAATCATTTGGTATTACAATATTATCATGGTTACAGCATGGTTGAAGGTCGGAATGGGAAAAAAAATCTCAGAAAGGTAATTCCAAAGGATTTGTTTACACGTGCGATACATTTAAACTCAGACACCAAATAATGATTTTATTCTGTAAGTTTCCTGTGTAAAAATAATAATACCGATAGTCCTTTTTCTAAAGATAAAACTGTACAATAAAAGGATAAAAGTTAATTGTTAATATTCTTTTATTCCACGATTAACAAAAGAAATCTTGAATCCATTCTTATTTTATGAATTCACAAAACAGATTGATTCCTTTGACGCTTTCAATCAAACGGTAAAAAATGGCCTAATTCTCGGCAGAGACGAAAATAAATCAACTGTAGGAATCTAGATAATATAGGCATTGAATGGAATAAGTTAAAAGCAGGCTGGAATAAAAGACTAGGCGATGTTAAGGAAAAAGGAATTAAAGTTAAAGAAGTTTTCGGAATACAGGGCGTAAACGGACCCTTCACGAAGCCGTCAACCAAGCATTATGTACATCAAACTAAGTCACCCCACGCAAAAAATATTGCTGGGAAACGATTTTTTTTTTGGAGTGAAAAATCACTTTTTACGGTAAAACTCAATGTAACGCGCTCAAAACTTGGTGCTGATGGATGCTTTGAATAGCAAAAGGGGGCATGGAACTTTGACCTCCAATATCTCAACTAGAAAGTTCCCAGGTATGGTCCAGGACAAAAAAATGATTGCAATGATGGGGAAAATAAGTGCCTTTCGGCTTCGTTAAAGGTCTTTTTACACCCTTTATAGTTTGTGAATCACGAGGTTCCGTATAAAAACGACTTCTGGTCATGGGTCATCGCGTCCAGAACCAAAATCAAAGTACATGACAAGTCAGTTTTTCTGTCTGCTTCTTCTCTGTCCTAGTCATGTATTGCAGTTGATTTTAAAATTATGTTCAGTTTCAGTCTTTGCTTTATTTTTGAATATTTTTATATTTGACATCATTTTTGTCTCACTCGTGACTGTTGCTGTCGCTGTTGCAACAACTTTATTTGTTTTTCTTTCTTTGGAGGCCTTCTCTCTGCGGGGGGATTGGGGATTCCACGACGCATGAGCAGTATGGGTGGGTTACATTTCACCAAATCTCCGGTTCTAGGACATGCCAGTTTCCTCACTTTGTTTCCTAACACCGTTTTGAGAGCATCATTTATGAAATCATTAACAGAAGCTAATTCTCTCATATAAACCTACGATATACAACTCGTTACCAAATTATAACCGAACAAATTCTGACTCTGCACTAAACTCAAAAACAATCGACTCGAGGTGAGTCGATAAAACTTAACAAACTACACAATCCTCAAGTCCAAGTCTAGACTCTATTTATATTGGCTTATTAGTGTTTCAGGAATTCAGTGGATCGCTAAGTTAGTTGCGGGTCAAATTATGAATCTCAATATTACAAAGGGGGTCGTCCCAAGCCCCGGGCATGGCGCCCAATCGAATATTTATGAGAGAAATTCACAGCTGGTAAAACTTGAGTACGGCCACGCTTTGCCACCGTAATAAGCTGATGTTTTATTTGTTGCGCGCTTCTATTTATTTTTTTAGGTCGTCCCGTGTAATTTGTTTTATTAGTTTTAGGAGGTATTAAAATTTAAAAAATGTTATTTGTGCACGTTTTTGATTTTGATTGCTGTAGGCTCTGATTCGGCTTTTTGAAATGTTATAAGTGCACTTACAATGTCATAAGTATCATACCCCACTTTTACTGGTTTGAAATTAAACTTAACTTTTAATTAAATCGACTTCTCACGAATAATTGTAAATGACGCCATACAGTAAACAAACCCATAACTTTGATTTCAGCACAAATATATATACTATACACAATACACGCTATATTCATTAGCAACAAAACTATCATAATTATGACTTAATCAAAAATGATGCATCCACTCTCAGACTTTAGACAAACACTCTAAAACCCACATTTATAGAGTTTGTCGACCACACAGACGTTTGCAGTACAACTTATATCTGTTTGTTCTGTCCCTTAGATATTTACTCATAAGTATATTAAATTAAAGTGCCTTTTTCAACAATTATGGGTCATTAAATTCTATGTCTCTATGGTAACTGCTTTTAACAAAGCTGCCAGCGTTTTGAGTACAAATTCCCTTTTAAAATCTCAAAGCAAAGAAACATTGTGATGACGTCCTCTTTCTCTCAATTAACTCGCTTTTTTTCCTTTGCTATTACTTCGGCTCCTTCTAAAAAGTAATAAATGTCGCAAATATTGTGCAATATCTGCTGGTTGTAAAGTGAGGCTTATTTACATAAAGGTGTGTGGAAAACGTGACAATTGTTTTGTCCTTATATTGGGACTATGTCGTGTGAGCCGTTGATACTGTGAACGGAAGAGGCTTTGTTTCGAGTCCTTTTTTAACCAACGATAAAAGAAGGAGGTTATTAAGTCGACGCGTATTTTTTATTTGTAAGTACTACTTTTTACATAAAAGTCCGTTTTGGACAATTCTTTAGTAATATGGTCCTATGTACCTACTTTTAAAAAGTAAATTGTATTTCAAACTGTATGCTTTTTAAGAATTTTATTAGTCAAAGTGAAAATCAATAAATTAGGTTACCCAAGTTTATTACTATTAAGTTAATTGAATATCATATTATTACTCATCATGTTTATCTATCTTGTTTGTTAAAGTACATTCGATCATTACTGTAGACATCACTTAAAATAATTTATTTGATTTGTTGATTCATGAATTTTATAGCTTTACAGATATATGACATATTTAATGCTAAAGAAATGCCTGTAAGTAATTAATCAATTTATTTTCGATTATTTAATAATGTTAGATAATTCAATTTAAAAGCAATATCTAGAATCCAACATGGATGCCGAAAGAATACCAATGACGAACCATTTTTTTTAGTTTGAAAGCAATCAGACGTACAAATAACTTCTAGAACAAATTAATCATTATTTCGTTTTAAAAGAGATAAAGGTAGACATAATTCCGAGAACTACGTTCAAACCACATCCGCGAGAATCCGACGTCCATTATATTTTTCATGTCCATGCAAAAAAATACCTATAACTAATTAATTTTATTTCCTATTTTCTGATCCCCAAGATACAGACTAACGTCTAGTTTAGAAATCATCGTTCAAATTGCTATGTATAATGTACATGATTATTAATAAAAAATTTGAATGTTGTTTTAAAATCTATAAACGAGACAAAATTCCAGGAACTATGCCCAAACCACATCCAGAATCCGACGTCCGTCCGTTCAAATAGCACCCAACTCGCGTCCACGGAATAGGTCCGTAAGGTTTCAGTGGTTGAGAAACCGGCCCGTTCACCATAGCAATAATCATTTATCGGCACCACGTTACCGGCATACGTGACGCGGTTCCGTATAGGGACTTTGAGAGCACCGCCTTTTGTCAAGACCTCTCTCAAAGCCTCCCGTTTACTGCCAAAACGGTTTAGTGTTTCAATAGCTGTCTTTGTTTATGACGTTTCGGTCCGTTTCGGTGTGCGTTTTGACCCGTTTTGGAAAATGTATGGATTTTTTTATGATCTTTGATAGTGGGTGGACGTTTGAACGGTTATAGGGCTTAATTTGGTAGGGTGTGTAATATTGTTGAGCTACTAAAAATTCTTAGGTATTCAAACATAACTGCCATGGTTTATTTTTATTTTTTAACTGTATAAGATATTTTTACTGTAGACGCTCTTTGTAGATTTTGTAACAGTATTTTGATTGAAAAGAGTGTCCATGGAGTTTCTTGCCTATTCTTCTCCATAGAGCTCTATGCCTTAGAATGGGCAACTACAGTAGGTACTTTCACAAGTTATTATGTCTTGTGTCTGTGACTGTAGCTTCGCTCTTTGTTTTTTTCTGACATTCCAAAGTGCCTGTAATGATCTAATTGAAATAAATGCTTTGAGTTTGAGTTAACATTACGTCTTTTTTCCCCGAAGGTTTAAGCAGAGGGTACTCCCATAATTCACTAATTGGAGGAAGCCTATTGCCCGGGTATACACCTAGACAATTTCCTGATGGATAAACCCAATAATATTTGTTCCAATCCGAGAAATGAACCCCCATGCCATATTCGAGTACTAAAATAAGAATTACATACTTATGTAGTCAATGTTCCATGACCCAAATAAAACACACTCAATTAACAAACACTAAAAACTTAACATACATAGCCTTAAAATTAACCCCAATAAATCCGTACACCAACTCGAAAATTTCAACCCTTACCCACCGCAAATCATCCATAAAAAATATAATCCAGAGCACAACAGTTCACAAGTTGTAAATAGAAACAAATGGGAAATTACAAGTGAAGTGTTCCTTATTAGCGCGGTTTCATGTCCGGGGTGCGTTGGGGGTGTGGGGTGGGGGTGTAAAGGGGTGTCTAATCGGGTTAGTACGTACGCGTGTTTACACCGTCGCACATACAACGCTTGACTTGCATTTCAGTTCAGATGTGAAGGTGTTGAAGATAATTACTCACTCGCTCGTTCGTTTGATTGTACGAATGCTCTTGTAATCGCGCTTTGTAAATTAGGCTGCGATTAGTTAATTAGGTCGCGCCTGGTGATCTGGAAGGGCGAATATTTGGTGAACGTACTCGAGATACGGATTTTGGGTGATTTGAAATTAGGTGTTGATGAAGTTTACAGTTCTCTCTAAACGCCAGTTAGTGATATAACAATTTCTGTCAACGTGGAGAACGCCAAAATCGAATAGTCTCCCTATTGTATTGGTAAAAAAATGGAATGTAAGTTTACGGGAAAAATACTTTAAAAAGAACTAAACTCAATTCAACTTTCTAAAAAAGCAAGCTCCATCATTATTGCGCCGATTTAGGTAGTATCTTATGTAGTCTGAATTTGGTCCAACATTTATTGGGCTCTGTTGGTGAAAATATGTAAAATTGTTTATAAGTAAAACAAGATCGCGGTCACCATCATCATGTTCCTGTCCTTGTCCCATGTTGTTTGGGGTCACACGTTTTTTTCTTCCATTCCTCCCTGTCAATCGTCACGCTATTGTTTACTCCTTTTTCCTTCATATCATTCCTCACACAAACCACCTTTTGGTCTTCCTCTCCCTCTCCATCCATCAACATCAAAAACGATATGGCGGTAATAGTTCCAATTTCGGCCACAAGCCCAAAAAACCTTGAAAAGCTATATGTTTTATTATTGGAACAGATTAAATCAAAGTCATTATCATCTGCCTAGCCTTTTCCCAACTATTTTGGGGTCGGTTTCCATTCTAACCGGATGCAGCTGAATACCAGAATTTACATGGAGCGACTGCCTATATGACCTCCCACAGACGACCTGAAAGGACAGTCAACATCTACAGTTGACAGCCGGGACCAACAGCTTAACGTGCTTTCCGAGGCACGGAGGAAATTCAGTATGTAATGAGTGGTCACCCATCCACAAATCAACCGAGGCAAGTGCGGCTCAACCTGAAGAACGAGCCGAGCAGCTGTCATTATTTAGCCACGAGCTTCTCTATTGAACCAAATTCGATAACATCGAAGTCAAGAAACATAATATTATCTACTCACTCAATATCTCCAACTTTTCTTGACAAGCAACAGGCACCTTTGTTACAGTTTCTCATCATGTAAGAAAATCCCCATGTTCTAATTAAACGCAGACTATCAAAAGGCAGGAACTATATACATTGCTCGCTGCACATAGCAAACACTGTCCTCTAAGTGTAAAGTACCCTATGTAAACAGCCATGTAAAGCGTAATAGTTTCCGCTTTCCCCGCTTTCCTGTTGAAACTTTGCGGGGAGGAAATTCGATCAGGCTGTGATTAAAGTGCGAGAGATTTTGTTAGGATACTCTTTTTTGCTGGAGGAGTGAGCAGGTTCTAATGTAGTATTTTAAGATTAATGGTCGACTTTTAAGAAGTATGGTAAGTAGAGATTATTTAATTTATTTATTTTTGAGTTCCACCACCACAATAATTATGTCATTAATATTGTAATTTCGCTCATCACACTTAATAAAAGGTATATCATCATCTGCCTAGCCTTTTCCCAACTATGTTGGGATGGGAACCCAGTTAGTACTGGGTAATACGATACCTATTGGTAAGACTGGTGGTCAGACTTCCGGTATTATCTGTAACAACTGTCAAAGATCTTCAAATGACAGCCGGGACCAACGGCTTAACGTACTTTCCGTGGCACGGAGCAAACTCGGTATGTAATCGGTCGTCACCCATCAACAGACCAAACTAGGCAAGCGCGGCTTAACTTGAAGATTGATCCAAGCGGCTGTTATTATTTAGCACGAGCTTACTAAAACGCACACTGCTGGTAATAGACACTCTCCTTTACAACTTAAACTAACTGCTTTCGTGTCATCATACTATGTGACGGTTTGGACCGAACTTTTGCCCTTTAAAAGATGTTTGAACTCACCTTTGTCCAATATAATTCTTTTTGTGCCAGTTAAGTATCTGTGCGGTGCGGTAGATCAAGGCGATACAAACACACGATTTTATTTAAAATCTCGTATCTTATTGTAACATTCGTTATTAAAATAGTAAAATAAAAACATTGTTGGTGTCCTGAAACATTTAATCATGGTCCAACTACTAGTGTTAGGTCTAAGTAGGTTAGTTAACCGTCTCATAGTGTAATATAGTTGCCGATATAATTCCAACTTCGGAGTCCCAAAGGTGCAAGCTGGGCCAAATAAACGGATACAATATATTAGTGCACTAATATGACCTATAAATTATATTAGGCAGTAATAGTGCAAAGTTATTGGTAATTATTTGATCTCCGTTGGGGCGGCATACTTTAAAGAAAGGAAAGTTCGAGCAGAGATACCATCAGGGGTGGTATTTTTACTTGTTCTTCTTAGCGTGTCTATGGAAATCTAAATTCTGTCGGCCCAGAACTGAGCTACTAGTTTGGGGCTTTCGGTAGCGTCCATCAGTTCATAGTTTGTGGAACAGCATCACATTTACCCTCCTGGGGAGAGTCATTAATGAATCTCCACCTGAGCAGGTTTATTTTCACTTAAACTTAATCGTTGCGGACTGCCTCGTTGGTCTAGTCGTCGCAAGCGCGACCATGAGGTCCTGTTTTCTATTCCCAGGTCGGGCAAAGTGTTATTGGGTTTTTCCTTTAGGAATTTCTCAGTAGCAGCCACGGAGTCTGGATCTATGCGCGGTTGATGGCAATCTGCACGCCCGGCGCCCCCTATTACATGGGACTTAAATATAACTGGCAAAATGTGGGTGTATTTATTAGGCACACCTCAGTTTAACGCATCGGGGATAACAGGCAAACTCACTCCAGTCGTTTCACAGTTATTATTCCTCCGCCCTTGCATTATTTTCAAAATCAAAGTGGCATTTAACTCGTAGCAATAAGGTGGTTGTTAGGTTGATATCACTGACAAGTCTGTCAAAATGATAGAGATCTTTTATTTTCGTGCCTTTAAGGTTACTGTTGGACTATAGCTGCCAGGGGTAAAATACTTGTGAAAGGACTGTAACACCCAGTAGTAGGAACGAATATAATTGACGGACGATCCAAATGAAATGCAAGTCAAGTGGAACAACTGGAAGTCATGGAGAGAGGCCTTTGGCCAAGTGATGCAATTAGCTGTCGATAATTAATTCAACTAATCATATCATCAATCATTTTAGTTTACGCGCGATTCATAATTTGTTGGCTAATTTACAGGATTTTACTTATAATAAACTTATGGCTAAATAAAGGTTCACATGTTTAGACAAAAAAAATAATTATTGAAATTGAGGAGCTCGTGGCTAAATAATAACAGCCGCTCGGGACGATCTTTAGGTTAAGCCGTGCTTGTCTAAGTTGGTCTGTGGTTGGGTGACCACCCATTACATACCGAGTTTCCTCCGTGCCTCGGAAAGCACGTTAAGCAGTTGGTCCCGGGTGTCATTTGTAGATCTTTGACAGTCGTTAGGTAGTCAGTGGCCTGAAACGTCTGACAACCAGTCTTACCAAGGGGTATCGTATTACACAGTACTAACTGGGTTGTGGAGGTCAGATAGGCAGTCGCTCTATGTAAAATACTGGTATTCAGCTGCATCCGGTTAGACTGGAAGCCGACCCCAAAATAGTTGGGAATAGGCTAGGCAGATGATGATGTTTAGACAAAAAATTATAATAAGAACTTTTGCGACCAAGAATTTTCTTATAAGTTAATATTTTCGTGAATACTAAAAATAATGTAATGTAATGTATGTAGAGAGAAAGCCATATTTTCTCTTTTGATTCCCAAACAATACTCAAATACGTTTCAGACAAATCTTCGCCATCCTTTTATCACCAGTAATTTCCACTGGCTTCCCAATATACTCCATATATACCTTTTGTAACAGCAGCAGAGACACAGGTAAATTGTGTCAAAAATGTTCAATACACGGCCATCTGGTCTGTTTCTTTGTTTTTGCGATATGTACTTCTTTTTGTGATGTCTCTCCGACTGGTAGCTACTCTGCGTTGTTTATTTCTTTTATCCGTTTTGAGTCAAAACGAGAACTTTTTTTCCTAGACTGGTAATTCTGGTTCTGGACTCATTTCATTAGTCAATATTTTGGAATTTGTTTGCTGTTACTGAGGATGTGATTAAAATTTGTGCTTGGTCGAAATGTACTTGCCATGTATCAGCGTGATTTTCAATAATTAAGATTAAAGATTCTGAGTTTCTCTCAATCATATGAAAAACTGTTCTGAAAAATGTTCTGAATCAAAAATATATAAGACGTGTTGCATTAACCCGCACTGGGCCGGCGTGGTGGATTACTACCAATTTTTAAAGAGGAGGCCTGACTATGCGTGTGACTGCAGATTACACTTGAAACTATGACCTGGCCCTGCAGTCTCGACATTAGATAGCGACAAAAATCGGTCGCTAAGTCGTATCGTTGTCAAATTCCTTTAATAGATTTTCTACTTTATTTCCAATGCATATGGTTGAAAATCTATTAAAGAAATTTGACATCGATTACACTTAACGACCGATTTTTGTCGTTATATTTGTCGAGACTGCAGTCTAGATGTGGGCCTGATGTGAACTAAAGTAATCTTATTATATAACCCCTTCTTACCGTTGATGCAGATATTGCTAATTGCGCTTTCCGGCAGTCTTTATCTTATATAAAGTGTATGTGTGCATGTGTTAAGTGGGTGTTGTGTATTATTCTGTTTCAAAAAGTAGGCCACCGAAAACCAAACCCATATAATCCATATCTATACGACAATATTTATTCATAAATACAACCGCCGGCTCCACGTACGACAAGAACTGCCGTGTATCGAGTTGGCGCAAGTTCGCAAAATTCCTGCCGCTTGAAGCATGTCGCACCTAACTTAATTAAATTCTATTATACTGAGAGCGAAGATAAATAACTCCCGCCCGTTAGACGCCCCTGAACAACTTGGAGAGTTGAAATTTAGAAAGAATGAAGTAATTTCTTTTGTGGAGGGCGTAGTTCAAATGAACGAGACGTAATTGTTGCTGTCTGTCTCTGTGATGGGGAATGTTGATGGTGTTGACGGTTTTTTTTTTATAATTTTGAAGACACTTTTAAGGTACAGACAGCCACTGCAACCGCAACGGCAAATCCCAATTGCAAGCCAACCGTAGCGACTCGACTGGTTCCTGTAGAACTCTATGAAAACGCTCCCATAGATGGCGATATTGCCGTCTCTTGCTGTTTTCAAAAACTTTAACCGTGTCGCTATGGTCTTTTGAGGTGAAGGGGTGGCTTTGCCGATATGATTGCAGTGACAATCGCCTAAATTTGTAATTGTCCTTAAAATGTTATCCAAACACAGTCACATTTTTATTCCCGAAATGTTGTCGTTGGATTTCCAAAAAACCATCTTCACTTTTACGACATCATTCACTCCCACAAAAGCACAAATCCAAGAACATCTCATAAAAATAACCACAGAACTGTTACGAACGAGCGCTTTTAAACAGTGCAAAGTGAGTTACGTATGCACGTAGACCACGCTACCCCGTGTCCCGTAGTTAAATGCAATTATCTGTATTACAGCGGAATGACGGCTGTCTTCTCCTGCCGCTGCGCTCCTGGTGGCTTCGAAGTGAATAAGGATGTAGTTTTGAGGCCAATTTAGATGAGGGGTAGGGTTATTCGATTTAGCGGTGATGATTATGACCGTGATGGAGTCTGAGGTTTACTTGTAATATGGACACATTGGATAATGAAAACAGAGGTATTCATTAATTTAAAGGGTGTAAAAAGACCATTAACGCAGCCAAAAAGCACGTTCTTCCCGTCATTGCGATCATTTTTTTGTTCTAGACCATACCAGGGAACCTTCTATTTACGGAGATATTGGGGGTCAAAGTTCTAACTTTTTCATAAGTTTTTTTTTAAATACATGTTTTTAATTAAGATTTTTACTTAAAACACCTCCACGACCCCCGTACTATTACATCTATCCATCAGAACAATGCTTTGAGTGCGTTACAACGAGTCCTACTGTAAAATGTGATTTTTCACCCCAAAAAAAAGTCGTTTCTCAGCAATATTTTTTGCGTAAAGTTACTTAGTTTGATATACAGAATGCAGGGTTGATGGCTTCGTGAAGGGTCTATTTACACTCTGTATATTAAATGAACTTTGACTTTGGCTTGACAAAAATAAAATAATTATAAAAAATCTTCAAAATTCATTACCTACGTCTTAAAACAAGATAAACTCTTTCTACTAGATGCCTAATAAATTACAAAAGAAACTTAAATTACACATCAAATTTCATTATAAAAATCCAATCTAAATACCAAATTAAGTCAGTGCAGCGAACTTTCCACAAAAATTCACAAAAGAAAATTCGCTGCCACCTTCATTACAGACGAATCTAGATCGAAAACTTTTTGAACAGAACCTCATTCGTGCACCTATACCTTTTCATGCAATTGTCCATTTGCCCTCGCAAATAAAGGAAACTCTTCCAAACTCACAAGATTTTATCTGTCCAAGTCTCAATATTACTGTCTGGAAGTCAGTGTTAAATGTTTGTGACGGGGAGGATATAAAAGGCATAAAGGGTGCTGGTGCCTCCTCACAATATCCGTTGCTGCAACTAAACTATTCTCTTTAAACGTTTTGTTCTTAGATTGGATAGGAACACGTGATCTTATAAATTTGTCGTCGATTGTACGAAGCTGTGTTACTTGTAGGAGAAACGTGTTTTGAATGTTGGGTGATAAAATTCGGTTTTTAAAGCAAAAATAATTTTCCAAAAATATGAATTTGGAAGGCAACTTCAACTGAAACGAAACCCCACAAAACGAAAAATGGAAGAAACAAAAGGGGTGTTGAATCTCGAAAGCTTATATCCAATATTGAGGAGAAAAAGTCCGATAAAGTACGTAAAGGTAATCCAATCCGTTTGGGCGGCATTCGAACTCGGATAGAGTGGATTAAGAACAGTTGTTAGTTCAGAACCCCTTACAGCCCTCGCGAGCTCCTTGATTGAATCAACTAAATCCATAATCTTATCCACCAACGTTACTGAAATATGAAATTTTACAGATCTCAACAAAAATCGAGATCAAAAATGCTTTTATCGCTTGAGTATTTGAATTTGTAGCGGGCTTATCGTACTTGAGCGAATATTCTTAAAGGTATCCCGTGAAATCGTTCGTGTTCGCAACCTGAGCATAGTGACCCGAAGTCCAAACATGTTTATGCGAATTTTCTGCTGACGCAACATTTTTGTGCGTTCAACTGTAGGTTAAGTATTTGGCTTTATGTTACGGGATAGCTTTATAAATTGACGAATTATGATGGAATAAAGTAAGGTTTAAAGAAGATAATAATATTCAGTATTCGATGTTATGAAAGCTGTTTGTTTAGATAAAGGTAATAGCAAAACCTAAGTTAGTAAACTCAATGTATTTGAACATGTTGTGCAAACATTTGAAATGAAAAACTTATATAAGAAAATGAGGCTGTAAAATATACAACAGTATATAATAGCAAGTTTTCCCCTTTAATAACATTGTTGTCTCAGTTACCGAAAGCTATTACCTGATATTACAAATATATTACATAGTAGTGTCTAGTATTTACCTAAATCCCGCACCCAATATCGCCAGCAAATTATATTGAAAACTTTCCACTGTAACTTTGTATATTTTTGTTCTAAACATGGTGTAACATGTAAGCAGGGTCGCGTCAGTTTGTTTTTGGCAGGTCCAAATGAGTAATAGTAAACTGGAGACCCATTCGTGCAACTTCCCTTTGTTTTGTATTGAAAATTTGTTATTGAATAAAGGTGCTAGGGCAACAGAAAAGTATTTGTGTGAAGAATGACAGCTTGATGGATTGACCCTGATTAAGTTATTTATAAGAAAGTTCCGAACAGAAGGGCGGCGCAAATAAATATGGCCGGAATTTGCATTCACCAAGTTGTAACAGGTAATTGTGCGAATGTTAAAGGAGCAACGTTTGTTTTATAAGTTTTGGAAATTTGTGAAAAGTTGGATGGTGGAGCGTCTGCGTAATGCCTCGCGAACGAGATATTTTTTCTCTAACATGATAAAGTTTTGAAGGAAGATTTTGTTCGCCTGCTTTACAAGGAAGTGTAATAGATTTTGAGGTAATATTAAATGAAAAACTAAGATAAATGGTTGGGGCGTTTTCTACAATGATTGTTTGGTATCGTTTCCATGTTATTGTATTTCTCTGGTTTGACTAATTCGTTGTTTTCTATTTGTTACAGGTAAGTTGACATCGTACAGCATCCTAGCAAATTGCATTGATAATGTTGTAAGTAAAGTCTAGTTTTCTAAAAATATTTTCAACGATAAACAACCTTTCTTCCTAATAAATATTTTTTTTTCGCTACTATTGTTTTGTAAACTAATCCACTATAGCTAAGAACATCAACACAAATTGAGTCAAAGCAACATCAAATTCACTTCAACATCTCACACATACTCGAACGAAATTCTTTTCAAAATTAAAAACTGAGGATACAACAAAAGGAGTGACAAGCATTCGAAATGGACCTTCGCGAGCACTCTTTATCAGCAGACAAAGAAGTCTGCTCCCTTGCAATTGATGGTCTCGACCATTCACGAGCGCGATTGTAGAAACAAAACATTCTGCAGATGTTCATGAGCCTTCTGTAGAAAATATTCTGCAACATTCGATATTAATTCACTCTGTGGCATCTATACTGTTATTGGTTTTTATCGTTTTGTTCGCAACGGTTTTCTTTGCTTTTTTATTAATTTTGTTTTTATAACAGGATTTATGTTTCAGCGGAATTCATTCTTGTTATGTTTTTTGAAGCAACTATAATCTTTTACGAGAATAGTTTTAACAAGAATCTTCTAGGTTCTAAGTAATAAATATTAATGTTCAATTAGGTTTAAATCCCTATCGTGTTAAAATGATCACTTTATTTGAAACGAACTTTACACAAATTACAATTTATTCTATCTAAATATACTTACATCTTTAATGACGACTCCAAATTCAATAACGAAAACGTAGCAATCTCTCTTTTGACATGAAAATTATCAAAGCTCCTGTTCATAGTGGGTCCAATTTAACAGTGTAAGACTTATCGTGTTCCAAACGTTCTCGTTGAACTCGGTACGAACGATTGCTTTTAAATTTCTATCAAATTTCGTCGTAATTATACCGGTAATTACCTCCTGATTATAAGTTTTGATGTCAACTCAGGTGCAAAACGAATTAACGTTGGTAATAAGATAGGAAATTGCTTTCCCATCTATTCCAAGTCCGTTCATGTGATACCTCTCAGGGGAATCAGCATGAGTTTTGTGTACGCAAAAGTTATAATGAGTAATATTTTTATCAAAGGAAAGTTTTGTGATATCGAGGATCGCTATTTCGTCAACTAGCTCGTCGAACAGGTGATGATTAAAAATGTTTGTACTTTGATGTTCCCCACTTTGATTTGGTTTATAATGAGATTATTTTTTGTCGTTCAGATTTTTTCTTATTCTTTTTATAACTCTAGGCCGATTTGGAAAGAAATACACCATAGACACTTCTTCTTTTTCTTTATCGTGTGGTTAGTGTCTAACCTGGTGTTAGAGTTTTTATGCCGTCAAGAAATATCTCTGAGGTATGCTGGTTTCTTCACGGTGTTTTCGTTCACCGAAGCAAGTGCTAATTATACAATACGCATTTAGTCCGAAAAATCAGAAGTGCGTGTCTTGGTTCTTATCGAGGGAAATATACTAGAAAGCTTTCTTTATCGATTTGGGGACTTAAGTTCTTGAGATAGCAGTAAAGTATCATCTCACGCAGTTGTATAGGTAAGCTGATATAGAATAAAAGGTTGATAAAATAAAAGGTTTCTGTGTTTCTAAGACGCTTAAGAATTTTAGGAGTACCTGCTGGTAAAATATTTCCCACTTGAATGGTGTAAATAACCACTGAGAAGTTTCTGACAGAAAAATAATATTTTTTACCTTTGGTAGGTATTTATTTTCTTCTATCCAGTTTCCAGAAGAGAGATCATTCAATAGAATTCTCATGCTCCTTCCATATGAAGATAAATAAACACAAACAAGAAACGAGAATTATTTTCTCCAAAACATAGGGAAACATTTAGTTCTGAGAATCTTGTCTCAGCATGCGCGGTACGTTCGGACATGTCCATACGTCTTCCCCAATTCGATAGTGACAGGAACAGGTGTCAGCCGTGTACGGAACCAGCCAGCCGTAACAAGACACGTCCATACAAACGATTTGTATATTCCCGAATCGAAATGTACGGAGAATGTTCGCCGTTTTATTTTTATTGTTATCTGGGCCTTTAGTGGACTGCAAGGAGCTTTTATTGTACGAGTTTCTTTTTAGTTCAGAGTTCAAAGAAACTCATGGAGTAGTTGTTTGGAATTTTATGGGATGTGATGACTTCGTGATTCTAGTGTCTTTGTTTGACTTCCTGACTTCAAAGTTTTGTTTGTTACGTAAGTACTAGTTTTCTGTTTCAAAGAATCCTTGACAATTTAAAGTTTCATCAGATTACCTTCAAAACAAATGTGTCCACGGAAAATCCAAGCTAAAACTAATCTTATCCCAATTTCGGCAAATTGAAGTCACAGTCTAAATATGAAAATAAGCATTTTCCCACCTAATCTTGAGCGAATTTCCAGCAGCTTCGTCGAAATAAAAATCGCTGTACAATTAAAATTGCGATTACGGGGTAAAGCGAAACCCGTCGGACATTCGTGTCAAATGCACGGCGTGGCCCAATTAAAAACATAATTGAGTATTTGGGCGTCGGGAGGGTTGGCAGCAGAGTTGTAAAGTGAAATGACACTTGTATTCTTGGAGTTTAATTATTAAACGCACGATTGGTAGCTTTAAACGCTGCTGGATTGCGCTCAAACGCTTTAATCCCTTCCTTTAAGTTATCAACAGCCTTTGGAAATTTAATTTTATTTGTGATACCGCTTTTTAACTCCCGACGCAAAAAGAGGGGTGTTATACCGGGGAGTTTGACCGCAATGTGTGTGTGTGTCTCTCTCTGGCACCGTAGCTCTTAAACGAGTGAACCGATTTGGATGCAGTTTTTTTTAAATTTAAAAGCTAGTTTCTTGGCAATAGTTCTTAAATACCTTTTATCAAAATCGGTGCAGCCATTTACTAGATATGGGGCTTGAAAGTGGGTATTTATCTTTCATTTTTTATTTTTTCGTTGGGGGTTTTTTAAATTTAATTTTAATTATTTTTGTGTGTTTTTTATTCGTAAGTGTGACAACCAGTCTTACCAGAGGGTAATGTATTATCCAGTACTAACAGGGTGTTGGAGGTCAGATAGGCAGTCGGTCCATATAAAATATTGGTTATCAGCTGCATCCTGCCAGACTGGAAACCGACTCCAACAAAGTTGGGAAAAGGATAGGCCCTTTTTACCGGCCCCGTATCACTAGAAGTAGTTTGTGAAGTCGAACACAGACTGATACTCTTATTTCTATTAATTATGTAATCACCACTGCTCTCAAAATGGCGAAGAGAAATGTCATGGCCAACCGGCTGATGCTAGAACTAAAAATTCAAAGACTTCTTTCTGATATTCCAACAGCCCTGGGCCCGCGTGGATTATGTGAGGCCTATCTTCCAGGTGCCAAGTGTTTATACCTCCCCCTTCATTATTCAACTATTGTTGACGGTAGGTGTGAAGGCAGTGTCTAGCCCAAAGCTAAGTTGTCACAGGTTGCTAACTTGTCAGCTTTAAACTTTACCAAGCGATTTCACCTAGTTAGCGAACGGAATAATAATTAGGTTACAAACTATATTAAACAACTCAGCATTATGCTGAGACTTCATTGGCACAGCTTCGTGCTCATTATTGTAACTTTAATTATGGCTTCTTGTTTTATTGCTGTTGCTTTATCGTTTAGTATCTATTAATCTGTTTTACGGCCTCAGAAAGAAAGACATTACGTAATATCACGCCTGTAATCCCCGAAGGGTTAGGCAGAGGTGTACCTAATAGTACACCCACATTTCGCCAGTTATGTTTTAAGTCCCATGTTATAGGAGGCGAGCTTATTGCCATCAACCGGGCACAAATCCAGACTCCATGGCTGCTACTGAGAGATTCCTGATGAAAAAACTCAATAACAACATGAAATTTAATTTTAATCAGAACAGTGGGAGAAAAACACTTTTAAAACATGTTAAGTGTTTACATATTGATGCTCGTGACTGCAGCTGATTATGTAGTATGTGTATTGCCTCTATGATATATGTTTCATTTACCTACCTACATAATTTAACGTTACTTCTCCTTACTTTAAAATTTTTTCATTATCTAATTGATTTTCAAAACTTTTCTGTATGTCACTAGACTCAGGAGTGCGCTCGGGGTTTTGAACACAGCCAGGCGTTTTTTATCCTACTTTATGCTATTACTTTCATGACCAGGAAAAAATCGTTAGTAAACAGCGTCCAACCCATTCGGTCCCACATGATAGATTACAATCTACTTCCTTTCACAATGAGAAAAAACTTCTGCCCCAGCTGTGGGAACATTATAGGCTTATTTTGTGTGTTCACGAGCGCAAGAGAAGCTCGTTGCTAAATTATAGCAGCCGATCTTTAGGTTAAGCCGTGCTTACCTAGGTTGGTCCGTGGATGGGTAACCCATTACATACCGAGTTTCCTCCGTGCCTCGGAAAGCACACTAAGCTGTTAGACCCGTCATATGTAGGTTGTTGACAGTCGTAAGTGGTAGACAGTGGCCTGAAACTCTGACAACCAGTCTTAGCAAGGGGTATCATATTACGTATTACCGACTGGGTTGTGGAGGTCAGATAGGCAGACGCTCCATATAAAATACTGGTATTCAGTTGCATTCGGTTAGCCTGGAAGCCGACCCCAACATAGTTGGGAAAAGACTGGACAGATGATCCTGTGTGTAAATAATTTTCAAAGTAATACTCGTTTGAAAAAATAAATGATTTAATTTGCAGTGCCTTTTGTTACCGTACCTACTACCTTTATAGAACTCCTAGAAATATAACAATTATCTAGTATCCCACTAAAATCACGTCTGTGATCAAGCTCAAACTTATTGGTATTCAAATATACAGGCTGTATATATTCTAATTTACCTAACAGATTCCTTCAAATTCCGCAGAGGTGCGTAAACGCCTAAGGGCCCTCGCCCACCGCGACTTTTTGCGGCGACGCAAACGCCAAATTGCGGCAATACAGTCGCGATGGTGTCGCTTGTTGCGTACCCTCGCCTACGTAACGATGATTCTGTATGATGCTGCAAGGAGATTCAGCACCGATACATAAATACCTGTAAACACTACAGTTACAAGATGAATGTCAACAAAAACAATCGTGTGTTTGTGTGAATACAGTAGCGATGCTGGCGCACGTTTGCAGCGATTCAGAAGTGTGTTTACGACACGGACGACAGTATCGCTATAAAAGCTCCCCGTGAGCGAAGGCCCTAACATAAATCTGTACAAATAATCTTTGATATCACTAACTGAACTGTTTTTGCTTACTCTACCCAAAGTTTGGTACTCTTCATTATTAAATCTTGCCTAAATATTATCTCAGTATTTTGTGTGTATCTTCAATGAGTTTTGTTGAATTTTGATGAAATCTCATAAAATACTTTTGGAATTTTAGTGTGTTTAAATGTTTGAGTCAGTTTTAGTTTACAGTTTTATGCTTGAGTTTAATAGATAATTCGTTTTAATTAAAATTAATTGGTAATAAAATTAAATTGAAGAATTAATAAAAAGAACGATTTATTTATTTGTACAATTTTATATTAGTTAGTACGTGAAAACTTAGTTAATTAACCAAATATTAGGTAAGCGGGGTAGTTGCTAATCACATAACCAATGTTTATCCATTGTGACAATTCAACACATTCATTGAGTTTTTACGCTGGTCCATTCAATGTAAGAATTTCTTCAAAAGCCTTCGGAATGCAAAAGAAAAGTGTTTTACGCAATAAAGTGCTAATGCCTGAAAGAAACATGTTCGCTAGATTGTATAAGCAAGATAGCAATGTGATAGACAATGATTTTCAAAAAATAAAAAATAGATATTATTCTCAGCATTTTGAAGACAATCTAAATTGTGTCGAGACACGAGTTTCATGCGTTCAGTAGCCTCCATCAGTTCCCGTAATGAACAAACAACAGGGCTCGCAGGGCACAATATAAGGTGTCCCATCGATTGCGGAACAATACCACATTTACACTCCAGGGCCGAGTCATCAATGAGAGATTCATGGAACAGGCTTTCCTCGCTGCGGCTAATCTGGGTCCGGAGTCTATTTAAAGACTTGCAGGTCAGCCATGGCAACTCATGTCTAAGTGGGAGATTTTCAGCAAGTTGAACGAATAAGTTTTTTTTTAATTACAAAATGGGCCTGCTCTTGACTTCGATCACGCCTGATGGAAAGCGGTAGATGAGGTCTATGATGGAACGAGCGTGCCCAGAAGATGCCTGTTCACTCTTGCTTTGAAGGCAGACGGGTTAAATGTGGGAGGGAACACAGTATAAGTTTGATAAAGATGCGCTGTCTCATCCCAACCTTAAAAATAAAAACTAATCACCAAGCTACACTATTCCCTTATACGCTTCACTATTCCCTTCAACGCCAACGCACAAAATGACGCTTAATTTTAATAAACAAGTGGGCGTTGTACCGAATCAAACAGTAACAGTAACAGCCAGTAAATATCAGATACAAACGTACTGCACAGCGGGTTTCTATGCAAATTTCATTTGGCCGTAATCCACTCAGCGAGATTGGTCTTGATTGATAGGCGCAAATTGGAAATAGGTTGTAGCCGAATGGCCGCCGGCGGGACGCAAGCGGTGTGCGCAAAAAGCCGCGTCGACGGGGTTATTAAGTTACGCATTGAACTGTGATAGGTGATAGGGTTTTTTTTTTGTCTAATTGGTGATTAGGATTTTTGGGGGTTATTGGTGATTTCGGGTATGGGTTGAGGATGAAATTGTTCGGTTTACAGAGAATATAATAAAATTGTAAAAGGCCTATCCAGTAGTTTATTTATTCGTTATTTCTCCGTTTTTTATTTTAATATTTTTTCTTCTACGTACACAGCTCTGTGTAGGTATACGAATGAAACACTACGCTGTACTCTATCACTATGCTGTCCTATTTGACCCCAAGGTTGACTGGTAGAGAATGCCTTGTGGCATTAAGTTCGCCTATGTACCACTTTTGTACATGAAGTTTAAATAAATAAATAAAATGTTTTAATTAATCTAGACTTTTGTCTTAGAAGATTAAACTATCACAAACAACGTAATAAGCTTAATTTATAAAGAACTTAAAATTATTAACAGAACAATGCTTTTGCAAATTTATTCAAAATTCTAAAACGAGGAGACAAAAGTTATATACAAAAATTATATTTTAAAGTTAAAAAATCCGAGAGTGAAAAAATAATTACTTAGCTCAGTGCTGTAAAGTAAAAAAATACACCAAAAACTTTTTTATTATTTTTTCGCCAAAAAACACGTGAATCTGACACTCTGCCGGTCAAGCCGGAACAAACAAGGCGGAACGGCCGGGGGCGACAACGCGACAAACAAAATGTCCCACCCTGTATACAGTATACACCCTGTATACAAAATACTACAGCCTATATACAAAAAGCCTATGCGTTAACATCGTTATTAGAGAAAATTTTAATTAAGCCACGTAAATTGCGTTTCAATGTAAACATAATTTCCTATGTTATTAATTTTAATAACGCAAGCTCGCATGCATAAGGAGTATTTACAGCTCATGATATTTTTGATGGGAAAAATTAGAATATACAATTTAAGCAGATAGAAACTTTTCAATTTTTTTTTTTTATCAATGCTATCTATCATAAGCGCCGCATTGACTGCGGGACTGTTCGAAAGAGATACCGCGGCCCTGGAACACAAAGGGCAAAGAAGGAACATGGACGGGTTTTAGTCTGTAAAAGACTGACACTTCCTTCCACTCCGCCAAGAGCGGGGGGGGGGAGGAGTCATTCGAAAAAAAAAAGCGCCGATTTGAAGATTAATAGCATAGTACTCGCAACCGGCGTTCGTATATGATATCAGGATCTATAGTTCCTGTCTACCCCATGAGAAAAAAAACGTGAGTTTAATTACGTTTAAAAGAAGATCATCTTCTGCCTAGCATTTTCCCAACTATATTGGGGTCGGCTTCCAGTCTAACCGGATGCAGCTGAATACCAATATTCTACATGGAGCGACTGCCTATCTGACCTCCACAAGCCAGTTAGTACTGGGTAATATGATACCCTTTGGTAAGACTAGTTGTCAGACTTTTTGGGCCACTGTCTACCTAGCGACTGTCAAAGATCTACAAATGACACCCGGGACCAACGGCTTAACGTGCTTGCCGAGGCACGGAGGGAACTCGGTATGTAATGGGTGGTCACCCATCCACAGACCAACCTAGGCAAGCACGGCTTAACCTGAAGATCGGCCCGAGCGGCTGTTATTATTTAGCCACTAGCTCCTCGTTATTACGTTAAAAAGAAGATGTACAAACAAAAATTGAAAATAGTTTGCTTATACGGTTTGGTCATGTGGAGAAGATGAGTGAAAGGCGACTAACAAAAGGTATATACTAGAGTCTAGTAACTAGACAGATGTGAGCACTATGTTGAGTGGCATCGCCGTTAGGGGACGCCCTAGAAGGACATACACTGACCTTATTGGTGAGGTTCTCCAGAAAGGTCGGGTCCGTAGTACTCGCTACTGCATGGTGTGTGTGTAGTTATACATGTGTGTGGTGTGTGTGTACAAATGTACGATCCATAGAGATCTACGCTTTGGAATGGGCAACTACAGTACTTTCACAAGTTATTATGCCTTGTGTCTGGGACTGTAGCTTCGCCTTCTTTGTTTTTCTGACATTCAAAAGTGCCTGTTATGATCTAATTGAAATTAATGGTTTGAGTTTGAGTTTCAACGTGGACGAGACAAAAGGAGTATGTAAGGATCGTAACAGGTCTGTGGTTTGTGCCTACCCCCACGGGAAAAAAGCGTGAGTTCATTTATGTATGTATTACTGTATTGTATTGGCTGATGTCCACAACTCCACACCCAAAGCGCGTATTTTGCGTATGTAATAAAGATGAATGATAAAATACAACGACTCACGAATTCAATATCAATTTCCTGTAAAAAACAACAGAAGGTTTGTAATTCTTTAAAATTATTATAGCCAATAAAAACGGCCATAAAAACACTTCAAATGAACTCATATCAGAATAAATAATTACAATACGTACTCTTTCAGATATTACATTCATCAACCGGAGTACAAACAAAAGTAAACCATAATCTTTTAAAAGCAGGGTTTAGTTTTGTTTGTTGGAATTCCCACTATCCGTGTCCATGCATCGTAGGGTTGGCATAAAGCCTTCAACACGAATTCGTTATTAGTTATAACACCGTTTTTTATAGCTTTAATTGAAGTTGACACCGTTTCGTGTTTTTATAGTTCCCTTTATTTGTTTTTCCCACAGTGAAAATTAAAATATAACAGTTATTTCAGTTCGACACGATTTTTTTACGGGTTTATTGTAATGTAATCTTCCGTTTACATTTTCGGTTATGTTTTTGCGAACTGTTAACTCGTTTTGTATTTCTTTTTTTTTACTATCCGCCTGAAAAAAAAGGAAAACAAATAAGAAAGTGATCAAAATTTTATTTGCTTAAGATTACATAGCTCCATTACCATTCCCACCATTCCATACACCATCAAGATTTAAACAAATTGAGTCAACGTTGGTCGAGCAGACTGTCCAAAATACGCCAATTTTTAATTGTCACTTTGGTAGTCACTCTAGTCACTCTAAAAGATATTTCAAGGGTGTGACTGAAGGGTGGTGGAAGGGTGTGTTCTTAAATATAAATACCATCTTAAGAGGTTTTTCAATATAAACAGCTATCTTAACTATCGATTTCAAACATAAATACACAGAAAAAAAAATCGGTGTTCCTGTTCAGAATGATGTCCTGGATGATTGGTAACCGTTTGTTCCTCGGTGTCCCTTCTATCCTGTGTACTCACCCTTTTCTCCATGGATGCATACTACTTTTGGATCGTCCACGGTCATAAATTTGGTCATACTCGCAACCGGTGCAAGTGCATCGCGACTGCCCTTTCAGAAAAATCACAACCAAATAAGCATATCCTTCTAGGGCCTCTCCCTACGATTCCCCACACATCTCTCTTGTAAACATCTTATAGTAAATGCCTTTTCATCCTCTTAACATGATCAAACCGGGACGTCTTCAATATTTCAGCAAATACCGTCCAAAGTCGATATACGCAAGTTAGTATGGGCCTTGCGGACGCTTATTAGAAATTTCCGAGACAAGTAGGTATTCGATTAGCTAAATGCTTCAAGTTCAAAGGTTTGCGCGCCGGATAGCTTTCTGTGCTGAAGTCTGGAGTCTGTACCCTGTAGCCTGTAGTTTAGCCGGTGAATTTGGACACACAGTATTACATTGTCGCTTATTTTGTGGACTAAGTTAGGAAGTGATCGCGAATAGTTGGCTTTTCTTCTGCTGTGAGGTATGTTTTGGTCATTAAAATCAAATATTTACTTGTTTAGAGTAAGCTATCGCCTGATCGATACACATTTTTGATATAATTCACAATTTTAACCATTCATTACAAAAACTGTATAAAAACCCCTTTTACTCAGTTCTGTGCATTATTTCTGGAAATTATAATCACTAAAAGAAATATCGACAATTCGAGGAAAATTAAGAAAAAAGAAAATGTAAAACAGTCCGGCAGAGCTAAAAGAGTCAGTACTCTCCGTCACACAAAACAAAATTTTAACTTAAATCAAAACACAAATTATCTTTTAAAATTAGATTAAGATTTGTTGACCTCTACCAACTGTAGGAAGGGGTCTCCAAATCTCGCTCCCACCCGTCACTTCCACCTCACAATCCTAAGACGATTGTGCAACTGCAGAGCATCTTGAGGTCAATGGGTACAACGACTTTCCTACCCACCCTCATCCTCCATCCACCGTCCTCATTGGTCCAGCACTCCTTTGTTTTCGACCATAACACTAACGATTAACGACTGCAGCCAGAATTAGAGAGACATTTGAAAAAGGAAACTGTATTAGTATTACTTTATTGCACGAACTGGCTGGTTTGATACGCCGTTATTAAGTGCTTAGTCGGTTTTTTTGTTTTTGTGGTTATGATGTCTTTTGGTGCAAGATTTTGTGGTATTTCATTGGGAATGAATTTGTATAGATTCTTTTTTACCGATTGTATGTGAATGTGTGGACATTGCAGGCTTTGAAGATTTCCAGCTGCTTGTTAACTTTTTTTTTACATCTTTTTTAGTAAACAACGACTTATTGTCGGGCCTACGCTGTCCGTCCATACTTATGTATATGAGATAAGAGTAACCATGGAGTTTCTTGCCGGTTCTTCTCCATAGGAGAACGACCAACCCGAACCGTGCAACTTTTTGTCGACGTTTTATAAGTGCCCATCTGGGCCTAAGTGAAATTAAAAAAAAATGATTTTGATTTTGATTTTGGAACTATAATAACCCCAACCTTGTACTGTCACACTGGAGGGCTAAGGTGTCGTCATATACAGTCATACGAACTATAATTGGCGAGTATATGGTCAGGTGTATTGACGAGTTATCTTCATTCTCCTGGCCATATTTCAATTTATTTGGGGTCCGCGAAACATGTCTTCTTCTTGGCGATGTCCGAGCACACTATTAAATCTTTTTTAAAGCAAACGTATTACCTTTAATCAAAATCGACGGAACATACACTCTAAAATAAGAAAAAGTTTATTAAAATTAGTAATTATAACAGGTTTAAACATAAAAAGAATTACAATTTAGTATGAAAATGAAAAGCGTTTCTGAATCAGAGACTAATTGATTTCTAAAACTCATTAAAAATATTTCTTAGACACAAACAAATCTGAGAAAAGTCTACTTTATTAAAGCTGTTTTAAAAACAAACAGTTTTTTGTCTACATTCTCTATCGATTAACATTAATCTCAATTTGGGAGGAAGCGATTAAGCTGTTTGTAAAATAAACGTTCGAGCCAAATCATCTGTCTTAAGTTTGGGGAAAAAAGGGCAATCTCTTCATCGATAGATTATCTAGGAGAGTTATTTTTAGTTCATCCTGTAAAAGACTCAATTTTGGCTGTTGTAACAAAGAAGGAATTGATTAACTTGTTGATTTTTATGGTTCTGATCTAAAAGGAAAATGATTTTCTTGTACGTCTGTCGCTGAGGTTTTTCTTGAGATTTATGCAACGCAAGCATTTGATTTTGGCATAATGTTAGGTCTTGACTGCCCGTTTGGTCTCCTGGATGCATGGGAGACTACTGAGCGTGCGATCCTGAGTTCGATTCCCGGGTCCTGTTGGGTTTTTCAATTAGACATTTCTCAGTTATAGCCTGCAGTTGGGAAGTTTGCGGTATCATGAACGTAAAACAGTCAGGAGGACTATATAGGTCTCGATGGAGATCATCAATGATAAGTAGTAGATCTTTTATTTTATATTCATTAGGGAAGAGTTTACTAAAGAATATTAAGACTACTTAAGTATTTAATTTGTACAAAATAAAAATATTCTTTAATGTAAAAATGTAATTTAAACAAGAGGCTTTTTTCTATCGTCGAATGAATAAAACACTCTTTGAAGTAAATCTTTTCCTGTTCTCAGGTTTCCAAAACAAAAAAGATTATATACCTACCAAAACTAGCCCATCGGCACTATGTCTTCTAAGATAAATAGCATATCCCGTACCCCGTGCCTGGTAACAGATTTATCACGACACCACTTCACACAAGCAAATTGTATTGGATTTTTCCATCAGAAATGTCTCAGCAACTGTCAGACCCTGGAATTTGTGTCCGGTTGATGGAAAAAAGAACTCGCTCCTAGTTACATGGGACTTAAACCTAGATTTCCTCTGGTCTGTCTAACCCATCGGACATTAAAAGCGTAATAAAATTTTATAATAAAACATTTTCAGATTCACCCTAATAATCTGCCTAGCCTTTTCCCAACTATATTGGATTCAGCTTCCAATCTAACCGGATGCAGATGAATACTAGTCTTTTACATGGAGCGACTGCCTATCTGACCTCCACAACCTAGTTAGAACTGGGTAATACGATACCCCTTGGTAAGAGTGGTTGTCAGACTTTTTGGGCCTCTGAATACCTAACGACTGTCAAAGATCTACAAATGACACCCGGGACCAAGGGCTTAACGTACTTTCCGTGGCACGGAGAAAACTAGATATGTAATGGGTGGTCACCCATCCATAGACCAACCTAGGCAAGCACAGCTTAACCTAAAGATCGACCCGAGTGGCTGTTTTTATTTAGCCACGAGCTCCTCCGACCACATTCACCCTCTGAACAGAATTTATTGTTGCCCACGAAACAAGAGAGTGTGAGACCGGTCTAAATCACACACAATTTAACTGTACAAAAGTAACTTTACTGTTAACATTCGCTTGCGTTATATAGCTAAGCTCGGGGTTAATTGAACAGGGTGGAAAATTATACAAAGTTTCACGGTAACATTAATGCTAACCGACGTTTTGTAAGACGAGGCGTCCCGTACTCGTGGTTAGTCAATATTAATAGAGGATCCGTCAATTATCAGTGTTTATTGATGCTTAAAATCGCGGTCTCTATCGATAAGGATTGTTGTACAACAGATTAACATCGCTATTTGCACAGCTCTTGCCCGAAGTGTTGTTTTGAACATGTAGACAGAGGCGTGTAACTTTTTGATGGGGTGATCGTTTTTTGTTTATTCTTTTTCTTAGCGTGTTGATGGCAACCTAAATAGGGTATTTGAAGAGGACACGGTGGCGCACACCGTGGAGGTCTGCCCCGCTTGGGCGGAGCTCCGCCGTGTCCTCGTAGCGGCGATCGGCGGCGGCGACCTCTCGCTCCCGGCCCTGGTTCAGGCCATGGTCCGGAGCGAGAGGGAATGGGAAGCCGTCACCTCCTTCTGCGAAGCAGTCATGCTAGCGAAGGAGGTGGCGGGACGTGAGAGGGAGAGAATCTCACGTCCCAGCCGCCGCGGGCGAAGCACCGGGCGTCGGGGGCCACGTGGTGGCTCCCGGCCACCGTAGGCGCGGGCCTGTGGACGGTGAGTAATGGGTTAGCTCACCGTCCGTCCGTCTTATGACGACAGGCCGTGTCGACGGCGCGTTCGTGTTCCACGCGCGCCTCAAAGAGATGTCAGCAACCAAGAAGGGGCCCGCAAGGGCCGATGCCTGCCGGGGCTGCGGGACTGTTCGAAAGAGATACCGTGGCCCTGGAACACAAAGGGCAATGAAGGAACATGGATGGGTTTTAGTCAGTAAGAGTCTGACACTCCCTCCCACTCCACCCAGAGCGGGAGAAGTCATTTGATGATTTCCCATCCGTAAAAAAAAAAAAAAAAAAAAAATAGGGTATTTGAATGAAAAAATCTATTTAGTCCGTCAGTTAGATTATCAAAAAATTTTGGACACGTGTTTTTTTTCCTTTGTCATGTAAACGAAAAATGACCACGATACAGAGCGTTGAAATCTCGCGTGACGTCACAATTTCTGTTACTGTTTTTTTTTATCGAGTGGCGTCACAAGCCCCCTCTATTGAACTTTGATGCGCTGTATCGTCTTTATTTTTTGATTATGTGACAAAAGAAAAAATACGTGTCCAACATTTTTTGGTGATCCAACAGACGGAGTAAATATTTTTGTTTTTTTTTCGATGTTGTCAAATAACCTATTGAATAGACCCAAAATTTGACAATGGATTGGATACCTTTAGAAGCATTCAATAGTTCTTGTAATGTGCAAACAATAAGACAGACAGGACATGATATTAAGTGTCTCGTCGTTTGTGGCAACACCATATTTACATCACATTTTAACTTTAATATAAACAAATATAGCTAAACGATGTTCGTCTTTAAGAACGTAATATTTCTCACATGATAGGGTTGTTCGCTTGCTTCTCAGACGCGAATAATATGCTGTTCACAGCGCGTTATTAAAGCTCATACACTTTATTGAAGCTCGGTACTAAACTGTGATGTGCATTATTGTGCAGCTATCTATTTGTTCGGTTTTATTAAGTGCCAGCGCAGCCAGTAGCGCTGTCTAATTTTGTTACGAAGTTACTGGAACCACTAAAGAGGTCGAATAAGACATTAACTGTCAATCTAATGAAAAAAAAAATGTTAATCTAAGTATTGTATCAAAAATAAAGTTCGTTCATTGGAATTTAATAGCTAGCTATAAATAAAGTGGACACAGGACTGTTCCACGTCCACGACGAACCACTATATTCTGGCAAAAGCAATGATTTTCAAGCTGTTGAGCTAATACGACGACCTCTTCTGTAAAGGTCATCCTGCGCCGATAAGTATGTAGTGTATCCATTTAATATCTTCGCAATGAACAATACACAACTATGTATTTTTAGTATCCTGTATATTCTAAGATTGTCTATTTTAAGATAAAACTGTCCATTTATTATCATTTTTCACAACATACGGGGTGTAAACAGACCCTTCACCAAGCCGTCAACCAAGCATTCTGTACATCAAACTAAGTAACTTTACGCAAAAATTTTTGCTGGGAAACGAAATTTTTTTTTGGGGTCAAAAATCACATTTTACTGTAAAACTCAATATAATGCGCTCAAAACTTATTGCTGATAGATGATTTGAATAGTAAACGGACCATGGAGGTAATTGGAGTAAAGTTAGAACCTTAAAACGTAGTATTTAAAAAAAAACTTGTGAAAAAATTGGAACTTTGACCCCCAATATCTCTGTAACTAGAAGGTTCCCAGGTATGGTCCAGAACAAAAAAATGATCACAATGACGAGGAGAACAAGTGCCTTTCGGCTTCGTTAAGGGTCTTTTTACACCCTTTATATGAAAATAATTTATTTTCTATAAATTAATATTTATCAATATTTACAGACTACAAATCTATAATAGTAATAAAAATATGTACAAGTATCAAAACGGTTACAGGGCGTCAAAAAATTCGTCCACATCGCTGTCAACAGGAAAAGTGCCGAGACGGCTGGCAGCATTACTACGTTGGATGGCAATGCTGATTCTTAGGCCAAAAAATAGGCCCGCCCTCTGGTCACATGAAGAGTCGACCAACCACTTAGCGATTTCCCGAAATACTAAGTGAGCACTCGGACCCCATGGCCCTAGTGATTCAACCCCAAACGACTCAAACACATAACTACCAATTAAATGATTGTATTTGCGCCGTTTGAGGTTAAATGAAAATTTGAAAATGTTCAACAATAGGATTTAAAAGAAAACTCAACAATTACCAGTTCCTATATCTACAAACTAGTACTCACACACATGATAAGCCGAGGTAGCCCAATTAAAGGCACAGTTCACTTAGAGTTGATGGCTGACGTAAAGCCCATTATATTGTTTGTAAAGGACACGTAACACGGCAAAGAGGTTTATCCGAAATCATATTAGTTAAAACAACGTTATATACGAGACATGGTATTTTGATTTTGAGATGGCTCTTGAAGGTAATGTCGTAATCATGATGAAAGAAAATGGTTGTTGCCTTTTTAATGTATCTTAAGAATTTGGTTGTACTTGGAAAAATTATGTAAAGAAAAAATAATAACATATAAAAAATGTAAGAGTTACTTACAAATATAACGGCTTGAGCCTTTTCGCCGTGGGGTAGGCTGAGACTACAGAACACCACCTATAGGAATCATATTTTATCAAGTTGTTTTTCGACTTTACATTGTCTATTATCTACTACGAATACTATAATGTAGTCTAAGAAATACAAAAACAATTAAAGTGTAGTGTGATACACTCTACTGATTATTTTTTACAATCTGGCTTCTTGCAAAAAATTGCACGAGGAGCTCATGGCTAAATAATAACAGCTGCACGGGTCGATCTTAAAGGATAAGCCGTGCTTGCCGAGGTTGGTCCGTGGATGGGACAGGAAGCTATTGATATAGGAGACATTCCTGGTGCTGAGCAAGTTATTTTTTTAAAGAAAAAGAAATAATCTTGATGAATGTCGTTGTAGAAACATAAAACTCTTTATAATGTTTTGGCCACTTGTCTCTGCAGTAACCAAATCAGAATGTGCGTTCAAATTAAATTTGAAGAATTCACTACCTACCACATGCCAAAGACAAAAACTAGAAACAAAGCACTAATCGTTCGACGACCCAATGAAAATTCATTCCAATGAAACACATTGAAACGTAAAACTCATTTGAATTAAACCTTTGATGTCAGGGACGCATGAATATCCAGCATGAAAATACCTACGGATTAGGATATATTGGAGATATTCGTCGAAAATCCACGTATATACATAGTATTGTTTACATTTACCTAGGGCACGTTCAAATGTAAACATTTAATATCGGTTGCAAGCGGACCGTCGACCTATCGACGCAATGGGCCCTATGTCAACAGCGATGTTACGTGTCGCTTTTAACATATAGATCAATTTATTTATAGCTGTATATAGGTAGGTATATAACTAGCCCGTGGGAGTTGTATTGTGGATGGTGATTTGAATTTTGGGTAAAGTATTTGTGATTCAGATAGGACCTAAAAATATATTGGAAAATAGCTGTACTAAAAAAAAATATTACATTTCAGTGAGAATCAGTAACTATGATAAGTAATTATAAAAATCGTCGTAGGACATATACGGGGTGTAAACAGACCCTTCACCAAGCCGTTAACCAGGCATTCTGTACATCAAACTAAGTAACTTTACGCAAAAATTATTGCTGGGAAACGACTTTTTTATTTGGGTGAAAAATCACGTTTTACGGTAAAACTCAATGTAACGTACTCAAAACATTGTGCTGATGGATGGATTGAATAGTACGAGGGTCGTGAAGGTATTTAAAGTAAAAATCTTACATTAGAAACATGTATTTAAAAAAAAAGTTGGAACTTTGACCCCCAATATCTCCGAAACTAGAAGGTTCCCAGGTATGGTCTAGAACAAAAAAATGATCGCAATGACGGGGAGAACAAGTACCTTTCGGCTTCGTTAAGGGTCTTTTTACACCCTTTATATCATTTTGTGAAACAATCTTTGATTCTCTCAAATATTGAATTTAACATTCGATTTTTATAATTAAATCAGTTTATTAGTGATCATGGCGCTTGTAACCGCGCCGAAATATCGGGAGCGTTTTTAGTGTTAGTGAGGATGCCAGTTTAAAAAATTATATAGTGAGTATAATTTTCAAGTTTTGTTTCGCCCTGTTATGAAACGGCTGTCATTTATATTTAATCCACTCAGCCTTAGCAGTGAACTGCTTTTCATAGGCCGCTCCCAATCTGCGCAACAACACCCTGCTCTTCGCCTTCAGCATCAATTTCTGACGCAGCTACCTTTAAAGTATGCTTTTTCACGTACCTGCCTTTTTATTATTCCTTTTAATTACATTAAATTAGTATTTAGACGTCGGTCCACCTAGCTGGGTGTAAAAATAAAGGGTGTAAAAAGACCCTTAACGAAAACGAAAACCACATATTCTGCCCATCATTGGGATAATTTTTTTGTTCTGGACCATACCTGGGAACCTACTAGTTACGGAGATATTGGAGGTCAAAGTTCCAATTTTTTTTTTAAATACTACTTTTTAAGGTTTTAATTTTACTTTAATTACCTCCATGACCCGTTTACTATTCAAAGCATCCATCAGCACCATGTTTTGAGTGCGTTGCATTGAGTTTTACCGTAAAAAGTATTTTTTCACCCAAAAAAAAAAGTCGTTTCCCAGCAATAATTTTTGCGTAGGGTGACTTAGTTTGATGTACATAATGCTTGGTTGACGGCTTCGTGAAGGGTCTGTTTACACCCTGTATTTAAAGAAACATTCATAGCCATGAAAAATATCATATTTTGCCAACCCAAAAAACGGCTTACAATAAATCATAAAATAATACAGCAGACCAGACAACTACAAAGTTAAACACTCACCTGGACGCGACGGTTGTTACCGAGACGTGAGCAGAATCCTTACTCCTTATGATTAATGGCGCCTCTGACGGGGACGCCCTTTTACTTCCAACTAACCTTTTATTTTATAGTCACTAATAGTTTTAGAGAGCATTTTGGGAGGTATTTTAAATTCATTTGCTTACTCATTTTGTTGATGCACACTTGTGACCCAGTGTTGACTTATGTGTCGTGTTGAGGTCGAATACTCACAGGGCATGTTAATATCAGCCATTTGTGACCCACTGTAGAGCAAAGGCCTCACTTCCCTCTTTCCACTTATCCCTATCCAGTGTTTTTGTTTGCTAATCCTTTTGAAAAGATCGAGTTCGTCCCGCCATCCGCCATCGCCATTCTGGGCCTGCCGCGTTGCCGTTTGCTGCTGTTAGGGATCCATTGTGTGGTTACTTTAGCCCATAGGCCAGGCCATGTAATTTGAGTAATTTGAATTATCATCACTGCTGTCAAAATCGTGAAAGAAAACACCATGACACCAACTGGCACCAAAAGAAAAACAAAACGAAGACACATTATGATGTTCACCAACCCGCACTGGGCTCGCATGGTGTACTATGTCATACTCCCTCCCACGGATCCTTAGGCCTGTCTAATTGCGAAATGCGTCTCCTGTAATTGTGATTTTCACAAATAAAGATCTTTTTTATTTCCTCCACTTTTTTTTTTCTCTTTATTTAAGGGGCTTGTTCATTTTGAAGATGTCGCCCATTTCCTCCACTTATAATGACTGTAAATAGTTCGGATTAAAACTAAAAAAAAGTCATCAAACCTATACGTGCTTCGTGTTTATAGAAACGTTTTTAAACATTACTTTGAGGTTTCTAATACCATTTTTTCTCAAAGTCAATCGTTTGAAAGATAGACACTTCCAAACTGCTAAAATGTGTCCCCCTCTCTTTAATTTCTAAAGTAAGAGGTGGTAAATTCTGAAAATATGTCAGTAGAAAGTAAAAAAAACTCAACGAAATTGGTTTCAATAAGATTTGATGTTTGGTTTTTTCATCAAACTGCAGCAGTAACTTTGTTTTTGATTAACATACTATGAAAAACAAATTTCGTTTTGCTGTTGAATGTAATACAATACAACGTTATAAATGAGCCATCAAAATATTTTTAGTATATTGTTTGGTGCTACGGAACCCTGTGTGCGTGTGACTGTGTGTGTGTGTGCTGTAACAGCGGCTGTTTACCAGTAAAACTTCCCTGCCAACACTAGATATGTTGTCGAGTATTCGGAATAAAAACCAATTTCATTAGATCCCTGCAACAATTGGTCCGTGAACTGGGCGGAGTTGCAGTTCCTGTCACCTTTGCATGCAATGTGTGCTTTGCGCCCATCGGGACATACAGTGGACGAAAAACCGACAAAAGCTTTCATGCGTCGAAATGCGTCCGTGCTTCGTCATCGATATCCTCGACCCAATCGCTCTTGTTTGCGTGGTGCTTGCAGGGATCATGTGTGTTAGGCGACTGAGTAGAGCTGAGTGAGGGCAGGCAATACTGCAACCATTTACCAACCAAGATAGAAATACATATACAGGGTGTAAACGGACCCTTCGCGAAGCCGTCAACCAAGCATTTTGTACGTCAAACTAAGTAACTTTACGCAAAAATTTTTGCTGGGAAACAAGTTTTTTTTTGGGTTGAAAAATCACATTTTACGGTAAAACTCAATGTAACGCACTCAAAACTTAGTACTGGATTAGTGGTGGATGGATGCTTAGAATAGTAAACGGGTCATGGAGTTAATTAAAGTAAAGTTAAAACCTTAAAAAATTGTATTTAAAAAAAAACTTATGAAAAAATTGGAACTTTGACCTCAAATATCTCCGTAACTAGAAGGTTCCCAGGTATGGTCCAGAACAAAAAAATTATCCCAATGACGGGGAGAACAAGTGCCTTTCGGCTTCGTTAAGGGTCTATTTACACCCTTTACATAAATGTATCATCATCAGCCTACAACAGTCCACTGCTGGGCTTAGGCCTCTTTAATCGCACGCCACTTAACCCGATTCTCGGCATAAATGTAAATCTATTCTTTATTACAAAACTATACACATTATAGGTATTAAATACTTAATTATGGTGACACAACGGGCGGTCTTATCGCTAAACCCGATTTTTAGAAACAACCTTTGGATATCTTCAATTGAGAGTCTGTGATGTATTATTGACATAATTATGGTGTATAGTGTTAACAGCTATTTCAATTTATAATCAACACCTGTCATCATCTCATCATTCATCATTCATCCGCCTAGCCTTTTCCCAACTATATTGGGGTCGGCTTCCCGTCTAACCGGATGCAGATGAATACCAGTATTTTACATGGAGCGACTGCCTATCTGATCTCCACAACCCAGTTAGTACTGAGTAATACGATACCCCTTGGTAAGACTGGTTGTCAGACTTGTTGGGCCTAACTGTACCTAACGACTGTCAAAGATCTGGAAATGACACCCGGGACCAACGGCTTAACGTGTTTTCCGAGGCACAGAGGAACTCGTATATAATGGGTGGTCACCCATCCACAGACCAACCTAGGCAAGCACGGTTTAATCTAAAGATCGACCCGAGCTGCTGTTATTATTTAACCAGGAACTCCTCTTCTTAGCGTATTGATGGCAAATAATGGCCGACTCAATTTAGTCGGCCCAAAACTGGGATACTAGTCGTATAAGTGTGCAGTAATTTCATGTAATTCTACTATCATTTGCGCCATCAATTCCAAAATCGATTCAAATCAACACAACTGAAACATACATAAACTGCGAGTACCATGTGATAGGTAACATTTACAAACGTTCAAGTCAACTAAACGTTGTGCGATACAGCTTTGATGTATCAAAGTAAATTCTATTTCCGATACGTACCGTTTCGGCTGCTGTTCTCGATAATTATTATGTTTTGTATTCGGTAACGCAGGTTGTATGTATGTACTTGTAAGAGGTGTGTATTTTGGGGCTGAAATGTGATGTTTTTCATTTGGTCATGCATTGGTATGGTGTATTCCTCATTCTTAATTCTGAGCCACCGATAGATAGTTAAATCTATATTTACTTACGTGACTGCTACTGAAAAATTCCTGATGGAAAAACCGAATAAAACTTTGCCCGATCAGGGAATCGAACCCAGAACCTCATGCTCAACAGTCACGCTTGCGAACCACTCGACTTGACAAGACCAACGAGACAGTATATCGCAGAGTAGTGTATCGCATTCGAAATTCTGTCTATAAATATTATAATTTTTGTGTGTTGAAATTCGTTCTAATCAGAGTTAAGAATCGATCAACTATGGATAAACTGCGGACACCGGACCCAGGCCGGTTTGATGAGTCATGACTGCAGTTTGATCGTACGGTTTGACCGAACATTTACAGAGGACAAAATGTTAGCCATAAAATTTCAAACTCCATGTTATACAAAATTCATTGATTCCCAAAACACAACAGCAACCAATAAAAACACTCCGAGAGCAACAAGAACGCAAAACCTGAAGATATTAACACTCGCAAAACATTGGCAAAAACGCCCATATCTCGCTCAAACACCAATATAGCATATTCTTTTGAGTGCAAAACTTGCGCAAACGTTTGCGTTAGGATTGGAACGTTTCAGGCGGTCTGAAATCCGTTCGTTTCATGCGAGATCACGCGCCGTTGCGTATCGCTCGCGGGTGTGAACTTTGTAGGGTTGGCGCGGAGTTCCGGATTTCGTCAGTGTTTTTGGTTTGGTTCTAGCAAAAGACTGAGGCGGGGTAGGTAATTTAGTCATGTTTACTTAGTTTCATCATCAGATGCTTAGTTATTCTGTTTTAATTATAACTTTCGTGGAAGAAATTATTGACCAGATTACTAACTGGGTTGTGGAGGTCCGATAGGCAATCACTCCTTGTAAGTACTCGTTTTCAGACTAGACCGGTAAGACTGGAAGGCGACTCCGACATAGGAAAATACTAGATAGATGATGATTGACTAGATTCCCAATCTGTTGTTTAAATTGATTGTCTGATTTCTGAATTCAAAATCGAACATAAAATGGGGTGTCCAAAAAAATATGGTCAGGACTAGTAACTGTCATAACGTCTTTAGAGAAGATACCTACGGCATTAATATTTTCATCATCATCATTTCAGCCGACAGACTTCCACTGCTGGACATAGGCCTCCCCCAAGTGTCACCACATTGACCTGTCCCGTGCGTCTCGCATCCAGCGGAGCCCCGCAACCAGGTGAACCAGGTCATCATTAATATTTTATCAAAAAAAAAACCTTTCTTTACCGATACCAAGTCCGTGACAACCCTAACCGACGAACAGTATTTTATGGGGCACACACTTTTACGTTAACGGTTTTTTGTTAGATGTTCGGTTTTGATACTCCCTTCTTTTTTTAAAACTACCAGCTTGTTAAAATTTGAAGGGAAAAACATTTTTCAATCCCGTACTTTTTTGGGTATTCTAAAAATATAAAAGGTTTTATATTTACATCAGATTCTTTACTCATCCATTTTCGGAAAATGTTTGAGTTTCCGTTGGGTTTTTTACAGTTTACATTTTCCTTGTTAGCAGTAGAAACATTTTATTTGAAAAAGACGACTAGGAAGTCTTGAAAATTATATTGATCAGGAGGTAGCAAAGCAGGAGGTGGAATAAAGGTTCCAAAAACTATCAGCTGTTTATTTTTAAGAACAGTGTTTGTGGTAGTTACACACATGTTTTAAAACAATAAACACTTCAATGAGAATTCACAAGTTAGAGCAAGAGATATATTTACTGCATCAATGAGCGGAGTTCGCGTGGTTGAGTTTTGGGCTAAACACATTAGAACTTTTTGGCATCAATACCCTAAGAAGAAGACCAAGAGAGTAGCAAAGTTATTTCGTGCAAGTGATTCTAATACTTTAGTCTGTTTTATACTAAAAATACAGGGTAGAAGGGACACCAACGCACAAACGGTTACGTATTCAGTACATCATTCTGAATCACCGATAAAAAAAATACCGGTGAATTTTTTTTAACATTTTTTTTTAAATTACTGTTGACAAATTTGATGTAAGTACTGAGTGCGGAGTAACCGTTTGATATCGGTATCCCTTCCACCCTGTATAGCTTCTGACTGCTTTCTCCTAAACTCGGGATTCCTACATAATTGCCAGCACCCACATCTATTTCCAACATAAACTACACACTCATAAAACCAAAATAATAAACAACATCAGTGTTACCGACCCAGTTCACTACGTACCCGACTTTGTAGGAGCGAAATCTGTAATTATCAACTATGTAATAACTTGTATGTGGTTAAAACTTCTCCATCTATACAAAACTTCGTCTTGGCATTACTTGTAGTTTAAATTTTGTAGTTATTCGTCACTGCCTGGTGTTATACTAGAATGTTGTTGAAAATAAACTTTAATTTGGTTAGCCGAAAACTTGAAGTTTGACTGGGAAGGTGCACGTAGAATAGTTTCGATATTTTCATTATTAAAGGATATATAGGGTGACTGGTAATTAGTGACCGATACTTAAGCTCGTGATTGTACTCATGATAACAAACAACTTTCCCAAAGAAACATTTTTTTTTATACACATAGGTCAAAGGCGCGCGAGCGCCAATTTCATATGGCTGTTGTGTTGTTGTGATAAAAGTATACGTATTTGTATAAAAGAATGTATCTTTGAGGACGTTGTTTGCTATCATGAGTACAATCACGTGTACAAGTCTCGGTTTCAATTTTATTAAAAATATGACGTGATTTTACCCACAAACAGAAAAGACAAAACCAAAAGCATCCATGATTCCAGAAAGCCAACACCTATATGCCTCGCAAACATACAAGTACATAGGTATGAGCCCACCACCAAACCGCACAATACTCCGCGTTCCGTACAAACCAGAACATTCGTTTGTCACCGGCCAGTACTTCACACCGGCCATATCCCAACCAAAAACTTTTAACACCCGACCGAAAGTTTGATTAAACATAACTATACTATAGGTGCAGTAGTTATAATACCCTTTTACAACCTTTCACTTCATGATTTTGTACATAGAGTTTTACAACCATTTTTATTTTAGTGTTACGGCTGAAAGTATTATCCGTGCAATGACGAGTTTTAGGGGTGTTACTCACTTGTCCGGGGCGATTATATTCGACTAGCTTATGCCCGCGGCTTGTCCCAAGGGATCGTAGTACCGGGATAAAAAGTATCCTTTATGTTAATTCAGGTTATAAACTATCTGTGTGCTAAATTTCATCCAAATCCTTTTCGTAGTTTTTGCGTGAAAGAGTAACAAACATCCATCCATCCTCACAAACTTTCGGATTTATAATATTACAGTAGGAAGTAGGATTTTAGAAAGACAAAAAGACTTAAAGCAATTACTAGGTACACACACATTTTTAACTTTCACATACACACACATCAGCAAACTCCGTTCCACAACTACCATTTTTGAATCATGTTCGTGTTAGTTCGGCACTATCCGAACTAAGCCGAGCGAATTTATAGAACTTACTTCTACGAAAGCTAACTAGATGGATCTACAATCTTAAAAAGATGGCTGGGTCAAACTGGATGCGTGATGCAGGGAACAGGGTACTATGGCATAATTGGGCAAAATAGGCTGAATTCATTCATTGATATCAATCCAAATATTTAGGTTCAAGCTGGCTGCTGCAGATCCAATGTGGCTAGAAGAAGCCCATCTCAGACACAATGCGAGAGTATCAAGCCCCAACTCAGGGTACAACTTGTTTCCTGCCCGTGATGATGCACATGACAACTACCTGCACCTTCCAGGACTTGAATAAGGCAAACGACAGAGCTGGCCAGGTTGTTGAAATCTGAGTCATCAATTCAAGAAGAAGAAGAAGAAGAACACGAATATTAAGTTTTGCCAGACTATGTCGAATGATACCGAGCTGAGCATGATTGTGTAGCACCCCTTACATTGAAATCCCATATCAAGTGACCCCTATAATGGTCCCGCTTACGATGTCGTAAAAAGGTGATCGCTTCTCTCTTTTTTCAATATTTTCGGCTTACTGGCTTACTGTGAGCAATAAAGTTTGAGAAATTAATTATAATTTCGGATTTATTTTGTTTGGCCTGTCCTTGGTTTATTATGGATGGGACACGTTTTTGGGAGTGATGATAAAATGTAGTTAAATTGGTTTCTGACCGTCTCTCTTTCTTTATCGTGTGGTTAGTTCGTAACTTGGTGTCAGAGTTTTTATGCCGCCCATGGGCCTCTGACTTGGCTTTACATGCCGTCAAGAAATATCTCTCAGGCTGGTTTCCTCACGATGTTTTCCTTCACCGAAAAACAAGTGATAATTATACTATACGCACATGAATCCGAAAAATCAGAGGTGCGTGCCTTGGGTTTGAACTCGAGACCTATGACTTGGCAGTCCGACGGTCACTAGGCTATCACCGTCTTATTATTGTTAATAACACTTCTCTCTGGGGTCGGTCCCTCATGTCTGAGGATCGTGGTCAGCATTAGAGTTGCATCTGGAGCGGATGATCTGCCTCCACTGGTTTCTATCCAGCGCGTCTCTTACAACCGAGTAGAATTTGGACGCCGAATCTTTAATTTGGTCAGTCCATCTTGTTGGTGAACGACCGCGCGATCTTTTGCCTTCGGTAATAATTTTAATTATAGGTAACGCGCGTGAAATTATAGTACCCACGTAGTAGTAAAAAGTGTGGTAACCCAGTTTATTGTCTACCTGTTTGTCAAACTTTTTCGAAATCCTATTTAGCCGTTGAGTGTAAAAAGGTTCAAGACAAAGACAGTTCTTTCACATTTATATAATTAAAGTATGGACTCAATTTTCAGCTGTCTTCCATTCTTTTTCACAAATTCAGCCAACAATAAAACACTTAATACAACATCTTCCAACTCAAAATCGATTTATCGCCCACTCAACAAGGATACTTTATTTCTGGATCTGTCGAAATCCATCAAAGGACGATAGAAACAAAATGCTCGGCAATATCTTGAGAGAACCGTCTCATTACACGTTTAGTGTTTGTCGAAACATTTCAATTTGACAAGGTTTGTTTTAGCCAGCAGTGTGCTTTGTTGTGGCCTGAACGTAGGCGTTTATTTATTCGTAATATCTACTTCATTATTAAGACTAAATCTTCGTTTTCTAGCGCTTTTCTAATTACTGAAGGTTACCAACTCCGTATATTTCTCTCTGTTCTTTACGAGGTGTAACAGCTGCGGAGTGGTCAGGACTCCGGGAAGATTTGAAATTTAATATTTGTTAAATCTATAAAGGCATAATAGCCCTTATCGATCTCCAAGAAATAACCTAATTTAAAGTGTAGAGCAATTTCTGAATCAAAAGCAATCAATTCACAAGATTCATCATGATCAAAGTCATTTAAGCAGAAAGACGTCAACTCCTGGAGGTAGGTTTTCCCTAAGCGTCGCCACATCGACCGGTTCTGTGCCTCTTGGATCCAGCGCACTCCCGTAGACTCGTTCACAGTGAGGCCAACGTTGATCACTGTTTCTTAATTAAACTTCAAGCCAAGTCAAAAGAAAAACTAATAAAACTTAATTCAGTCCATATTATCGTAATACCCCCACACTATCAACAATAAAAGCAGCGATACACATCGTTATCGCCTCTCTCATGGCCATAACATCGCTCGCTCACTCCGTTTATTTACTTAATATTTTCACGAAAGGGCTCACTCGGCTCTCGCATGGTAGATAATAAATAATGTGCCGTTTATACGTCTTGGCCACTTCCAGTGCAAGATTTAGTAGGTACAGTTAGGTGGTATTGTGTGGGGGAATAATTCAGGATAGTTAGTTGTGCGTAGAACTGGTGATAGGCACGAACGTAGGATGAGTTGTAGGTATTAATTTGTAAGAAACGAAAGCTGTAGGATCATATTTATGACTCTATCATTTTTCTATTCGTAATTCCTTCGTCTGTAGATGGGTGACCACCCATTACATACCGAGTTTCCTCCGTGCCTCGGAAAGCACGTTAAGCCGTTGGTCCGGGGTGTCATTTGTAGATCTGTGACAGTCGTTAGGTAGTCAGTGGCCCAAAAAGTCTGACAACCAGTCCTACCAAAGGGTATCGTATTACCCAGTACTAACTGGGTTGTGGAGGTCTAAAAGGCAGTCGCTCCATGTAAAATACTAGTATTAAGCTACATCCGGTCAGACTGGCAGCCGACCCCAATATAGTTGGGAAAAGGCTAGGCAGATGATTCATATTCAACTATACAAGCAAACATAACTATCAAATTAATCTAATTAGATTTTTAAAGTAGCATTGGATACTTAAGGATTAAACCAATAAGGAGCGGTTTTAAAGCTAAAAACAATAATTATGTTATAGACAGATTGAAGTAAAAGTACTACAGATTAATTATTATAATTAATGGAAAAAATGCATTTACTCTTATAGCTAGTCCTCCCCTGCTCTGCTAACGCGGTTCATGTAGGAGAGAAGAGCTCTGATCGAAGCTCATTTAACTCAAATCTAAGAATAATCGACGCAGAAGATCCTTTTATCAGCTCTGATACGAAAAACAAAGAATTTAAGGAGACATCTGCCTTCTCAAAATATGCCCTGAGTCGACCTTCGCAGAAACCCCACGGAACCTTATCCACGGTCACCACGAAACAAATAAAACCGTAACGCTATAAAGATTTATCTGCGAAATTTCTCACGGGGCGGTAGTCCTGTTGTAATTTGATTATAAATTCATTAACTCGCCGCGAGCCCGGGGGAATAATTTAGTGCAATCCACACGGACCAACACCTCAGTTCTACCGGCTTTTTAACCGACTTCTAGATGTGGACTTGAATTATGGTTTAGTCCTTTTGTTGGTGATATAATTGTTGGGAAGGTTGGTTGGAGAAAATGAAGAAGTGTATTTCTTCTTTGGAAACTGGACCAATATAAGGGTAGTTAGGGGAGGATATGAATGAAAAATGTCAATTTTAAAAAATGAAAACTATTTATTACAGCAATGATAGTATCGGCCACAGTTTACGAGTATAAGATTTCTTAGATAATTTCATCACCACTGCTCTCAAAACGGTGAAGGATAACATCGTGAAAATAACAAAATTGGATTCCTTAGGTGGGTTACACTGGACCTACGAGGTGGTACATGGCACACATCCTACCATAGAGAAGAGATCAGTTCCTCATCAGTGAGATCATGAGCTAATCATGTATGCTATTGAGTCGTTCAAATACCAAACACACAATAAAAAATCTAGTATTATTTGCAAAAGCACTCCTCAGTCAGACTGAAAATTCATAAAAAAAAACGAAATGTGTCGATTGCACAACGAGCGAGAGAAACCGATCACGGATGTTTCACAACAGTACACAAATACAACTTGCTACAAGGAATATAGAAAGTAAACTGAAAAATATTGCTGGATGTTACTTTGATAACGAGAAGTTAAAGTACTAAAAGAAACATTTTATGGTACTATACAAAAACTACTTCAAAGTAAACTGTTTAATGCATGAAGTTTTATTATCGGATGATTATAACGCCTTATGTATTAAGCAGCTATACTTTTGGTGGTGTACTCAGCACTATGTAATGTCTTTTTCTATGTCTGATAATCAGTGTATCCACCACGTTAAACCGTAGTCAATTAGTCATACTCCTAAAGTTGATTGTAGTTGAGTCCAAAAAGTAATTTCAAATATGTTTATCTGTATCCAAGGAAACCAAAAAAGCTCCCGTACGAATCAATCAAATCCCATCGAATCGCACAACAGCTTTCAAAGCTAACTGACACCCAATCAGAACCACGCTCAATCACACCGCACATGTTTGCTCACCACGATGGAGCACATCCAGCAATATTCAGTATCCACGTTCCTCAGTATCGACATTCAGCACCCGCCGCAGCGCAATCATCAAATATTTGCATTCCACTGAAAGAGTAATATGATTATTAATTTACCGTCGATTCATCGGTACGCCGGTTCGATTCCGTTCAATAAACGGCCGCCCCATTCGAGATATTCACTGTATGCAAAACCTGTGAATTTAGTTTGTGATTTCGAATGGAAAATATTTCGAATAATGTTTAGTTTTGTTTGTTTCTTGTTTTTTTGGCGGGTCAGAATGTTTGGCGGTGAATATTGCAATGTTTTTGTAGTTTTTTGAAGAGCTTTACGGATTTGGATATAGCAGTTACATACACTCCGATCTAGATAGGTACAACTGTGGAAACTAGTTTTCATTGGACGATAGGTTACATGTCTGTTGTGTACCGTCTCAGTAAAATAAATTACAAGTGAATAGTAGTAAAGCCCAGTTTGAATCGGATATCAAAAAGATATTAAGGAATTTATGGCTCTTTGACAACGTCAACTAGTCAGAAGTAATCAGTCAAAAGCCTTAGCCTTGTGTTGTGGAAGTCAGAAAGACAGTCGCTTCATTCGAATAAACTGGAAGCCGACCCCAAAATAGGAAAACGCTAGACAAATGATGACACTTCATTAGATAGTCAAAAATGTAATCACATTTACTACTTGCACCAAAAGGCATAGCTTCGAGTACAAAACAAACATATAGACCTGCCTCAGAAACCACTGTATACTCCTGTCTCACAGTTTGATTACCGTAAGACTACCGAGCGCTCCAACTTTCTAAGCATTTCATGTGCTATAGAGTCCATGAGTTCGATAAATTGTAATACTGGCCTCGAAATAATCTTGGAGTGCATCTCTAAGTAGTTAAATGAATAGTAAAATGCTGGAAGATCGGATACAGAAAGTATGCTTAAATGCAGGTAGTATTGGATAAAGTTTCTTGGTCAGTAATTCTAAAGACAAAACACAAAGTAAAGAAAAAACACTGTAGCTATGCTGCTAACTTGAAATATTTAAGTTTTTTTAAATGGGAGTCTGTCGATAACCCTATTGGGGTTGTAAATTCAGCTCTGTAGACTGAACGCATTCATTTGAGTTTAAAAGTAGTTCTAAAATTGTAAAAGGTGTTAGGGATGGTCATATTTTAGTATGCAATCGTTTTGTATGTCAACGTGTTATTGAAGAACAAGTTACATCTTCGTAAATTCGACAGGATTAATTATTCTATCAATTCCATTCATTTTTATTTATACCGATTTTTATAGTGTATAAAAAGAGAAACTGAAGTCAGTCTCTATCATCCAAAAAGGACTTGTCCTGTCTCCCTGCCAAGACCAACCCATCCTATCGCTAGGCAAACATTTGCGCAAGTTACTGCAAGTGCACTCCGCTTGCCGTCCCGATATCAACTGCCCCGGACTATTATATGATGGTTAGACCCCGATTCCTAAGTACAATTCAATTATTAGCTTTGGACGTCTAAGAGCCAGGAATTTCGATAAATATTCTGATTATTATAAAACAGAGGGTCGCATGGCTATACCACACGGAAGGAAAGTACCTTAAATATTGTAAATAGGGAATTTGACTGAAGAAGATTTCATTTTGACTTTGAAAATAATTTGAACTGCGTTCAAAGATTTTTAAATAATCTGATTCTTAAGAAATCGAACCCGCCAAATGTGAAAAAAAAACAGCTTGTTCGATTTATTGGATGAATTGTGTGAAGAAAGATGTGAAAAAAAAACTAGCAAGTATGCAATTATAGGTACGCTAATACTAAAAACTTATATTCCAAAACTATTTTTACAGTAAAATTCTTAGTGCATCGAGTACTTATATTTCATTTTATTACCAGTCGTAAAAACAGGTTGGGTAGAAAGAATTTCGTATGAGGTTAGTACCTAATAAAATCTCTAGTTGATCGTAGTGAGGACTTTGGGTAGATGCATGGCCTCTAACATATATGAGGTACCTCCTCGTGAATGGTCCGATCTATCTGCTAGGTACCAATAACTATCACCTAAAATCAGGATGCATAAGTAGAGCTATGAGGAAATTGTCAGCCGCTCAAAGTTCCATGCACTGTGTGACCAAACATTTGTAAAAAAGAATAACCAGCCATAATGTTCTCACCGCTGGGACAAAGGCCTCTTCTCTCATGAGAGGGAATGGGCTGTAATCCACCACGCTGGCCCAGTGTGAGTTGGTAGAACTCAAACAGAATTTAGTAAAAATGTATTAACAAAATCGATAAAAATAAGTCATCGTTATAATTATAATTTCACTACTTACTTGAATCTTAAAACGAATCAACTCAACACAACTCCACACACGAACCTACATAACATAACCAGCTGGAACATTGTTACTCTCCCATCCTCACACAAATCAATAAAACACTATAAATAAAACATGAGAACCAAAAATCATGATATCTGCAAGCGCTCACAACAATCCAACAGTTTATCCGACTATTAAAATATATTTCAACCGTTTTGTATCGCGATAAGTTGCGCTCGAAAAATATTCTACAATCCTACATATCGGCAATCACTTACGATCGGCCGTGGGCTAAGTTTTGAGTGAACAGCGTGAATAAAGCTAAAAGTTTACGGAAATCATTTAACCTTGAATATTCAGTACACAGATGCCATATTTCTCCGCTACTTGTATCATGGTTTGGTTCAGTTTTCTGGACAAACCTGTTGGTATGAAAATGTTTTGGTATTTGGTGGATACCGAAGGTCAAAGTGTTTTCAACACCTTCGTTTAATGTCATGTACCTGCCTCATTGGTCAAGTGGTCGCAAGTCCTGGGTTCGATTGCTGGGTCGGGCAGTGTTATTGGAGTCAGGAATTTCTCAGTTGCAGCCACGGAGTCTGGATTCGTGCCCGATTGATAGCAATAGGCTCGCCCCCTATTAAATGGAATTTAAACATAACCTGCCTAACCCTTCGGCGATTACAGGCGTGATGTTATGTTATGTTTAATGTCCAACGTTTATTGTCGACTTTATAGTGGAATCAAGTTGTGGAAACTCAATGGGCTCATCATCTTTGTACTTTTCCATTAAAAAAAATTACTTGCGGAATCATTTTTTTTTTTAAATAAAGTATAAACTAACACCTCCGGATAGGTCACAAAATTCCTCTGTATTCTTCATCACAGGACATTGAGGTCCTATTCTTCTGTATAAACTATGAAAATAATGGACTAGATTCAGAATACTGATTGTCTACAATTATCGTGCATCAAACATATCACATCACATAATACATGATGTAATTCGATGAAACTAATCATCATGACAATTACCTTGTCCACAAAGCGATTAGGGTATTTGAAAACTGTTGGCCTAATTAGGGGAATTAACGGGTTTAACCACCAAATCCCGTATTAACCTACAACTTAGGGCACATAACATCATGACATATTATCGAGAGCCCTGAAGCTGTGTTCAAATCGAATTATAACATCGCTACATTTTATGAATTTTACATTATAATTTTGATCTCATTTTAGTGCGTATTATTTATCACAGTGGGTATTTGTTTTGTGAAGAATACTATAACAGGCAATGTTACAATTTATAGAATGATTTATCCATATCTTGGGTTCGTGAACAGGCAAAACGTACGTGAGTTTGGCGCCAACAACACATTTTTTTCAAGTCATTATTTATCAATATTTTGACTATAATTTTTTTATTTTTTATTTTCACCATACACGTCAAAAATGAGATTCGAACAGAAGTGATTCAGTCAACGTAGTAGATAGAATAAAATCATAAAATATGTCATGAATTGTTGCACTTATAAATGTAGCTATAAAATAAATAACAAATAAAAACTAATCGAACACGTACTAATACTTGCAAATCAGTCTCTTATAAAAGAAGACGCACTCAGTCAATGATGCCAAAGACACAAATAAAAGAACCTTCTTTTCAGTCAATGAATCGCCCATACCCCACAATAAAAACACATTCAAACTTAAAACACTCATGCCTATAATCCCCCATACTGCCCATAACATAACCCATAGTAATATACCATACAATAATAATGGCAGTTGGAATGCCGCCAACGTCAATACAAACATTGATCAGTTTCACGTTTAATAAATTTCCAACCCTCCCAATAAAAATTATTCGAATTCTATCATAATTGAACTTAATTGAAATGAGCTTTCATAATTCGATATTAAATTCTGTAATCATATTTAAAGTATTTCGGGATGATACGAAGGGGAGGGGAGGATTTCAATGTGCTGGATGGATGATTGCGTAAATGATGACCAAAATATGTATAGGTATATATAGGTCTGCATGTATGTAGAGAAAGACAAGGCTTAATATCTAGATGAGCAACTAATGGTTAATAGTACCTGTACACCGGCAACTGTAATAATTATAAAGGAAAACTTAGAAACGTTGTTGAATTGTATTTATCATACCATTATCTCCCTTATATCGACATATCGACAGTCTAGTTCTCGTTAATGTCGATTTCTTTCTATATGTCTTTATCCGTATTATTATCATCTGAGTTCAAACCACCAGCACAGTTGGGTTTTATAGTACGGTCTTAAATGTATTGAAACGGCATAAATGCACCTCGAAAAGTGCTCTTGTAGAATTTGAAGCCATGTATGCGAAACCAGAGATGCAATGGTAGCTGAAAGCTCGAATTCTAAGGCTATAAAAGAAGATAATGATACTGGAATAGAAGCTTAGAAAGAAAATCTACTTGGTAATGTAGAATATTTTATAAATGGTGTTGATGATTATAATGAAGAATATGACATTCATATTTTGACAGCTATGGATGCAAGTAAAGGTTAAGTATTTAAACTAAAGTGTACAAGTGTCATTATTGTTCGCAACAGATCTTTCAAACCTGATGCTAAGACATTTCAGATACACTCGTTAAAGTATGTAAAACTGTGTATCACACACACTAGTAACATGACAAACAGGACACTAAAATTTTATTTGTATCAATAAAAAATATTATGATAAAGAAACTGGCACATCTGATGTTTGTTCGCTGTGACCCGGTTAAAATCAGTTTGAACGAATTTGTTAAAATTATTCAAAAATGAGAAAGAATATTTACTGAAAATATTTTTGTTCTGAACTTATAACAATAGTAAAATAAGTTATCCACCTTAGTCTCTTCCTATCTTCCAGTTTTGTGACTCCTTACATTTACATCTTCAAACCTGAGTTTATGAGCATCAGTAAAAGCAGGAAATACTAAAGCAATTGCACGCTATCAAAATACAAAATAGTCATATTTGATACCTACATTGTAAACTTACTCTAGTACAACTTCCTCGATATCTGCAGCATGACTAATTTCATTGTAAAAATTGAATACATAAACTGCAAAATGTCTTAGAGCTTCGAACGTATCTATTCAAATCAGTAGATGTTCTGCAGTACTGCGAAATAAATAACATTGTTCGGTGGGATATGATATACCGTTTATGAGCAACTTAAGTGCACTATCGTCGTTTTCGTCTCACTCCCAACGGTTTATTGCTTGAGCTATAAAAATGCATCGAACGTTGCAACGGTTTTGTATTACTGTGGTTTATATTCTTCATCACATGACGGACCGTTGCCAATTTCTTAGATAAAGTTAGCGTTAGTGCTATGTATGTAGGTCTAGTTATACAGAGTGGGTAAAACTATCGGACTGTTTCTTTTGATACACAATTTTTTGCCCACCCTGTATAATTGAATAATTGTTTAAGTAAATGCGAACAATACGACAATTATTTTACGCAGGTTCAAAGATTAAAATTTCGATCAATCAAAATCACAAGCAAGGATAAACGCTGTTTAAGTATAACTCATAACAATACAGTACAAGCTCACATTTCCAGTTAGTAACCGGTGCCTGTATTTAGCATTGCTAACAATATTTGCATGGACTAACTCTAGCGCCCAACGGAATATAGATTCTAGAAATTCAAATATCAATCCCAATGCAGCTAGCGATAGTAGTAATTTAATTTATCTACACAGAATTCCTAACAAATCAATTCCAACCGAAAATTCAGGATCGACAGACAAATAGATCATTGCAAAGCAACGCTCACGTACGTAAATACCTTTCAATCAACGTATCAAGCGCACAAGCGGGAACATCGCACGAACAAAATTTAATTCAGCGAGCATGCACGCGATATTCGAACGGCACATAAATACCAATGTGACTGAATAAACTAAGGTTTTCCAACATCCAAGTTTAAGAGACACCGTGTTCGTAGTGTTCGTACTTCGCAACCGTATGAAGACACCGTGTTGGAGAAGTTAACACTGAATTTGTGAGTTGTTGTTGTTGGAAAGCGCGCTAAGATAGTAGCGTTGCCGGTCGCTCGTCACTGGGAAGTAAGAAAAGTGAGGGCGGCGCACTCGCCCGCATACAAATAGTTTACAAATGGCATGTTGTCGGTGCGGTGTCGCCGCGGCGTGGCTGCGACACTGTGCGACTGGTGAGCGCAAGTTACAGACGAAATGGCTTTGGATTAACCCCTCAATAAAGTTTCATTGTGGAGGGGATTGTGGGAACTCTGATTCATTTTGTTTCTTTGTGTTTAATTTGTCGGTTTGTGGATATACTTAGTCAACAATCAACAATCACATAAATCGTCTACCATATTTATTTTTCTCTGAAACTTTTGAGAATGTTATTTTTTTATCAGGCTTCAAATCTTCATAACATCTATTGTTCCTTATGTCACTTTCTGAGACCCTACATTAGTAGGGTCTACTAATAACAAGGTTTTCCGTTTCTAAACCGCTAGAATCTCGTCGTTCACACCCTGTAGGACAGCACACGCGACGGCGATGCTCGCGTTTAGTCGGGATAACTCCGAGAATTTTTAAATTATCAACACTAAGTAGGTAATGTATGGGAGTATTGAACCAGCTTGCAACTGCAACTTGTAGTGACGCATCGTCTGAACATAAAGATTATGTTAAGCTCATGTTATGGCTGTTGAATCAGGTTTTTGGGAGTATTAGTTTCAATTTATTAATAACACCTTTATTTTTCTTATTTACATGAATTGTAATGACTTTTTCATTGAGCTAAAATGTAAGAAAAGGAAAAATGAGTGTAAGTTTTACAAATAGTCTGCTAAGGTACCTACTGTGTTCGGTGTTCCAATATTGTCCAATGAAAAAGGAAAAAAAATAATTTCTGAAAATACTCTAAGAAGTGTAATAAAATATTTTAGTTAAACACATAAGTGTTAAACAAAACAAAAATAGCTACAAATAAATAAAATCATTTGAAGCGAGTTCCAAGCTACATTAGAGTGAATGGAGGTAAAGCAATAGTAGAAATAAAAAAGGTTTTAATCCTGTTTAGCGGAGTCTGCGAGGCGTCTGCGAGGCCAGAAGTCAGGTGCGATGTAAAAGAAAACTCATTACTTCTTATTCACCGTCGACGTCGGGTAGTGTTTGTATTGATGCGATATCTTTGTCGATAGTCGATGAAAAATGGCAAAGTTCTACTGTGAATTTGCGTCTCTATTTAAGTAGATTGTCATTTACAGAATCAGCTGTTTTAGGAAAACTAAGTAACCGAAGGTTTTTTAATAAAATTGTAGCAAAAGTAGAATACCCCTAAAATTGACAATGTTCAACGAGCACGAAAAAATACATACAACTAGAGACGTCAACCATCGTTTTTTTTTTGTGTGAAAACAATGTCTACATTCCTCCATTTACGTAAACTTAAGATTCAATATTATAATTCAGTTTTTGTTTAGAAGTTTTCATAGTTATATTGAATTCTCTCGGACCTTTGGAAGGCATTTAAAAAGACCCTACCTGCCTTGGGAGTAGTAACAGTATAGACTAATCTTATGACATTTTGACTCAAAATTTCTATCGACACCACCCCAACCCCAAGTAAGGGGTTGCAGCAATAAATTTTAAAAGTAACACATCAGTATGCCAGCCTCGTTTCGTCGTCTACACATTGAATGGGACAAAGCAAGATGTATTGTAGCTACATATGAGCAGCGCATTACGATGCCAGGCTTCCGGCAAAAATCGATGGTTAATGGGAATTTGCCGTTCGGTTCTGTTTTAGGATGGGTCTTGATGGGATTATTGTCAAAATCCTAAATTCCTAACTAGTCCTAACAGTCTCCTGGGTACATTGCCAGTTGACAGCGTTGAGGAGGAGTTTTTTGACGCCATTTTTAAGTTAGTTACTTTAGGGTATTTTAATTTATTATTGATTTAATATTTAGCTAATAAATAACTTTGTCCTAACTAATATTGTAAAAGCGAAAGTAAGTTTTTTATTACCTTTTCACGCCTAAACCACTGATATGATCAGCCTGAAATTTTGCTTATACGTTGTCAGGTGCACATAAACGGAAATAGGGGAATATTCATCCCGAAAAAATGTACTGTTCCCGAAGAAAACTACAATAAATGTTCTTACGATAATAGATGGTGCCACGTGTCTTTCGAATCATGATTGAATTATATTAGTATAGAAACTTTAGTAGTGGGTTAAGAGTTTAATTTTCAATTTCTAATTTAACGCGAGCGAAGCCGCGGGCAAACTCTAGTTACTTACATTGATTATCCTCAAATTTTCTTTAACCATGAATTTTTAGTGATCATTTTCTTTTTTGACGGATCAGAAATATAAATTTAGCTGTCACTTTTCGAAAATTGAAGAAACACAAACGTTTTAAATAAAAATATTCTGGGAGTGTCATTAATGTTTAAACTAAAAACAAAGATGGCGTAAAGTGCGAATTTTGATTCTGTAGTATCAAAATTGGCTCGTGTAGATAAATAACGTTTTATATCTAAGAATCAAATCAAACAAAATTACGTTTATTTCCATTAGGAAATTATTTACAATTATGTTTTGTCTAGTAACTAGGTCTAAGGTTTCTGGGCAATTACTCTGCAGACCAAACAACAGGGCTAATTACTTAATTGCATTTACGCCGTTCTTGGTCTCACGCACCGCATCATATTGCACACCAATGATTAGTTATTATGATAATTGAATATGATTTCTAATTGAATCAATAAGTAAACTAATATCAGCTGAATCACGAGCATGCATACCTAATTTTGAATAATTTATAGATAAAAATTGTAGTTGTAACTGTGGCGTTATTTTAAAGATCTATGTACTAATAAAAATAAAATGTTTGTTATAAACTAGAGACAAGACTGCTAAGTCATAAAACATTGAGATCTATTTTTAAATTTATTATTTACGCATTATTCACATAAACGAATAGTGTAAACTGTATCCGTTGCATGGTTTAAAGAAAATCACACAGATAGACACAGAATGTGACTTATTTTATGATCATCATCATTCTCTTGCCGTTTTTTCAATTCTTTTGGGGTCGGCACATCATGTCTTCCTCATCCATACTTCTCTATTACTCATCATCTCATCAGAAACCTCCTATCGTGCCATATCATCCTTCACACAGTCCATCCATCGTTTCTTTATCTTTGTTTTATAATATGCATAGATTATATTTTAAGAACTACAAGTGCATCAACTCAAACTCAAACTCAAAGCATTTATTTCAAATAGACCCGTGACAGGCACTTTTCTTACAAAAGTAAGCTACCTACAGTCCAGCCACAGGAATAATAACTGGGAATGGACTGTAGTTCCCATTCGAAAATAGTAGATCTCATGGAGAAGAATGGGCAAGAAACTCCATGGACACTCTTTTCAAATCAAGTTATACACCGTGACTTTTTAGTTGTCTTACAAAGGTGGTCCACTCAATGTTCCCGACATAAAATAGTTCTAGACGCGATTTTGTTTTTTTTACTTACCGTAATAGGTACAAAGAAAAATAAGTAAACATTAGAAAAAAAATATGAAACATCCTGTTAATGATGTTTACGTGTCCAACAGCAGTACCCAGCGCTGGAGCCCAGTAGATCATCGCTCACAAGAGGATGTTTTAACTACGTCATGCGTCATAATATTGAATAATATTTTTATTTTTAAATTATTAAAATCTCATAAATACCTATTTTTTTTATGAATGCTTAGTAGTCATTGGATACATGAAGTGGGCTGCCGTTTTAAGACGACTAAAAAGTCACCGTACATATTACATAGTCCTGGGTACAATATTGTTGCTTCTATATGTGAGCACAATGTAGATATAGAAAAAAAACACCGTTAATACCATAAAGATACAGAAAAAATCTTTAAACAACAAAAACCAAAGCAAACCCATTTGTCTCACACGATACTCCCAACTTTTCGCGATGACAAGACGCTGACGCACTCCATCTTCTTTTCATTTCCAACGTGGAAACTTTTGAAATGTAAGAAAATATATCCAAATTAGATTTATACGCGAGCCTAATACGCGCTGTGAGTGTTCAGGTGATTTGGGAGTGCGGCCTACAGATTGAATTTACTTACGGCCCTTGGAGACGGATACGGGTGACGAACTTAAAATTGCTGGATACGCTTTAAAATGTTGTCGAGATTTTTTCTGAGAAAACAGCGGTTAATTTCCTCATTCAATGTTTCTGTTTAGAGTCGCTCTTGGGCTATCATCAAATGGAAGTGGTGTAAGGTTTATATCGACTGCTGTCAATTAAGAACCGTTATTTTTTATTTATATTCTTGAAAATTGGCTACAATAATGAATATATAACACCTACAGCCTATGGATTAGAATTAACAAAAAAAAAAACAAACAATCAATACTTTACGAATGAGTTTTGTACCTGGATGATATTCTCATTGTAACAAAAAACAAAAAACATGATTTCTTTTATCCACAGATCCTCTAGACACAAAAATAAACCTACATACATAATTACATTGTTAGTACGTTATATCACAATTTCCCGAAATTGTCAAGATTGTAAACTCGGTACATCTAGATAAAATTCTGCCAACAGAATCTTTGCGAGTGCGCACCCTACGCCCCCGGGGGCGTTTTCCCCCCCATTACTTCTATAACATCACTTTATGATACTCGACTGTACTTTTTTTATTATTCATGATAATACGCCTTACATTAGCGTGTTTTTGTTCTCAACATCGTCTACTGCCGTTCGCTTTTTCGTCTTTACGAAGCCTTTTTTGTCGTTTACTTCATTACTTATTTGTTGCATCCGTAATATTTTTGAGCTGGCAGTATCCAAACATCAAAACTTAATATTGTTCAAATTCAAATTCAAATTCATTTATTTGTTAGAATATGGTACATTAATTATGGTCTTAAGTTTAATCAGTGGTCTCATCACATTCCGCCACGTGTGACGTGCAAATATTAGGTACATGAATATAATTTTTACAAGACAAAATATTAGGTTGGTACGAATTAAAATTACATTTTGTGGTATGTCAGTTAAAAATATTGTCCGGATATCATTCATGTTTATTGACATATTATTTAAAATTGTTGATATATGATTATGAAAACAAAAAAAAAATGGTGTAACTAGTACAATGATTAACTGTACCGAACCAATAGGTTTAATTCACGCTAAGATACATTTTTTTTTTAATTATTACATACATACCTCAAATTTAACTTTACCTAGGTAAAATGTCCAGTCAAACATACCCTGTAAACTTTAGGTTCAAACACACCTCAAAAATAAATTAAAAACCACCAAAATAAACATAAAATCTCCCAACAAATTGACATTTACTTTACACAGTTTAAATGTATGTAAAACCTTTCATCGCGGCCTCTCAAGTCAAAGCTTGTGACCCGATTCGGCTTGTCTTTTGACCCTTGCTCAACATTATACAAATCCTTCTTACATCCACTCTCTGTATTTATTTGCGTGTCTTGACCTACAATTTTATACGGTATCTTAGGGGTATCTTAGTATATGTACATAAATTTAGTACAAGCCCCCGCTTCGAGAAATGCGACCGAATAGAGTTAGAGAACTGAATCTTGAGTTCATTTCTGATTTTTGTGACTTGAAATGTGTACAGTGGTGATGTTTGTTTTGGTCAGAAGGATAATGTAATGGAGTTCAACAAAGACAGAGCAATATGAAAAACATTATTTCCATAAGTTATATAAATGAGGACTTAGACAAAGCACTTAAAAACAGTTGTCACTATTATCAATCTGGTTATCTATTTATCGATAATGATGCAGTAAGGAACAGAAGGCAAACGAAATCCTGTATAATATTTAGAAACACTTACACGAAAGGGTAATATCTACCGTGAAACGAAGACATCAAATAACTAAACTACAACAGAAGTAATTAATCTAATCATATCAAACAACTACTCAACTTCCAATAATCAGCAAGTGTAGCTACACACGACACCCCCCACATACCGGCCGTACGAGAAAGTCTACACAATAATCACGTAATCCAACTGACATGTAATTAAGCGCTGCAAGCACTAACTACATCAATTATCACGTGGATGACTGCTTCATTATTACAACATACGAAACACTACGCATAGAACATGATGACTTGTAATTAATTGCCAATTATGCCTGACCTTAAAGTGAAGTGCAAAATACGACGTTTTAGTTCAAACGAAACTTGGTAAGGAGGTCAGAAGGACAGAAAGTTTATATTTTTAAGTTACAGTAAGCTCACTGAGTAATACAATCTTATGTGGTACTCAGTGAGCTTACTGTAACTGTTTGAGTAAGTTTCTTACCAGAGTAAAATTAGTGATACTAAATATATTTATTGTTTGTATTATGCTTAAAATAATACATACTACATCACGCCTGTAATCCTAGAAGTGTTAGGCAGCGGTGTATCTAATAGTACACCCATATTTTGCCAGTTATATTTAAGCCTATTGACATCAACTGTGTACAAATCCAGACTCCGTGGCTGTTACCCAATACACTGCTCGATCTGGCAATCGCAGAGCTCAAGAGCAGACACTTTTGCAACCACTAGACTAACGAGACAGCCCATCAAATAATACTATACTAATCTGGTGTTTAATACCGTGACGAACTAAAAATATATTTTTGATTACTGCAGCATAAACACGTAGAAAAGACCTACTACTCTCCTACAAAACATTACGTAACATCTAATCCCTGTTACTACATCTATTCAGACATCGTAAAACAACCCTGTTACTAATACCACTGTAAATATATACAGTGTGTATATAGAAGCCTTCAATACTGTAGATTGTAATTATTGGGCCTTAATTGATTTGCTTTGTATGTGGATTACCAATTAATTAGCGTATAATGTTAGACAAGGGCATCCGGCAGCCGATTGTTACATAGTTATACGTGGCGTGATGAACAGACAAAAAATTATCTATGATGCCAAAGATTTTGGAGATGTTAATTTTAAAACAAATGTAGTGGGGTTTTTCGATAATGGGTTGGAATTTAATGGTAGATTAGAGCATAGGATTGAAACCCAATAGTTTATTAAAGAGGTTATAAATACAGTAGAAAGTAATTTAATCTGTCTATATTTTGAAATTTCCGACAGACCCTAATCATTCCCTAAAGACACAATCAGATATGAACATCAACATTCCTAAACAATTCACGAGCACCTTTCACTTCGAACCCCTAAATAATAATCTGATATTCCAAACTCATAATTCAGGAAACCGAGCCTGATCCGAGCAGCCCTCTAAACAACGTTTTGTGAACCAATCACTTTACTATCTGAATTATATATCAGAATGTCTTCGGAGGCCAGTATTCCGTCAGCTAATTGTAACTCCGTGAATGCAAATCCAATTTCTCAACTGGTGAGGTGCAAGACACCTCCGGCGGGTGGTTAATTTAGACAACCCTACTGGATCCAATCAACCGTTGGATCTTCGTCGGAATTGTAACAATATTGTTTTAGGGTTGCCTGCTTAAAAAACCAGGGGTTTGTAGAAAAATTGGGTCGTGTGGTAATTTGAGTTTTTTTTTTACGATTCGGTGTGATGGTATTTTTAAGTTTTGAATCTGGATTTCAATCATTCGAATGATTTATCGCCAAGTTCTCAAAGTTAAATCACACAAATATCAGCAATGTGCAATTATAGTAAATGTTACATGGACATGTATAAAGTCCAACGTAATGACGTAGTTTCAAACAATATCTGGCCTCGCAGGAGCACATAATAGTGCAATACTCAAAGGGTATTACTGCTCCATGAACGCACACATATTTACAAAAGGGTTAAATCAAAGGGACCTGCAATACAAAATACCCTCACACCAGCTTTACAAAATATTCCATATTTCCGAATATGACGAGTACATCAAAATACCATTGCCTGAGCCAGCTATTGTTTCACAGATACAATGTTATATCAGATTCCGAATAATATTTTTGTATCCGACTATTGTCCATCGGTTCACAGAATTTTACTTTACTGTAGTACGTTTCGTGTATGGAAATATTAAACATTATTTTATCGAATTCGATCCGACATAAAAGGTACAAATTTCATTCACTACGGGTCTGGAAATTGGTTCGAAAATAATCCAGCACTCCTCATTGTTCGAAACGTTGGGGACCCCATAGAAAGCATGGGTTTTATTCATTGATACAGGTACAGAGTTTAATTTGTGCTTTCACATGAGTTGAACCGTTAAGGCGATTTGTGAGCACGTGACGCGTTTTCCAACGCCACACAATGATATAATATATCGTATTACGCTCATATTGGAACACGGTGTTTTTGCATGACAATTGTACCGCATGAAAAGAAGTTGAACTTTTGTGTTGGATCTTTTACATATTGTTACGTTATTTTCTTGCAAACTGAGCAGTCTTCTATATTGTACTGATCCGTGTGCGTATTAACATATTTAATCTAAGCTTAGTATATGTAGGAGAACTTTTAGTACTTGAATAGCCGATTTGTAGTCAGCACACACAACTTTAACGTTAAGTCTATCGACTGTCGCAACCCAGTGCAGGGCACGCCACAATAGTGGCGATAAGTCCCCTCTTTGAGGAGTGGCTAGAGAGGCGCCACGGCGCCCTCACCTTCCGCCTGACGCAGGTCCTCACCGGACACGGTTGTTTCGGGAGGTTCCTGCACCGAATCGGGCGGGAGGAAACGCCCGGGTGCTATCATTGCGAGGATCGTCCGAAGGACACGGTGGCGCACACCATGGAGGTCTGCCCCGCTTGGGCGGAGCTCCGCCGTGTCCTCGTAACGGCGATAGGCGGCGGCGACCTCTCGCGCCCGGCCCTGGTTCAGGCCATGGTCCGGAGCGAGAGGGAATGGGAAGCCGTCACCTCCTTCTGCGAAGCAGTCATGCTAGCGAAGGAGGTGGCGGGACGTGAGAGGGAGAGAATCTCTCGTCCCAGCCGCCGCGGGCGACGCACCGGGCGTCGGGGGCCACGTGGTGGCTCCCGGCCACCGTAGGCGCGGGCCTGTGGACGGTGAGTAATGGGTTAGCTCACCGTCCGTCCGTCTTATGACGACAGGCCGTGTCGACGGCGCGTTCGTGTTCCACGCGCGCCTCAAAGAGATGTCAGCAACCAGGAAGGGGCCCGCAAGGGCCGATGCCTGCCGGGGCTGCGGGACTGTTCGAAAGAGATACCGTGGCCCTGGAACACAAAGGGCAATGAAGGAACATGGATGGGTTTTAGTCAGTAAGAGTCTGACACTCCCTCCCACTCCACCCAGAGCGGGAGAAGTCATTTGATGATTTCCCATCGGTAAAAAAAATAAAAAAAAAAGTCTATATCCTTAGTTGTCTAACATTGTCTTTTTCATAATATTGTTTACTCATTACTGCCTAAAAGCGAGCATACCTTTACAAGTTACAGTCTCGGTACTGCAGTAACTCGAACTTAATTTTAGGATCTCATACAACTATTCTGCGAGTTTGTCCCAGTTCCCGGTTCCCATCATGACTTGTTTCGTAAACTCAAAGTATGTTTTTAATACGTTCACCGTATTCATGCAAACAACTGAGATGGAAATGTGAATAGAATTATTCTGTGTTGGGTATTAAAAACTTTGCGAACATAAGCGGCTACAGTTCGTTGGGTTTCGTCACAATGTGTCGATTTGTTTGTAATCGGGGACATTGTTTGAACGTGAGAAACGGACAGCATGTCCAGTTTGTCTTGTTTTAAGTCTTTTTCATTTATATGTGTTTCGTTAAGGGAATTATTCGACTGTTTTGGTTTTATTTCATAAACATACTTATTGCGATGTAGAATACGTGTGTTCGTGAATAATTAAATCTGGACATTGAAAAGCCCACATACTTGATGAAACAGTTGAGTTACATAATAAAGTTTATCAAGTGTACTCTCTAGGGATAGAAAAGTTGTAGAGTAGTAGATAATAGTATCCTATAATAAGAAATACAAATGGAGAGGTGGGTGTCAAGAAAGTGTGTGACCTACGTAGGTGGATATGCACATAGAAGAAGACAATAGATAGTAAACGGATGTAAATAGTCACAATTCATTAGAAGTATACAAAATACAAATAGTTAATGTAAAGAGTTGTGAGCATACATTTTAATCAGAGTTTGAATTAACAAAGAGTTCTGATCAATAAAATAAAGACCGAAGCGACAATAACTTGGCTAAAATCTATTCCGACGCCTGCCTACGTACCTACCTAATATCTTCCTTTACATAATAATATTCTTGAGTCTCATCTACGGTAGTAAAGGTATTTTGTAACGAACGGTATTCTTCTAAACCTAGCTTAAATAAACTTATAAAAAAACCCGCAACTGCATCAACAATCAACCGCTATCTCCCTCCAGATTTATCAGCGAGAGAAAATCTCGGGATGTTCCTTCCTATGAATGGAAGCCAAGACTTCGAAGCCACTAATCCAACGAGGCGTCAACATGATTAGATTGTGAGTAATTTTATAGCAAATTCGCGCTCGGAGAACCACGGCGAGGCGAAGACGGCATTGCCATGAATTTTACATGAATCTATCCGTGTGACAAGCTTCGTCATTCATTTTCTGAGGGTGGTAAATGTTGTTTGTGAGCCGATTGTTTTGGGTGAGACAAACATGTTTTAGGTTGGTGCAGGGGTTTGTGCTATCGCCTTAGATGGTTCACACAGAATTTATAAACTCTGTTTGTTTTTATGTCCTATACCGTTTTTTTTCCAATTTCCCCTAATCCTAAATGTTTTTTCTTTTTCTTGTAGCCAACTAAAAGCGAACCCCAGCACAATAATTTAGAAGCAACGTTCAATGGCGCATCTGAATGTCATTTGAAATTATTTACGACTGACGAGTTCGTCTGGGAAACATTTCTCATAATAAAAATCTCTTTCTCGATCCTTAAGTACCAGTATATTTAAGAGTAATACCGGTATCTTTCTTTCGCCCGTAAATACCTTATGCATTCCATTTCACACGATCTTCTTAGTTTTTCCTGCAACTCGATTTCTTTGTTACAGATGATTTATGCTGATACTTAAGCATTTTTCCAGTATTCAACATTACTCATTCTTTCTTTGGAGCTCATTCAAATTCTCGCTAAGTTTTTATAAAGGAACTTTGTAAAAATTGCAGTCGCATGGATACCAAAAAAATATAGTACGTAACTATAGTCTATTGTTTACTCGGTAGTCAGAGCTAACTGATTTTACTAAAAGAGAATTAAATTAAGTAACTTTATAAAGTCAGGCGAAAACTTTAGTGGTAAACAGTCCATTTCATTTCACTTAATTTAAAATTCCTCAGCAATAGTTTCAAACAAAGGCGTCAAAAAATTTGGCAGTTACAAAAAGTTTGCTCACTAATTAAAAATTAACGAGCCGAATCAAATTACACAGACCATTTTTATCAAATAACTGTCTACAGACATTTTAGTCCACGTTCCGGATAAATTCTTAATAAACTTTATAGGGAACATTCGCATTCCGAGCGAAATATTAAAATTTCAAAAGAAAAAAACCTACTCGACTCATTTATATTTTATTTTGCCTAGAAAAAAGGAGTGGAAATCAAAAAGCGGGGTAAATTCTTTAATTTTCTTAAGAAATTCCTTTTTGGAGGAAGTTCGAATTATTCGTTAATAAAGTCTCGGTACCTAGGCGTCGGGGGTGAGAATTCCTTTGATGCGAATGAAATATTGCCAACTAGGTGGCGGGTACCAATCCTCGCGCGCATGACGGGCAAAATCCGAGCCTACAAATAAAATGAATTTGCCCCGGAGCAACAGTAGAAAATTGGAAATGTCATTTTCGCCCTTTTTTTAATGTTTGCGGTGGCATGGCGGGGCACCCGACGCGATAGGATTACCGCCGGCACGGCTCGCCCCTAGCGACGCGAGCATACCGATTTTTACCTGCCACACTCGTTTGACACAAATCGATTGTCGAAAATAACGTAGCAATTGGTAATTTTTGAGAAATACGCCATGCACGAGTGTTGCAGAGATTTCACTGTTTGTTCTTGGGGTGGGTTATCATCACGCGGATTTTTACAACATATTATTTTTACAAGGCATATTATGCTGGTATGTTCACAAGAAATGCTGCACCGACCCCAAATGAATTGGTATAAAGGCAGAAGAAGAATAAAGATGATGATGATGCTGATAATAAGTTCACAAAAATTTTAAAACTCACGAATCTATATCATAATTTAAAACCTAGTACCCTAAATAAAACTACAATACTAAAAACCTAGTTATAATATTCTATATCAAAATTCATAATGGCTAAGCTCTTACATCTACCCAACAAGTACTGCGCTATCAGCTTAAAGTATCGCGTCACTCTTCCATATTTTGTCTCAAACACAAGCAAAATTGTACATCCTTCCGTTTTGAATTAGTCAGTACATAACAAAACCTCCGCGATGCTCTCCCACTAGAGCTTAAAAGAAACGAGGACGTACACAAAGCAAATCCAATTCAATATTTCACCGGAACAAAATTATTATTCTTTATTACGCTCATCAAAGTATTCCGTTCCATCACACGGTCTCACCGCAAGACTGAAAGAGACGGCGCATATTCCTTCCAATGCAAAGAGGAAGTGCATCGCAACGGAAATGGGACGGGAATGGTGGAAGCGGCAATTTGCGGAGTCTCCGGGCAATGTTGTGACTCGCCGGTGATGTATGAGAACAACTTCGCTCATTGAAATACCTTCGCGCTGGATGTTAATTTATTTCATGTAATAAGACAAAATACTACCTAAAAAGCCCCACTAGGCATACCTTTTAAATTGCTCCTTAAAATTGGTAGGTTGAAAGCGCTTTCTCTTAGTAAGTACATTTCGTTGTTTCGCTTCTCTGAGAGCGGGCGTTTTCATTTTGAATAACGTCTACGTTTACTTCTGATTGCTGAAGGGCCTGGACTCCTGAATAGCTGCTAGACTCACAATTTAGTACTCTAAGTGTTTATTTAATTCGATTATTTGTTAGCTGCTAATTTTATTTGATCTTTATAATCTTGAATATTTTAATTATCATTTCTTTCTTTATTATCCATTAATTTGCTCTTCATGTTTATCTAACTCTATCTTTTGTATTGTTTCAGGTACGTCATCATCTCCTATCTTAACCAAATATCCAATATCTTCATCTTCAATTCCATTACCAAATACACCAGCGTTTAAACAACAAGTCACCATGAAAACCGTTTCAAGAGTCCTCCTCAATTCCCCCAAAAATTTGTCCACTCATACACGAGTGAACTGAACGAAATTGATCGTGGTAAGATAACTGAGCGGTTTGGCCAACGAAAACACGCTGGCAGGCTCAGGCGGTCGTATCAACGCAACAGGTTCTTACGTTAGAAAAATATTTTTATCCGCCTGTAATGTATCACTCCGAACGAAGGCGTGAGACCGATTTTTAGTGAGGGTAATTTGTGGGTGAATCTCGATATCGAAGATGAAGTCGGTGTACGATCCCTTATTTTCAAAAACTAGGGTTCGTTGATTAGGAACATTGAAGTTTGTGAGGCGACTGTGCAAGTAATAGAGAGTAAAAAACTTACTCTCTATTACTTGCATAGTCACCTAGGCACCAACATTCGAATTTTAAAATCTCTAACGAGGTTTCGCTGTGGACTAAAGTTAACTAATTGAAATACATCTTACTTAAGAATATTTCTATATTACGAATATCGAAATAAAATAAAGGTATAGCAGCAAAATATCAATATATTATAGATACAGAAGTGTAAAAAACAAAAGTAGTCGATCAGAATAAGAACAAGAAAACTCCCCACAAATTCTGCACCATTCATCATATTTTTCCGAATCCAAAAATTCACGCGAGCGAATCCGCCTTCGAAAGCTAGTTACAAATATTCCCGTTATTTATGTCTCACGTTTGGCCGTGATATAAGGATTTTATTGGCCTATCCTCTATCTGTTACCTCTCGTTTTAATTGAATCGTTAAGTTTGATTGGTCGATCCGAACGAGACCCTGATTTGCAAGCGATTTTTAGGCTCCTTTTAAGAATGCGAATTTTGCAATTAGTAGGATTTATTGATTGAGGGTGTTATTTTAATTTATTAGGGAGGAATGAGAAGGTGAGTTTTATTTTTATCTTAAGTAATTGATGCGAGAATATCGTATTTCAAAAATTTGCTTTAGTATATTTGAACCACTATTAGAGTCTTTTAAATGTTTACTCGAAAGCTTTTAATGTTGTTTTTACACTTATATCTTTAAAACCGAATTTATATAGCATGGCAATTTTGGTGTTGTATTAGGCAATCGTTGCTTCTCAACTAAATTCCTTATTTCTCTCTTACCACCAAAAGAACAAAGGGGGAAAAGCCTTCGTCCCACATACCTACCCACAGCAACCCAAGCTTAACTATAATATTTATCTCATATCTGTATCGATAAAATCACAACACTCGAAGGGCACTATTACGAATGAGATTTCTACTACACATCTTATTCGCGAATGTTGCGAGTCATTCTATTATTATATTTGAACAAAGAGAGCAAGCCATGTGCATGTGTGGGGAGACTCGGGCCATATGCCGCAAAGATTTGGCTTACGTCACGCGGATATATTGGACCTGAAAGGGGAAAGTGGGGGAAGTGTGCTCTTTCTTATTATGATTGTGATATTTCTTTTGAGTGTGTATTAGATAAAAGTCTTCTTGCCTCCCGGAAGAAGACTTTTGCTGGTTGTGTAGGAAAAACAATGGTGTGAGCATAATGATTTAGGACTACAGTTCGCAGTGATATAACCCTTGACTATGCATCACTGTCAAAATGATTTTTTTTTTCTTAGCCACTTTTATCCCACTGCTGGGCAAAGGCCTCCTCCATAGCCTTCCATTCTTCTCTCCGTGCGGTTTTTTGAAAATGAACTTTAGTTTTGTTAAAATAAGGTTCTACTTCAGTTGCTGCCACTGACAAGGCTGTCGAAATTACATCAAAATTTATCCTCATTACAATAATGCTGCTATCAGAGGTGAGATACACTATGAAAGAAATGTACGTTATACTCTTTTCCTTTTAAATTTTCTGCTTTACATGTCCTCGAGTATTTCATAACCCATGCCAAGAAGCAGTACTAATTGCTATAAGTACAACATATTAAATGTCATGGCCTCATCGACTCCACATTCCACTTTACCCAAATTACAATTACACACTCAAGAACCTAATCAAGCCATAAATATTACACGCGTATCAAGTTATCAATTAATTAATCACTATTACGATGAAACATAATTACGTTTTCATAATTTTCGATGAGCGTTCGTGTTGGAGTTTGCGTCCGACGTTATTAAAGCTGTTGGTGCTTAGGAATTGTTGTATCGTATGATGCTCATGCTCTGTTGGAATTAATATTAACGTACTTGTATGGTGTATTTTGTTCAAGAAAATTCGTAAATATTGCTGCAAGACGTTTTAATCTTCATTGTTCAGCTTGGAGCCAAACCTTTTGTAACTTGTTTGCTCCGTCTACAGAGCATACGATTTCCAGAGGCTACATTTACAGTATCTTATAAGAAATCAATAGTAGTTAAAAACTTAAGAAAAGAAGAAAATGTGAAAATTTGTATAATGCTTGAGTGATAATGAAAATTCGAAAGAGTTTTCAAACTCTGTTTTGCTTAAATAAACTAGAAAATATGTTGAATAGGATAATTTTGTTTCAGATGGTAAGCAGTGAATAAAATGCAGAGTAGAAGACATAGGCTGACCTAGTAAGATCAAGTAGGACGTATATTTATAGATGCTGAGAAAATAGGTTGCTTCGTTCCTTCGTGTTTGGTTCCGCTGGCTCTTGGAGCGCCCCTGAAAAAGAAACTATTTTATTTTCGATAAACGCGTGATCGCGTCGATTGAGAGCAACATATAGTTTTTGTTTAGGGCGTGGGGTTACACTACACTACACTATACTAACTATAAGAAAACTCGCTGTTAGGGCATGAGGAACCGAAAACAAGTTAAGCATGCCCTAATCATCATCAACCTGGAACCTGGGCTACCCACTCTCATCCAGCTATTACCGGCCATCTTGTGAAGATTTTTCCGAATAAAATAAAAAACAATAAAACTTTTATAACCAGCAATCAACTAAAAACAAACGCACAGATACCTGCCTACCTTTGACAATTCAAAATCGCTTGTAATACACTAATTGAATTGAAAAAAAATGCGTCTGGATCAAGTCTTTTCTCTTTCAATTCTGTTCGCTTTGTTCGGCCATACGAAATAAATTGCTTTTTTTCATTCGTGAATTGTAACCCTTTTAATTTGATTGACACTTTGCATTGCCGCGGGAATCCGGTACGTATTGCCATTTTTAATCCCTATGGTACAGGTATCAATATCTAAATTGGAAGTGCTCAGAGCACTATTTCCATGGAAGCGTAGAATATAGGGAGCATGAATTAGGCTAATGAAGTCAAGTAGGGGCAAGACTAAATAATCAGCAATGAGGTTAGACAGTGTAGCATGCCATAATAATACAAGCCTAGCCCTTTCCCAAACTATGTTGGGGTCGGCTTCTAGTCTTACGGATGCAGCTGAGTACCAGTGTATTACATGAAGCAACTGCCTATGTGACCTCCACAACACAATACGACTCACACACTCGTAACGACTGTCAAATATCTCCAAATGACATTCGGGACCAATGCTTGGACTAAAACACAGGCGTATAAAAATAGGTAAAAAATATATTTCAAAACCAAACCTTTAATACAAATGTTTATAAACACCCTCAAAAAATTCTCACCCCCAGTACATGAAACATGAACCACCACCTTTATTTCTCTTATCACCTACTTACCTCGCAATTGAATACAAATCCAACAACACAATACCTTATTAAACTCCCCTAGATCCCCTTGTGATCTGAGCTTTCAAAATTATTAAAGCCTCATTTTACACAAAAAGAAATGAACTCCGCATTGAGTGAGTGTAAAATGACTCAATCCGAGGGCAGGGCTCAGATTAAAAGTGAAAACGGAAACGAAACGCAAACACTGAAATACCATTAAGTCATTGGACGCCAGACGGCGTTAACTTTTAATTTTACCAGAATAATACTGTCAAGTTTAAATCTTTGGATTTCAGAGGCAACGGGCGGCTTTGTAAAAGAATTTTGATTTGAAGAGAAAAGAGTTGATTAAAAAATGTTTAACTAGACTTATTTAGAGGAGTTTTGTGAGGTTTCTCGAGATTTTGTTATAAGGCGGCAGTTTGGAAAACGATTCAGAATAATACGACGTTTTGGTAATTTGCAGATTAATAAAGTTTTTTTTCCCGGAAAATCATTTTCGCAGTCATAGAATCTTGGGTATGGGATACGAGATACGACATCTTCATCTGCCTAGCCTTTTCCCAACTGTATCGGGGTCGGCTTCCAGTCTAACCAGATGCAGCTGAGTACTAGTATTTTACAAGGAGCGACTGCTCATCTGACCTCCACAAACCAGTTAGTACTGGGTAATACGATACCCCTTGGTAAGACTGGTTGTCAGACTTTCCGGCCACTGACAAGGTACCCGTAACGACTGTCAAAGATCTACAAATGACTGCCGGGACCAACGGCTTAACGTGTGTTCCGAGGCACGGAGGAAACTCGGTATGTAATAGATGGTCACCCATACACAGACCGACCTTAGTTAGCACGACTTAACCTCGAAGGTCGACCCGTGCAGTTGTTATTATTTCACCAGGAGCTCCTCGGAGCCCTTCCTTTTAATATGGATTGTAGGATTGTTCCACCACGTAATTAATCACGTCTATATCCCTCAAAAAAGAGTATTTAGTAGTCCACAAACTCAAACCCAAATAAACGTTATCAGTAATCTTATAAAGAAAGTTGGCAGACCACTATTAACCCCTCACATAAGTACAGGTAAGAACAAAAAACATAATTATGTACGCTCGGTTAAAAAGGATCAGGAATCGAATAAAGAAATTGTGACGTGACTAATGAGTTGGCCTTTTTGATGGACATATTGAGGAAAAAGTGGAGGCGAACGAAATTACAGACGCTTTGTTGGTAGAATTGTTACGTTGAGGTTAGTTTTTGGTGGGATTATCTTTTGAAAATGTTTCTTATTTTTGGGATCTTGTAGTCGGTGAGAGTAGGTTTTACTTGCTCCTTAATTTGATTACAAAATATTTTTGATTATTAAATAATTAAACTTCTAAAGAATGTTTAAAAATTTGGAAAATAACATCTGTTAGGGTTCGATTTTTACTTCAGGAAACATACATAACATTCGTTCGCGGTAAAAAACACCTTCATATTGCCGTAATAACTTCATAATCCGTTGCCGCATCAAAATATATTTTCCAGCTAAATTCCTAGCTAGCAACACCATAAAATCCTGGAAATTTACCTCGATATTATCATTACCCCGATCACCATTAACATCATTAAAATCTAGCGCGACATAAAAATCGAATTAAAAAAACCCTCCACACGAGAGTCGATTGAATTTGTGGGGCCCGATTACATTAACAAGTAGTAAAGAACATTTCCGGACGGAACCGGTCTAGAACGGTCTTAACCGGTTTAGAGCGGACGAAGCCGGCTCGCACCGGTTCTATAGTTTGTTGTAATAGCGTTGTGTTGGAGTGGACTTAATCGTGTTCCGTGGTTTCAGAAACGTGGTGCCGAAACGTGGTCCTGAGATCCGATGGGTAGTATAGGATATTACTGTTTGTTTTCGCAAATAAGTGTCGGTATGCTTTTAGTGCTTCTTGAATTAAGTATCAGTATGGTCTTGTTATACGTTAGATGTGGACTATATCTCTGCTTTACCCTTGGGGGTTTACAGGCGTGATTTTATGTGTAGATTGATGCGTCTGCTACTCCGTATGTTTTTGACGTTCTTACTGTTCAGTATCGGAAGAATAAATATGATCACGACCAATAGTTACGCTTGACCGAAGGGATTGTTGTCCATTGAAAACGAAAAATCTAGTTTTGTGTATCGCTGAGTTTTACGTATGTATTTTTTCTATAAAATGCTTATATTTCAGCTTACATAATAACATTACAAATAATCCTGTATTTTGAGTGATAGTATATTGAAAACGTTTTTTAATAACCGGATAAAGTAATTAAACGCAGATTAAGCTCGACCTCATAAGCACTCGTAAAAACATTTAAATACAAAATCAAAATAATTTAACATCCGAATTTAATAACCGCGTCGTATTTATGTAAACGTACAATGTACAGTCACGAGCACTAGTATGTATACACTAAACAAAAATTAAAAAGCGTTTAGCGTTAGGTCTTATCAAAAGACCTATTTTGTATTATATGACTACCAAAATACTATGTTCATAAAACGTAAAACTCCAACCAATACAGTAGGAAAAAAACACTTTTATAAGTTGTTTCATCTAAATGCTTGTGACTGTTACACGTTTAAGTATAAACAATTAAATTGTTTACAGTCCCACTTAATTGTACATTACACTCGATTGCAATAAAACACACCACATAATAATTACAGCGAAACGCGACGTCAATAAACACACGTCACTTAGATACACGTAGGTGCACGTTAACATGGCATGTAGTAATGAAGGCCAACCTAGTTAGTGGGCACGCCAGCCGGAACAATTGCATCTTCGCACCGACCGATACGCCAGATGATACGCTCCACTGTTGCAGTTTACTTGCACTGCAGTGTACGGTTATTAAAAAAATATGAAACCGGTTTTTAAATTCTTTCACAAGTATCAAGAGAGCTTTATTTTAATGAAGTCCTTTTGGAAAATTGTGCCTAGTTACTGCAGATTATTTATCATACAAGAGGATTAATGTATCGAATACTTAAAGCAGTATATTTTCGAAATAATTATTGTACATTTAAAACTCGTTCAATGAGATAAATCGTACTTTACGTTCACAATCGCGTATGAAAATCGTCAATAAATTGAAATAAAGCCGATTTAAGAGCTTTATAGCATATTCGATCACTTGATTAAATTCGTTATGTAGCGCATACAGATTGATTGAAGTAAATATAAAATCGTTGTAAATATATATTCTTAAATACTATCTGTAAACTCAATTCAAATTGAATACATATATTACTGTGATGCAGTGAGGCATTTTATATTTCCATATTATATTTTTTCATGCTTATTTTATCACTAGCTAATGCCCGCGGCTTCACCCGCGTGTATTTCGCTAATTGTTTCGGGTATCGTACTTACGGGATAAAAAGTATTCTATGTATCCAGGTTGTACACTATCTGCGTGCCAAATTTCATCCAAATCCGGTCAGTAGTTTTTGCGTGAAAGAGTAACAAACATCCATACATCCTCACAATCTTTCGCATTTATAATATTAATAGGATTCTGAATAGTTCAACTCTTATAAACTCACGCACATTTTAATCCGTCTACAACGAAATTAAATTAATAACTACTTTCATAAAATCTCATACAAACAAGAGAAATAAGATTTGCATTACTTAAAAACTAAAAAAACGCGCTTTGACGTGGAGTTGCAGAAACCAGCCCGTTATACAATTATACAATACAAATACTTAAAACCTTCAGTTTAACCCTTCAAAAACAACATGAAACATCTATAACATAAAACAAACAAAATATATTTCTAACCCTCCAACTGCAACAGTAAACAACAAACCCAATACGAATCTAAATCGGAACATCTTCAACAGTCAATAAGACAGTATTGCATACAATATTGTGTACTTAAAAATCCAGTACGCCCGTTTTATTTACATCGTACAGTACCTCAGTACATGTGATTTAACACAATATATCCGACCGGATTGCGAGGTCCCGTGCGGAATCAATTTTGTTCGCTCACTCAAGCGTTTTAACTTTATCGGGGTACTGGTAGTACCTAAGTTTAGAAGAATGCATTAAGTGGAGGAATTTTAGGTATATTGGTGGGGTATTCTTTTTAGAATATTGAGGGGGGTTGGGGGATGTTGCCGTTGGGATTTTAAATTGAGCAGAAGATGGTTTCAGATGAGAATTTCCTAGCCAGTATAGCCATTTATCTATACTAATATTATAAAGAGCTAACATTTGTTTGTAAGTTTGTTTATAGGGGTTAATCTCCGAAACAAATGATCAAATTCTAAAATCTATTCACTGGTAGAAAGCTACAGTTTTCGTGAGTGCTTTAGACTATAAATTATATTTCTATCAAGCATATTAACCGAGCTATCACAATTTTTACGTTCGAAGTCACGGGCGTAGTGCTAGTTTTGGTATAAAAAAGTCCTATACTTTGAGATTATGTGAAGGCAAATCCTAAAATATTACAGGCAATTAAAACTTGAATAAAACACATACCTTTTCTTGTACGACACATGCAGCAAAGACAAAGGCTTCCCAAAATTCGACAAACACAAAACGGGCAACAATTTTCCTCCACACTAACCACATGCACATGTAAATATCAAAACTAGCCAACCAAGAGAACTAAAACCCTACAAATATACTCCCGTAAAATCCACCCAGATACAAGCGAGGCAGGTCAAAACAATTTCGTCTGGACGCAGTAAGATCGGCCATGATTCTATTATAAGGCCCGCTAAGCAAATTTCCAGAGAGGACCGAAATTCGTAAATTCCCGAGGAGAAATCCGCAGAATCACGGGGCCGAGTTTAGTGGATTAAAGACACATATTTTGGTGTTGGGTGATGTCAGTGTTCATAATTTGATAGGTGATGTTGGTCAGATATTCTGGGAACTATGTTATGATAGTGTAGTTACTGTATTTAGCAATAAATGGTGATGACTAAATTACGACTGTTACGTTGGCCGAGTGGTAGCAAGCGCGACAGCTGAGCATGATGTCTTGGGTTCGATTCCCGGGTCGGGCAAAAGTGTTATTGGGTTTTATTTAAAAGTGTTATTGGCTATCAGGAATTTGTCAGTAGCAGCCATGGAGTCTGAATTTCAATTGAAATTGCCCGGTTGATGGCAATAGGCTTGCTTCCTATTACTTAGGAGTTAAACATAACTGGCGAAATATGGGTATACTATTAGGTACACCTCTGCCCAACCCTTCTGGGATTATAGGCGTGATTTTATGACTAAATTACCACTTAGTTTAACTTAGTAGAATTTAGTCACGCCTTTTTCCCATGAGGGAAGAAGTTCACATCCCTGCGGTCGCGGGAGATGCCCCGGTCACCCGGCCACTGTAGGCGCGGGCCTGTAGACGGTGAGTAATGGGCTAGCTCGCCGTCCGTCCGTCTTATGACGACAGGCGGTGTCGACGGCGTTCTTATTCCACGCGCGCCTCAAAGAGATGTCAGCAACAAGCAAGGGCCGATGCCTGCCGTGGCTGCGGGACTGTTCGAAAGAGATACCGCGGCCCTGAGTCACAAAGGGCAAAGAAGGAACATGGATGGGTTTTAGTCAGTACAAGTCTGACACTCCCTTCCGCTCCGCCCAGAGCGGGAGGGTCATCTGATGATTTCCCAAACTAAAAAAAAGGATAGGCAGTAACTGCAAAGATCACTTTACGATCTTTACAAGCTTTTTGCTGCTCCTTTTATGTTATCAGTTGGTATATTATTTATCTATTATTCATTTACCTCTTAGTACTATCGCAGTTTTTCACCAATAAAGTTGGATATAGCTGAACAAAGCTCCCTAAAAAACCGACACGCTAGCTCTCACAAAGAACATGTACACCTATAAAACAGCACTTACATGTCATAATAAAAATTACATTGTCACACGACAAAAACAATAACCCCACCCTGCGTATCACGGCGAGAAAAAAATGTAATATAACTCCAACATTAGCGACATAATAATAAAACCGTTCTTTCTGTGCAACACAGTCTGATTCCCGCTTCCTTTATTAGCAGACATCCGAAGCTTTACAGTGACGACCTTTTTATTTCCGGCTATCCCTCCCGAGGCGGCGTTTTTGCTATATTTTTTTAAACACACCTCGCTCCGCGTAAAATAATTTTCCACGTAAACATTTTAGGGTTAATAAAGATGCGGTTGCATTCGGAAGGTTGACGTAATTATGTGCTGTTGCTATTGGATGGGGGGTTGGAGAAGTTTTTTTAAAAGCGAAAGCAATTTAGCAAGCATTTTGCATTTTAGCTACTCTAACTCGAAACATCGCCTGACTGCCTCCTTGGTCTAGTGATCGCAACCGCGACTGCTGAGCATGAGGTCGTGGGATCGATTCCCGGATCGGGCAAAGTGATATTGGGTTTTTCCATTAAGAATTTCACAGTAGCAGCCACGGAGTCTAGATTGTGCACGGTTGATGACAATAGGCTCGCCCGCTATAACATGGGACTTAAACATAACTGGCGAAATATGGGTGTACTATTAGGGACACCTCTGCCTAACTCTTCGGAGATTATAGGCATGATGTTATGTTATGTTAAGTCTACCTCGAAACCCGTGTCAGCAGTCGAAGTTAAACGATAAAAGCCTAAACAAACATGAATTATAGAGTTTAGTATTACCATCAACAACGACCTCACTAAATGCTACTCATCAATCCCTCATAAACGCAATGTCTTCATCCTTTCATCATAACTTCATTATCATTATTAGTTACCCGTATACTCTGTCTTCTTGCAAGGTGCGAGAAATCTCACTGCAGGTACGGATGCAAAGGGTGCCTTTGGAAGGTACATAAGGATATCAAGTTAACAGACAATGCCCACGGGAACTAATACCTTTGTGTCGATGTTGTCCCTAATTAACTGACTACGGATGGTTGGTTCGGTTAACGGCTAGTTAAATTATTGACGACAAAAAAACTCAATATTTTTTTATAATTATTTATTAAAAATGACTCAAGACTATAAAACCATACATTTATAAATAAGCGCCTCAATGATTAAACTAAATAAATATATACCATAATTATCTGAGAATCATAAGCAAACATGGAATTAAATACCTAAAGTGCTATTTTGATCACTGAAAAGTAAAGTCCAAAAACAAACCTCCACCCTGATCTGACTAAAAGAAAAAATCCATGTTCTCTCAAAGCCTATGCACTGCGCAAGTTCTAAAGCCTACTTTGACAATGGATTATCTAATGGTACTTTAAAGTACCCGAAGTAACTTTTCACTACTTACACGATTGCAGTTTGAGATTCTGATGTTCTTTTCTTGAATACGTTGAACAGTGATTTTAAAGTGGCTGGTTTGAAACAATTTTGAGTTCTTTAACTTATTCTACTGCTTGAAACAACCTAGCTTCAAGAAATGTTTGACGTGGAGTTTTGTTACTGGTACTTTTGTCCTTGTAGTTCTTGACATGTAAAGATACTGCTTTTTTAAAATTTTCATCGTTAATTGTGGAATTATAAAAAAAAACTATAAATATCGAAAATATCTATAAGTTTGATTCTAGTGAAAGAGAAAGAAATAGATTTGTAATATTTTTTTCCAGAATTAAAACCACGTTGATTCCCTAAAATGGCAACACATTGTTTAATATTTACACTAATAAAAAATATATCTGTCCAGTAACACTTAATTAAAATCACCAATAACAAAACACAGATTTTCTCAAACCGCCTTAATAAAAGGCACAAAGTGCCACAAAACGAGAGTTGCCCTTAAATTATCATCTTCATTGAAGAAAAAATGCTGACTGTAAGGTACATTACCAAATGCTTCAGGACGCAGCAGAAAATGAACCATAACTCTAAAATCTTGCGGCGTTTCATTGCCTTCATAAAAGTCTTTACGTAAAATGCGTAGGTACCTACTGTAATACTAACGCCTATTCCCACGAAGTGACTATGAGTAGTGATGTCCGGTTATGTGAGAAAATCGATTCGATAAATTTAATTTTAGATATTTTTAGTTAATTTTATGTGAATCAAATTATTGAATGAATGTGTATGTGAATTTTGTGATGTAACTTATTTTTCCCTGGATTTAGGATACTTATTGGACTAAATAACTGGCCAAATGTGGATGTGCTATACAGGGTGTAAATGTGTATTTCTGTTGCCGCTATAACATAAGATAAATTAAAGAGCATCTTCATACGCAAATTCGACTCGCACTTTCACCGTTTTTTTTAATTCTACTTGCTGAGGAAATGTGTATCATTTTAGTTAAATAAATAATTTAAAAAATATATGTTTGTGTCGCCTCCTATTACATAGAACTGAAACATAAATGGCGAAATGTGGGCGTAGTGTTACAACAACTCTGCCAAACCCTTCAAGGATTATAGGCGTGATGTTATGTTATGCATAATTCCTATCGATAAACCCCACATCGATACATCACCAGCCCTACTCAAAATCAATTTCACAACGAGTTATAGGCTGTAATTGTACGTATCCAAAGGGAACGTAAAGTTTGTCGAAGGCCTGTGATTGCTACATAAAAGGGCTCACTAAAGCCCTAAAGGTAACATTTCTTTGGATGTAAGTCTTCAAAACGATTCTACCTTTATATAGGTTTAAATGGTAGCTGTTCGTAGTACTGGGTTAAAGGCGATTAGGTTTTGAACACTAATGAAGCGTAAGTAATTGAAAGATGATTGGAACCTACGAAAAAACTAAATACCTATTTCCAATTATGGCATGTTGATGGTTAGAATAACAGCAATGTTTTTTTTTTATTAATAGTGTCAAAATTTATCGATGGTTTTATGTCAGATACAGTACAATTTACAGTTTGACAAGCAAGTTTTTTTTTTGATAATTATTTTCTTTTATACTCCTCCTTTCCTACTCCTCATTGATTACCATAACATCACGCATGTTTTCTCCAAAGAGGTATACAGAATCAAATGAATTACCAGTTACATTTCAGTCCCCTATTTCTCGATTATATTTAAACACTAGCGGCCCGTCCCGGCTTCGCACGGGTGGAAATTTATTTTCCCCTAATTCCCCCCTCCCCCCGTAATTTTTTTTAGTAATAAATATAGCCTTTGTTACTCAGGGTGAATGTGGCTTTCTAATGGTGAAAAATTTTTTGAAATCGGCACAGTAGTTTTTGAGTTTATTCATTATTATAAGACTTCGCGCACGGCCACTGCGTAGGGAGCCGCGCGGGTACCTTTTTTTTTTTTTTTTACCTATGGGAAATCATCAAATGACTTCTCCCGCTCTGGGTGGAGTGGGAGGGAGTGTCAGACTCTTACTGACTAAAACCCATCCATGTTCCTTCATTGCCCTTTGTGTTCCAGGGCCACGGTATCTCTTTCGAATAGTCTTGCAGCCCCGGCAGGCATCGGCCCTTGCGGGCCCCTTAGATCTAAACTCCCCTCCCGCACGCGCACCCCGCCTTGGTGACGCCCACTTCGCAACGGGCCTGCAGCAGAAATCGTAATATTTTAATTTCGCCATAACTTCAAAACCAAACGTCCAATTTTAATCATTCATAGACCAAATATAATCTACATAAACTGTTCTTAGTGATGAAATAATTTATTTTGATAAGGATTATAGCATGAGTAAAATAAATGCGTTTAAATGTAGTCCAAAAAATTTTCAAGATAAAAAAATGGTTGTTGTGCTTCACTCGACATAGATAGGTATAGTGTGTCGCGAATTTTTTTGTAGATATTTATAAGATCTACAATTAATTAGAACATTTTATGGTTCTATCTTTTTTAGTTTAGGCAGCGTACGCAAAATAAGTAACTTTTCTGGTTGATTTTTTACACCTTGTGTCCGAAAAACCCAAATATCTTACGGAACCCTATTTTTTTCCAAAATAAAATTTAGCCTATGTTACTCATGGATAATGTAGCTTTCGAATGGTGAAAGAATTTTTAAAATCGGTCCAGTAGTTTTTGAGCCTATTCATTACAAACAAACAAACAAAGTTTTCCTCTTTATAATATTAGTGTAGACTACATCGCTAACTATTTCCAATATGTACCACCAACTTCCTGTACAACGAGTAAGTTTTTAGGCTTCCATAAATGGAGCAGGTTACTTCGAAAGAGGCGGTTCTCTGGCTTCCACCTGCTTTGAGGTCCGAACTTAGTTTTCTAGTTCATCAGCATAATTTGTGTGTTATGTAGTGTGGAGTATTTCAAGTTGAAATTAAATGCAACTTTAATTATATCGCAATAAGGTTAGTCATTCAAAAGATTGTTGTTACTAAGCGATTTAGCATCCGAGTCTATTTTCGATAACATACAAAATAAGAACGACTTCTGTTATGTGAGAAAACTAAAAAGTTTAGTTTAACGTGACTTGAACCCCAATAGCATAACTTAGATTTTTTTAAATATTCTCCATGGCTTCATATTTTAAAAATAACCTCTGCTCAATAATATCAATGAATGTTGTTACACTGTCGGAACGAAGAGCGTGGCCATTATAAGTGTGTTATGCAATGGTGTTGGTATGATTTAGCAACTCCAACAATATTTTAGCCAATGATCTGTTTCATATTACAATAAAAACCATAGTACAGCGCACTACTGAAGACAAAAAATAAAAATATAGTACTTGCAACCGACGTGCGCGTATGACCAGATGTATAAACGTGGTCGAGGCAAAAGGAGCGTGTAAGGATAGTAGCACGTTACGTTTTGTTGTTTCTGCCTATCCCCACAGGAAAAAGGTGTGAGTTTATGTATGTATGTATGTAAAAAAAAAACATAACCTTCAAACCCAAACTGAAATCAACCCAAACCCACAGTGCCCACACAATGAAATCGCTATATTGAAATCTTGTACCACAAACCAAGATCCGGGATCCCCGAATAAGGTCGGCAGTTGGATCCACTCTGGCCGGATTACCATAATTGATATTAATGTACTTGGAAGGTTTAATTATACCGGACAAAGTAAGATGCGAGCTATCGTAAATTCTGTTGAGCACTACTTGGTGTATTTCGCACGTCCCTAAACGGCTTTTATTTTAGTTTATATTGCGTTACAGGGCTTCGGGGTGAAAAAAAATCAGATTGATTTGGTTGTAATTAGCTGGTAGGGATTTTCTTTGTTTTTTTATGTTCGAAGTTCTTAGTAAATCGGAGTCAGAGCCCGGGTGATGAGTGTAGACTCGGCCACTGTTACATGGGACTTACACATAACTGGCAAAGTATGGGTGACAACACCTCTGCCTTACCCTTCGAGGATTTGATTCAAAGTGAAGGTTAGGTTTGTCACCTTTATAAATTTGTATTTGTGTGTATGTAATTATAAAGGGTGTAAAAAGACCCTTAACGAAGCCGAAAGGTACTTGTTCTCCCCGTCATTGCGATCATTTTTTTGTTCTAGACCATACCTGGGAACCTTCTAGTTACGGAGATATTGGGGGTCAAAGTTCCAACTTTTTCACAAGTTTTTTTTAAAAGACATGTTTCTAATGTAAGATTTTTACTTTAAACACCTTCATGACCCCCTTACTATTAAATCCATCCATCAGCACAATGTTTTGAGTGTGTTACATTGAGTTTTACCGTAAAACGTGATTTTTCACCCAAAAAAAAAAAGTCGTTTCCCAGCAATAATTTTTGCGTAAAGTTACTTAGTTTGATGTACAGAATGCTTGGTTGACGGCTTCGTGAAGGGTCTGTTTACACCCTGTATGTAATTCCGTTGTTCCGGGGTGTCATTTGTAGATCTTTGACAGTCATTAGGTAGTCAGTGGCCCAAAAAGTCTGACATCCAGTCTTACCAAGGGGTATCGTATTACTCAGTACTAACTGGGTTGTGGAGGCAGTCGCTCCATGTACAATACTGGTATTCAGCTGCATCCGGTTAGACTGGAAGCCGACCTCAATATAGTTGGGAAAAGGCTAGGCAGATGATGATTTGTGTGTATGTGATTACCTATGTTTCTTAATCGGCGTTCAATCAACTCAGCCTAACCCAGTCAAACAACCCAGTCCTCAGGTGGACGTAGACCTGTCCCAAGCTGCAGTAATGGACTTTCCAAAAAAATTATCTCAAATTGATGGATTGGTTTCGAACATGCTACTGCAAACCATCATTCTCAATTTGTTGGATACCTCTGCATAGCGCTAGTCATTCATCGTCCTAGCTAATTCTGATTGAAATGAAAATATTGTTTTCTCGCAACAAAGTTAAGACACCATACATTATGTCCAAAGCCTAACTCGCAACAAAATGACTGAAGAACATTCTGATGTATTTCTAACACCGACAAAGAGTAAAGACACTAACACTAACTCTATAAAAAAGTAATACCGTAATGTAGATAAATAGTAGTGTAGTACGAATTCACTCTATTTCGTGTATCTGAAGCCCAAGATAAAGAATTACTCAAGACCCACGTTATATTTCTGCCCTTAAATCAAATTTATGAAGACATAAGTTTTTTCTCCTCGCCCTCAGACACTCTCAGGGGTCAACACTTAGTTAATTTCTTGGAAATAAATAACAAAAAGTAAGGTTAAGTGTGCGCGTCAGCTTTTGTTTTTAATTTTCTGATTACAAATTTTACGTGATACTCAAGTGTGTTTTTAAAAAACAATGTTAGTAATGTTCTAGGTTTATCACTAAAGATGCAATAACATCATCATCATTCTCTTGCCCTTATCCCAATTCATTTGGGGTCGGCGCAGCATGTCTTCTTCTTCCATACTTCTATATTACTCGTCATCTCCTCAGATACCTCCTTTTTTGCCATATCATTCTTTACACAGTCCATCCATCGTTTCTTTGGTCTTCCTCTACTCATATACCCATCCACATTCATATTGAAACTACTAAAGATGCAATAACACAAAATAAAAACGTTGAAGTCTCAAATTCTTAGCAATTTTAGGTGGCCTGTGTTTTAAATCAAAACGAGTTTTTTTTTCTTAGCCTCTATTGTCCCACTGCTGGACAAAGGCCTCCCCCATAGCCTGCCATTCTTCTTTATGTGCGGTTTTTTCCGGCCAACCTGTCACAAACGCTTCTGAGTCGTCACGCCAGCGTTTTCTAGCCCTGCCTCGGCGACGACGCGACGGTAAAACAAGTATTAGATATTTTCCATTCGTCTTTACCGGAATACTTAAATATTATTTGCCGTAGTATGTAGATAAAACTACCATTTAAATAAAACAAATTACCACGTAGTAGTTCCACTATCCCCGCGTCCGTCACCAAAACCAATCCCAAACTAACTTCAAGGCAAAAAATCAAACAGAAAAATTCAATAAAACTTACTTTTGAACAATACAGACTGAACGGCAAACTAAAGGGAATTGGGCGAGTTTTTCCGATGGCCACGTATCGCGCGGCCGTCACGTCCGTCGGCAACAATTAAATCTTTCTGTAACCATGTGAGGCACGAATCCGCACGGATCCGACCGACATGGCATCCATGATAAAATTCCACGCGGTTACACCTACGATTTGAGGCAGAATAATGAAGTGGCGAAGTTTTTTTTTTGTTGGGGAAGTGTATTTTTTGTTTATTGCAGTGTTTTTTTGGCTTTGTGTCTATTTGCGTGCTGTAAGTAGTGTTTAAAGTGAGGTTTATTTGAATTAAACCTTCAAAAAATTATTTTCTTGACATTGATGCTGCAAATAATTTATGCTGACGTCTGGAAACCTCTCTTTGTTGTTTACTTAATAAATCCCTTGAAAAAATATACCTACAATGCTCTGCGAGCGCTAAGATTTTTTTTAGGCTACTATACATTCTGTCACCTATCGTAATAAACTAAGTCGGTTGAGGAAAATGCACCACATTTCAACACTTGTTTTCTTTGGACAACTACAACAAATAGTTTTAATTATGTAATTTTTTTCGTTTTATTTGTCGTGTATTCACATTACACAGTCCAGAGGTCATGTCCTCATATAATTGCACTAATGTGCCACAGGGGATATCTGAGCAAACGAAACACTGCATCGAAATACAACAACACGTGTTTATTTATACACTCATATTTTAGTTTAGACTTGAGTGAAAAGTATTTATTTGGACATAGATTTATTTTAATGACACACACTGGTGTAACGAAAAGTAAATATTTATTTTTGGAGTGAGTTTGGAGAATTGCACGTTATGTTGTGTGCACAATTTTGCACTGTTTCTATGTATTTAATAGTGAAATATTTAAATGATGGGAGTTCAAATTATTTAAAAACGAATAAACATCCAATGTACAAAAAAAACTACCTACTTTTAAATGAAATAAAAAAAATAATGCAGACCACAATATATAAAGTTTCAACACTCCCCGTCCGATTTTACTGTAAGTCCACCTGAAAATTACCGCAGCGACCGATATTTATATTAAAGCTTACATTTCTCCCGGAGTTATTAACCAATATAATGACATTAACTCCATACGCAAGTACCATCAGCCCACTGTTCATCCGTACAAAAGTACGTTTCATTCCTTTACTACACCATCCCAAACTATAAAGTAGGTAACAGTACGTAGTGTGCACCCATATACGTCTATATGAAAAAGGTACGGCAAAAGGTGAATTGGTTAACCCCACAAATGCCTCTGGCGGGTATATGCGTCAAATAAAAATGAAGTTGATATGCGATGTCATATAAATGCGACAGACAAAAAAAGTTTTATTTGCTACCTACTTTTTGGGACGAACTGTGGAGCAAACACGAGTAGGTACACGAGTAATATGACTGTATTCATTTATTTGTGAGATAGGAAAAAAGTTACACATTTTGTTGTGCAAAATGAAAAAACGACAGTTTGAAAAAACGAATAAATTGCACTTTTGGAAATACGGGAAAGCAGCTTCTAAGCTAACGAAAGAACTTTTCAAAGTTTATTTTCAAACGAGTTCGAAAATAAGTGTAAACGTACAAAAAGGCACAAAAAAGTCGTTTTGCAATACAAACTTTCAAGTACTATCAAGAAAAAATTAAAACAAGTTTTTAACACCTAATTAAGTTAGCTGCAAAATGTTTCGCGAACTTGTGCCAGCAACAATGATACAAGTTTCCAAGTGGCGCTTCTTGATTTTCTAGCTTGTTGGTTTTCGTTGGAAAAAGTTTTATTACAAAACATTAATTACATTTAAAATAACATGTTTCCTTGTGTTGTTATTATACCACCGCATATTAGTTCAGTGTCAAGAATAGATAATGATTAGTTGTGTTCAGAAGGAGGTGAGTTTAAATATTGACGCTACATGCATCCAGTATTGGTCGGTACTCAAAAATAATATCAAAGTTTATTAATAAATTTTCAGTTTATTACCAGTTTATTACAATATCCAAATGAAAAATACAAGAAAATCAAAAAACCCCATACTTAGTACAGTTTAGAATATAATTGCAGATCACACGTACAGCTGCGATCAACTAGCAACCACATTTAACCCTAAAATACACCCAGTATCCAAAATCTAATCAGACAACTTCAATATCACAAAAGTACATCTCCCATCAAAGAACCCTCATACTACAATTTCAAAGTCCAAAGACTAATGCCGATCCTTCAGAAACATTCTAACAGGAGCGAGCCATAATTGGTGTAATAAGCCAAGCGACAGTGATATGCAATCCTCCGCAGGGCAGGGGTTGCAAATGACCGGCCGTCTGAGGGCTAATGCCCTCAGTGCCCCCAGAGGGAGCCAGTCAACAGTGAAAATGATTCTTGTCGCTATGCTGATGTTTTGATTTTCATGTGGTGTGGTGTGATGATGGGAGGTTCAGTGAGTGAGGTGGCAGGTGAAATTGGATGATTTATAAATCGCATTATTCATTGACAAACGCATGGCCAGCAAGACTTATAGACAAGCAGATTGTACACAAAACATGGAATCGTTCTTAGCAGCGAATTTCAGGAATAAGGTAGTAACTGAATACCAAAACTTCATCACTGTAAAAACTATGAAACATGCATTATTCGCTTGCCGTTTGACATGGTAACTTCTGTCACGGTACAACCTCTCTATCTTTTTTTTGCAAAACACAATTTGCCCATGTATTGTTAATCCAATTTATGATTTTATTCCAATTCACGTTCCTAATTCAATCAATCAACCATACTATAATTTGACAATCATTTAAAAAACTCTCCCTTCAGATCATACCTCATCTAAATACCAACATCTCGACAGCAACCCGACTCCAAAACATCACAAAGGTTCTTGCGTCCACAGACACACAGTAACACAATCACAGTCGGCCGGAAGGCACTAGTTTTTTCCCTCCCATTCGAAGGCTCGCCCGGGAAGCACTTATATATTACATTTCCTGCCGTATGAAATATGTCTCTATTGATATCTGAGGGCTTTTATTTTGCAGTTGCATTGTTTGTACGGATTTTCGATAGTTTCAGTTTTCATGTGCTGCAGCTTTCTGATGGAGTTTGATTCGTTAGAATGGTCTGCGTTTGTTTTGAATTGTGTATTTTTGAGAGGGTTATTTACAAAGGTACAGCACGTGAATTTGATAGCATAGTATTCAAAAGACCACTATTGTGAGCACCCGTGTATTCAATGAAACAAAGTATACTCAATCTATATAGGTGTCAACATATTTATTTATTTATTCATCAACAAATTTACATTTGTGTCGAACAGTGGTTTTGACAATAGAGTAGGTACATTCTTAACACAAAAATTAAACTAGTCATAAAGCATTTGCATTAACTACATTGGTCAGGATTATAAGTCTTAATTACATTAATTCAATATAAATTATAAAAAGTAAAATAAATAATAATCAATTACATTTGTTAACATTATTAGTCTTAATCTTATACTTAATTCAACACAATCAAAATCAATGTAAATTAAATTAGAACGAATGTCAATAAAATTCGTCAAAATGCAATGATAAATGGTGGAATGTTGGATTTAAATATTACGTAGTCATTAAAATATAATCACATATTAGTTCGAACTATTTATTCTATATTATCTTTAAGAAACTCTTCTATGCTGTAATAACATTTCCTCAACAGTATAATAATTTCACTTTACTCAGTGCATATATTTTTATTACAAAGATATTTAAAACGATTCAACAATACTGATCTCACATAACATGAAACATACCAGCATCAATACACATCTCAATAACTCAGTTTCTTAGCAAGAATTATATCGTCGACCGTCTACCGGTTGGGTCGACCGCAATGATCGTCCCAGTTCCTGAGTAATTCAGTGCCCGGTCTACCTTTCCCTCCCGTCTTGTAAAAAACCAGCTTTTCAATTTGTTCCGCCGGAAGAAAACATTCTGATGTCCGCCACTCAAGATATATTTCTTTTTATTTTTGCATTTACAGAGTCCTTCAAACGTCTTAAGATTTTTATTCGTAGACGTCTACGGCTGATGCTACGCCGTAGCTATCTATAGCTACGGTGATCTATGCTACGAGTTCTCGTAGCCTTAAGAGAAATTATTGCTTGATTGAAGAGTTTTACTTTTTAGCTTTATTTGTTGAATGCTAAGAATGTTTCATTAAGTTCAATAGTATTCGGGCACGTAATTTGAGGAAATTAAAAAAAAAGTTGAATATTATAATTACTTTTATTGTTTTACCTGACCTGAGTGGTATGATTAACAATCACGATTCTTCATTATAATGTTTTTTTTTATTTTTTATTAATATCAACAGTACTAATCCCCTATTGCCAATTGACGATTTAAACACACTCCCAAACGTGGCATTTAAAAACTAAAAGACCATAACTAAACTAAAACACAGATCTCACAAGACATCTTTAAAAATACATTTCGTATCGTTCGCCGACAACATGTGGCATAATAAAACGGGTTTACCTTTAAAATATACGGTGAAGAGCGTTTCATTTCAGATGCAGCCGATATCCAATCCAGGGCGGAAACTAGCTCGCAGATTTCTTTGACATACAGGAAATCATCTTTTCAAGCACAAGATACAGTTTGTTTTTGATTTGTTATAATTTTACTTTGCTCTTCTGCCTTTGTAATTTTTAGATGGAAATTCTTTGAGATGGATTGGTTAGGTAATTGGCTGGTTTGAGTTCTGTGGTTTTTTTTTGTATTTGGATCAAAGAGAACTGGATTGGATTTTAGATTGCCAGCTGAATTTTTTTTTTTTTTTTTGAATTTGTGTGTCTTATTTCGAGTTTGAATTAAAGGGTGGCAATATTTTGACTTGCTTCTGTGTGTTAGTTAAAATTAGAGAGACAATTCCTGTATTTGATGAATATTGTATGCTCCTACTTTCAAATCTGTAAAAATGCTTTTAATGTTACATAACATAATATACTTAACAAGTTTGCGTTGCTTTTGATCGAGGAGCTCGTAACTAAATAATACCAGCCGCCCCGGTCGAGCTTTAGGTTAAGCCGTGCTTGCCTAGGTTGTTCCGTGGATGGGTGACCACCCATTACATACTGAGTTTCCTCCATGCCTCGAAGAGCACGTTAGGCCGTTGGTCCCAGCTGTCATTTGAAGATCTTTGACAGTCGTTACAGATAGTCAGTGGCCTGAAAGTCTGACAACCAGTCTCGTCCCAGTACCAAATGGATTGTAGAGGTCAGATAGGCATTGCATCCGGTTAGACTAGACCCCAACAGATTAGAAAAGGTGAGGCAGATGAAAATGCATTGTTTCTGGTTTCGAATCCTCATAATATGGGAATGTATAATAAGAGATGATGTTGACATTGTATCATTTTTGTATGGCAGATTTATCATGCGAATACTACCTTTCTTCCCCTACGGCCTGCATATTTACAACTATCATAATTCTATATTAACGTCCACATCTCATTCTCCCGACTCGCCAACAATGCACGGAACACACGCGAAAAACAACCAATTACAATAAAATAAGTCTCACGTAACAGATTGATTGTCAAAAGTTGTTCTCGTGTTACGAACGAGTTTCATACGAGACGAGTGGTAGAATAAAATCATTTGAACGCTCCTCCGGGCCTGAGGGACCGCTTACTGGCCTAGCCAGGGTTAATGCATAAGTAATGGTGGCGTGCCGGCTTAGGCCTTGGGTACATTAGGACAGTTGCAAAGGTTTCAAATGCAGTACTGTAAATATTCATGGGTTAAAACGTTGAATTTAGAAGAGTGTGTCTTTTTTGTGACAAAAATAAGGGTAATTTACTTTTAAATTAGCTGCTTTGTTGATATTATACGTATCTGTTATGATAAATTCAAACCCCTTTCTCTGTCTGGATGACAGCGTTGTTATCTGTTCTACGGATTTGTTGCGGTTTTTGTCATTATTTCGAAAAAATATTTTTGTTTTTTTTAATATTGATGTTTAGTCAAATGATTTTGTCAAAACCGTGCGAAGCAGGAGTCCGCTAGTACATAATACCTAAAATGTTTTTTTTGGGTCTCCCTTGTTTGACCGAAAGGAATTTGACAAATTTTCATTTCCCAAAAAATTTTTCGCATAATTTCATTTGCCAAATTATTACTTAGCAAAAAATCTATTCACAAAAAATTGTAACGCAAACCTAATGTTTGGGAAGTGAACGTTTAAACTATAACTTGTTTACCAACAAGTACTTTAAACATTTTTTATTTGGTCAAATATTTCAGTTGGAATAACAGTTTTTACGCAAAATCAAATAAGACAAATTCTAAACAGGTTATAATAATATGAATATTAACTATTCTTTTTTTTTAGTTAGTAGAGTTTTTTTCCATATATTTTTTTTCTATATAATGTAGTCGTTCCTGGAGGTCACAGTTTTAACCTAACCTAACCATTTTTTTTTAAATAAGTAATTATCCTAATCTAAATAGTTCAGTTCCGGGTAACCTACTAAAAACAATCTCTTTTTTCTATTAATGCAAGTCGTTTCTGCCACTCGCCGGCCGCTACCGCGGCACCGCTCGCTACGCTCGCTCGGCTCGTGCGTAGGGGGTCACAGTATTAACCTAACCTAACCTACCCTATTTTTGCCTTAATTTTTTTGTCTTAACAAATCATTTCACCAAACGTTTATTGTCTGAAGATTGTTTGCTGTAATAAATTATTTGAGTAAAGACCAAATGCCATAATGACATTATACTTGGTAATATTTTGCCAAGTAAAAATTTGACCAAATAAAAATATGCGTACTAAAATCATTCGAAATATTGCAATGGTATAAAAAAAAGTTGCTAAAATTTGTTTGGGTAATGAAATTTGGTCAAAATCTTTTCGGCAAAACGGCAGGCTCCCGTTTTTTTTATTGCAAAGTTAAAAAATATAATCGGTTTTAACATAGGTTCTACCCAAGTAAATTGTAGCCATTAAAACATAGTGATGTATCGACATTTTAATCAGTTTACTGTGGAGGCTCTTTGCCTTATAAACCAATTTCCATATTACTTTGAAAGGAAATTCCTCTTCCTGCACTTATTATTTTTCTTCTAATTGAATTCGTTACAGTAACCAAGGAAGTTAAACTTCTTCTGCGAGCGTCATGCTAGCGCAGTTTGTGTTTACTAGTGGAGTTGGTTTTACTTGAACAAATAGTGGACCTTATCTCTTGTAAATGGTCATTTAAAAAACTGACTAATTAGTATTTTGAAGATAGTCACATCCTGACTTAAAACATACAAGCGATTTGCGCCAAAGTCACTATCTGACTTGTAACATACTAGCCTGACTGCCTCTGATTTCCAAGGTATTTACGAATTGACAAAACTTCAAGATTCTTGTGTTATTATTATGTTAGTATAATATTATAGGGGTATGAAGAACACGGTGTAACAATTTTCATCCACCGTTGAAAAGAGAGGATCCTCCGACCAGACGTATGTTGTGTCTGGTGGGCTACTGCCGACAGTTGATGTCGGGTTTTTCTCTATGATCTTAAGTCGTGGATAAATGTTAGTTCTTCATTTGTGCCATAGATGGCGCTGCAGTACTTTTTTTAGTATGTTGCCATAGTACTTTTTGTAGTGCCGCTACAACAATATTGTAAAAAACTCATACTTAAACGTTTCTGAATAAATTCTCTATATTATGAAAGTTGCATTAAAATCCGTTGCGTTACACAGACAGACATGAAAAGACCAATAAATTATAACTTGTGAAGATGATGAGTAGCTACACATATGGAGAGATAAACTGTTCGATACCTTTTGCTCAACTATCAGCCAGTGTGTACTACACCCTTTACTCCTAATGTAAACTAGCCCTTATGAGCAACCTTTTAAGAAAATTTCCCCCCAGCTGAAGTCTCGTTTCGACCATAAATGCTTTCTTCGTAGTGGTTCAATTACATTATGATAGATCGGGCGGTCTCTTACGGAATAGCTTAGTTTTTTTTCTGAAAGTTTTGTAATTATGTCCCGTTTGTGGAACGCGTCAGTTATGGATAAAGTTTGTGATTGGGTTTTATTTTGGATGGATAGAGAAAATGAAATAATAGATAGTTTGGTAAAATACGGAGCAAAAAATGTCTGATCGAATATTTTTTTCGTGTTACCTATGAGGTTTCGGATAGTTGTAACTACTATCCAGTTATACTTTCTTTGGCACTAGAAATGACTGTTGTTTGTATACTTAGAAAAATAGTAATGCTTCTTACATCACTTTTACCTACATATGCAAACTCACGCCTTTTTTTCCCATGGGGGTAGGCAGAGACCACAGAACCTCAGCTGCTACATGGTGTGTAGTATTCGCAACCGGCGTGCGTGTAGGACTAGATGTATGAACGTGGACGAGGCAAAAGAAGTATGTCGGGTAGGTATGTAAGGATAACTTTTAATACTGTTTAAGTAATTAGTATCATCAACTGAAACCTGTATAAGTAAAACAACAAACGAGTGCCTGAATTTTGCGCCAACTATCTAAAAATAAGAATTAACCGCTCGTATGCCGGGTGACAATGCGCACCGAAGGCGCTGTTGGCCGCGGAAAATAGTACGCGCGCGGCAGTCCGTGTTTTAATTGTAGTTTACAACAAAAAATGATGAGTTATTTATTATTTATGAATAGCTTTTTTCGGCATGAACAATCAATCAAATCAAGCTCAATCATATGGGTTCTAAGTGATTAAAACTCTCGGTTACACGTACAAAATTCATTTTTCGATGTCACGTAATTACGCGTAGATATACGCTCCGGCAGACAAACACTGACTTATTTTGAGCGTTGATCTACGTTCCGGCACACGAGAGGTTAAATCATTCTAGTAAAGATTATCATTACTCAGTCAAGATAAGAACCAAACAATACTTCGGACAAGTCTCCTCCCTACCGAATCAGTTCAAATATTCAATGGGGTAAAGCGCCAAGTGTTCTCCGCGACACCTACGTCAGGTATAAGCACCGCACTTGTGCATAACTAACAACATACTACCGCAAGCTAATCCTTTTAGAAAGTCCTGAAAGTTTCACTTTACACTCGGAATTTAACATCAATCTGTGTTCGGACAGCGTCGCATTGAGAATGTACTTAACAAATGTTTCCTATTCTTGTTACAAAATAAAGACTAATTATACAGGCATCACTTTTGTATCTACTCTATATACATTAATACGTTCATATCATAACATGACGCCTGTTGGGGTAATTTGGGGATTCTAAAGGGTTAGGAGAGGTGAGTCCAGATTTCACCACATTTTATGTTTAAGTCCCATGCAATACAGGGGCGAGCCTTTTGCCATCAAGCGGGCACAAATCCAGACTCCGAGGCTGGTATTGAAAATATTCCAGATGGAAAAACCTAGGGACAGCACATTATATCACAAAAATTTTGACACGAGATCGACGTTTCGCATTCCCCTCTTTTGTCCTCGAAAATTGAGCCGATTCTATTATTTTTGACATTAAAATAGGAAGAAAGAGTACGTATGTACAAGAAAGAGTATGTCTAAGTTCCTATCAATTTCTATTATATTAAAAAAAATATAATTTGTTTGATAGTCCTCTAATCACAGCCGTAAAAATGGGGCGTTTTTGTTCATTTTTCTATAGTATTAGTTGCTGAAAAATGACAGGGTCGTGTCTACAGTAGACCTTGATTTTATGAAAAAAAAAATATTGTTCCAGAGGCCTTATTCAGGAAGAAAAAAAAGGAATTCATTTGTATGGAGAATATCACCCCTGTTCTCTCTTAACGTTCAGTAATGGAACTCTTCGTTTTTTTTAGTGATTTAGCAAACAAATCAGAAGATCATTTCTGAAAAACTTACCCATTATAACTACAACAACCAACTTCTGACACGCGTCCAAAACTAATCCTATAACAAAACTTTAAACACTAACCCTCAACTGCTATAGTTCTGCATCAATCTGCGCACGGACTCACATCACGCGCTGGAATGTGACACACCATTATAAATCTCATTGAAGATACAGAGCCATCCATCACTGAAAGGAAATGAATCCGGGAACGAATGCCAGGTTCTGTCGCGTGGAGCCGCGTGGCAGACAGTATTGTTGGCAATGTGTGGACATGTTGTGGTAAATTATGACGCAGTTTGAAGGTTAAGGTTATTTGTGGAACAATGGTCAGTGACAAAGTAAACTTTATCATACAAAAGCTAAAAATAAGTAACTACATATTATCGTCTTCGTAGGGTATCGACGGCAAAAAAGTTTGGACCAAAATTCAACTCACTTATACAGTCATAAGGTCTACACTTCAATGTCATATTATGTGTAACTACTACAGCCGCTCCATGTAAAATACTTTTATTCAGCTGCATCCGGTTAGACTGCAAGCCGACCCCAACATAGCTGTGAAAAGGGTAGGCAAATGACGATGAAGATGTAATGTGTGACTAATACATACAAAGAAAGCTAGTAACTAAGTTGGTATTGATTATATATTATGGCTCATAATGGATCTCGTTTTTGAAACAGACAAGTTCATCTAATCTCAAATAAAATCTTGTTTTAAATCGAGATTCAGGATCGCTCCGGAGTATATCTTTCTTAAGCTAATAGGAATGTTGAACTCGGTTTCTGAAAGCTTAATCGGTTATGAAATCAAATATCAATTCGTGAATATTATTAAAATCCGATTTTATTTGCCTCTTCATACCACATCACGGTACCGTATCACGGCGATATTTTGTTTTGTACGTCTTTTATTTTAGCGTTTTCTGCTTCTCCAAAAACAGAAGCATTACCTCTATCCTACATACATTAACCATACATACCACAACATTAACCTCTTATTACCTGACCTCTATCCGTCACTGACGTCACCCATGCAACGTCCCATACACGTGCCTCCACCGAACAATACCATCGACCTACAAAGTCCAACCATATAATCCATCAGATAAGTACTTTCCCTTATTATTACCGGCCATCAAATCAATAGAACAACACAAAGGCCACCTACAGTATGTTTATACAACATAGGTAATTGTTTCACTATACGAACCTACATTTTTACCGCAAGATGGCGGGTGGGTAAGTCAAAACATTAATTTTCTTAATGGAGTAAGGCTCTCGGTAAGCCCGGCGACAGAAAACGAATGTCGGCGGAAAGTCACGAGGTGTCTCCGTGCGTAAACACTGACTGTTGCTCTAGTATTGTAGGGTTACCAGCTACTTAAGGAAAAAATAAACTTAAGTAGTACTGAATTGCAGTTAAGGGGCTGTGTATTTTCGGGACAAGACTGTTTGCACATATTTTACTTATCTTAGTGTGTCATAGTAGTAAAACTTGTTGCGCCGACCCCAGGTCTCATGGGACAATGGCAGGAAGATGATGATGATGTGTGTGTCATAGTAGCCTCACAGTCAGATTGTTTAAGAAAAGACGAGTGAGTTTTTTGAATCAGTTGGTGAAAAAATTGTGTTAATTCTTTGATCTGACTAATCTTTATTGAAAACTATTTGTATCTGAATCATTAACTACAAACAATGTTTCTCATTTTCCTTTTATTTTTGATAGAAAATAACTATTGGTCAGTGACCAGTTCAATTTCATGGACCTTTCTGAAGACATTTAAACCAAATATGACCAGAACACACATATTTCGAATAAAAAACACACAAATTCCGCATAAAAAGATTCCAACAAACATCTTAAATCTCTCAAAGGTGGGCAGCCCTACAGCCCTCCCCCCCCCTCCCCCACCCCGCACTCTTCCGAAGCCCCGCTGTTAATTAATTAAAATGCAGACCGCAGACTATAGTGAGTTTAATTCATCTCCCCGTGTACTGACGATTGCCACTTTTGATTCGTATTTATAAAAGACAGATTAGATATTTTATTTTCATCAACTTTTTTATTAAATATGATGAGGCAAAGGCAATGCTTTTGCTTTTATTTGCAGTCTTTCTCAGCCTCGTTCCAGTTCCTCGTTTTGTATTTCTGCATTTCTTCGGTTCAGTTCCTTTAAAGCTTATGGACTGGTATTAATTAATTGGATTCGTTATGTTTTTAGATTTTTATTACTGAAATGTAAAAGAAATTGTGTTTTCTTGTAATTAAAGATCAAAGCAGCATATCATATCTTTATAAAAGTCGTAGACAAGCTCAGCCCACACGTATAAGGACTACACCGAATTAAAATCGCACCAACCAGTTTCAATGAAACTCCATCAACAAGGCACACTTTTAATTACCGAAACGGTATCGATAAACGATTCGATGCCACATCCAATTATTTTTTGGTCATGGGTTTTTGCAGTACACTGTAAAATATAATCCAGATATTTATCTCAAACTAAAACCACTCCAAGTCACCACCCTCTTCGAGACGACAAAAGCAGCAACAAACATACAAACACATTTATAATTCCATTTCAAAGCTCAAAGAAAATAACGTCGCGGAGATCCGTGGTGCAAACACTAAACGCTCTGAATCAGTATATAATGAACCACGTATCCGTGTTACCGCACTATGTAATGTGGGACAGAAGGCTCACCTCTAGCTTGTGGTAAAAAGGACTATAATTATATTTATTAGAAGCGTGTTTTGAGTAAAACCACTCCTAACTAAGTATGTAGTTGTAGTGTCGTAGTCTCGATTTCTCTTATTGTTGAAATATCCAACAAATTCAGAATAATAATTTATGTAAAGTTGCGGGTATATTAGAGGTGGTCTTCCGGCGATAACTCGTTCGTTCTTTGTAATTGTATAAACCGGTGCACCATATTCATAGAGTTACAAATAAACCAGTCAAGTTGCTGCGGTTAATCATTGGTATTGGGCAACGTTGTCGCTGCAGTTAGCCGGTCTTCTTCGGAGGAGGAACTTAAAACTTTCAAAATAATTTAACGTGACTGTCCGGTGTAGGAGGAAGAGCGAAGAAAGGATTAATGGAAAGTGTGAAGGATGATATGGCTAGATAGGAGGTTGTCTGATGAGATGACGAGTAATAAAGAAAATGGATGAAGAAGACTTGCTGCGCCGCCAATAAGAGAGAGAAGGCAGGAGAATGATGATGAATCAGTTTAGAAGGATATTTCTAAAACCTGTCAAATTTTTCTCAATACTGCCTTAACTGAAATGATTTAAATGTAGGTTTATATGTTGTTAGAATTTAGAATTGCTATAACATTGTTTCCGTTCCGAACTCAGGACGAACGGTCGGTGCATCTTGCATGCATCCAAAAGCTTGCGTTACATGTTATAAGTGTCTGTTTTTGTTTGTCTCACGAGAAACAGATCTTCTGCATACATTTATTTAGTGATTTGCATCAGAAATGCGCACTAAGTGGAAGGCGCCTTGCTTCTGCGCAAATTGTATCCTCTATGCTTCTCGTTCCCGCGGCGTTTGTCAAAAGAATGAGTCTTTTTACCTGGGACGTGGGTTTAGAGGTGACTGGAAGTGAATTACGATATTGATTTCACGATGTTGGCGCAGAAAGTATCTCATCAGGATAGACTAGTTAAATACTCGCTTGAACAATTTTATCTATTACATTTTTATTTTTTGATGTGGGAACTGCAGAAAAATCCCTGAAAATACAGCATTAAGAGGTTTCACTTATTTTTCTTCAGAAGATTGAAACCTTTAATCGGAGTGCTTTTTCACTTTACAGTTATCAGGGACATCCACAAGCAATCTGTGTATTAAATAATTTTTTTTTTTTTTTTGTTAGCCTCCTTGCTATCCCATCCAGCACCTCTAATTCAGCAGCATCCTTACAAGGCACGGAACCGGCACCGGAAAGCGACACACTTAAACCAAACGCCTACGAAGTTGCCAGTAATAGGAGCAGGGAAACAGAAATCTTGGAGAGTTGCGGCTTTTTTATGTGGCATGCAAACATTCAAGTGGCGACTGCTTTGGGATAACAATGTGTGCAGCAGGGTTCCCAACGCTATAATTATGACGTTACTGGTTTGAAAATCTTTCCAGCAATATGTCCATGTTACAATATTTTTCGGGTTCTGTATCTCAAAAGGAAAAAACGGAACCCTTATAGGATCACTCGCGTGTCTGTATGTCCGTCTGTCACAGCTTATTTACTCCGAAACGAACCGATTGAGTTGAAATTTGGTACACATCTGAAAGTCTGTTACCTGAAGATTGACGTATAACTTAAATTAATGAATTTTAATCATGGGGGCCACTTTTGTGGGGTAAATTATAAAATGAAAAATATATTTTTTTTGCAAAGCGTTACGTATCAAATAAAAGGGCCCGACGATGATGCACGAGTCCGACTCGCATATGGCCGGTTTTTTACATTTAATTTTACTATGCACTCCTCAAGTTTTGACTGGATAGCTTTTAGAAAGGTCTGTAGGCCAGATTTGCCATCGCCATCATTGCACAGACACCTGAAGACGGCATATTATTCATTATCATTGATAGGTTGGGTCGTGGGGCTTTCAGGACCGGGACCGCGGTCCCGGATTACCACATTAATGCAATGATTATTTTTGAGTAGTATTTCGGGACCACAAACAAAAGAAACAAAGTTATGTCACGGGAAAGTACGGTCAACCAAATAATTTAGAAGTTATTTTTCGTTTTGATACTCATTCGAAAATTCAAAACTGGTTGACCAAAAATTATATCTGCATTCAAGATCCTCTTTCTTACTTAGAAAATAATTAGTGCTGTGGAAATCACTATTATTATTTTCTTAAGCTCGAAAATCACCATTACTTTGACCAAAACACACCACACTCTCACTACCCTATAAAGGACCTTTGTATGATAAAACCAGACGTTTAAAGTGACGTAAAATCTTTTCCACCGTCAATCCGAACAATGTCTGGGTAACAATCATGACCAGTGACAGCTATTGTGGGACCAACACAGTTGGAAGTAGGAGTGTACGAGTGCAAAATAAAGCTTGTGGGGTAATGTCGTAAATGCAAGCCGGTAGAGACGGGGCACCCATTCCTTTAAGTTGTGTTTGTAGTGGTGGAGGTAGCGGGGTCTCTGAGTGAGAGGTCAGAGTGGGAGCAGCGCTGCAGCGGTTGAGAATTGTGTCGTGGAATTTTCTGAAATTTGGTGTTGAGTCGTTTTAAACGTAGATGCAAGTTTTTCTTGCAAAGGCAACTAAATTAAAAAAAAAAACATGATGAATGAAATAAGTCGTGAACATAAGTGAGATTTATTCAAAGGAAAATATTGCATTTGTCTTTTTTTACAATTTTGTTTTGCTTCGGATGGTCAGTTTTACTCCTGAAATATGAAATAGGTAGCATATTTTAATGTCCCTGGCTTAGTTCAACCTCCAGGACAAAAATGTGAAAAGCGACAGAGCTGTCAAGGTCGAAAGAAGAATTCTAACCCCGCTACAATGCCCGCTCCGCTCGTCACAAAGCGCCCACGCACTTATGCACGCTCGCCGCCGGAGAGAGCGAAGATTTGTAACAGCAAATGCGTTTAATAGATAAAAAGGCTCGCTTTATTCCACCCCTATATTTTATTCAAACCGCCACGAGTGCCATGAGAAACGTTCCCTAATGATTTTTTTGAAGGTGCCTTAAAACGATACGCTTAGGAGCGGAATTACTTTCTAAATGTTCGCTCCTTTGTTTGTTTGCGAAATGTGTTGGGATAAGGCGCTGTGCATTATGTATTCCTGGTGCAGGCATGGATAAGTGATTGTTTTATCGGTCGGTTCTTTCGTCAGAATACGTGAATGTTTCTCGATAAAAAGATTCAGGAAGTGTGCACAGATTTACGCCACAATAGTTTCATAATATAACGAGTAAGTTATCTTTGTGAATTTGAGAAATCCATAAGTACCTTCTTATTGGCGTTTCTCCAGCAGTTTTAATATACCAGTCTTTCTCCCCTTTTCTTTACTGTGACATTTTTTGCATAGACTTTTTTGGTCTTTCCTTGTCGCTTTTTTCTGCTTACGAGTACAATACACAAGAAAATTACTTTTCATTACCTTTTCTATCACCTAATTTTCAGCATCAGTTCCATCACCGAACAGAACAATATCATTCTCAAAAAAATTAATACACTTCCCCCTTTATTTGAAATCCCGATTTCAATTTCAATACACCATAAAAACTATAAAGCATGGACAGTTTTTAATCCAACAGCGTATAAATAGTGAGAAACAGCTGTCAACGGCTGTTAGCTGTCCATTACGTACTCGGACACTGCGAGCTTGCGTACATGGACTGCTCCGAATCTCAGAGCCAATAAACCAAATCCGGCTGGAGCTAACAACTTGATGCGAGTATCCAGGTTTGCTTTCAGATCACGTTGGAGCCTAATTGGATAGGATATCTCCTTAAATAGATAAATGAATTCGAGGAGCTTTGTGCTAAAATTTTCTCTGATGTGCAGTTGAGTCGTTTTTCATGTAAGAGACAAATGGATTAACACTGACCAGGGCGTTCTGCTGTTGCGCAAGCTGACTCTATGATGAACATTTTTTTAATGGCTGCGAGCCAATATTTTCTCAGCTACAAAATTCGTGTTTTTATTTTATACGAAAAATTAAAGACATAATACCGTTATGTCCTGGGTTCGATTAAAAGGTCGGGCAAAATGTTATTGAGTTTTTTTCATCAGGATTTTTTCAATAGGAGTCTGAAGTCAGGATTACTGCCGGGCATGCTAATAAGGTCGCCCCCTATTACATGTGACTTAAACTGCAAGATATGGATGTACTAAAGGTAAACCTCAGCAGTAGGCGCTTTGTAAATCATAAGCTCGATATGCGCCCACAACCCAGGCGATGAATTTGCTTAACGCCCTGATTGCTCAAACCGGATCTAGATATGTTTACGAGTAGCAGTAAAGTTATGCTTAATTATTGCATAAAATTGTTTAGTAGTAGTAGTAGTTAAGTTTAGTTAGTAAGTATTTTGTGCTGTTGGCTTGCTGCTCAATTTGGTGTAAATTGTAACTAAATAAATAAATAAACAAGTGTGATGTTAGGTCATAATAATATGATGATGTGAGAAATTGAAAAGTATAATAACATTCACATCTTTACCGTCGTGTAAAACATCCCTAGCAAAATAAAACCAGAATATGTTTATGCAGTTCTAGTACAAACTATACTCAAGTGAACCCATCCAGTATATTATTTCCAAGAAACAGCTCTTACTCATCTCTCCACATAATCATAACAGAAAAGTGCTAGCAATTTAAATAAAATCTAAAGAAAACAGGAACTCGGCAGCCTTTTAGCTCCACAAATACTCGTCTAAATAGAAATAATTTCCACTTTGTAGTGCTTGAAACAATTTACAGCGCAGTGGCAACACCCTGTATGTAATATTCTGTGGTGCAAAGCTTTCGTCTGATTAGATATTTGTTTTGCACTATTTTCCTGTAGTCTGCGTTGTTTGTGGCGCAAAAAGTGTAAACGGTGAGGTGTCTTAGATTTGATTAAATTGTTGGTGCGTTTTAATATCGTTGTACTGTGTTAACTGGGTGAGCTTAAAAAGGGATTTTATGAAGCTGTGAAGTACTAGGAATTTTCAGTTAGCGCGTAGTTGTTTATTTCAGAGAAATATCTATAGGTTCATAATCTAACTTTATATTTCTATGTTATTTAAGCTAAGTTTTACTTTACTCGCGTTATATAATTTCAGTGTTTTGAAATGAAATGAAATCTTTTATTTCCAGCTATAAATTCACATACAATATTCACAAAAACATTAAGTGATCACACATTTGTATGAGCCAGTTATTGTAAATAACTAACTAATGACCTACTTAAGCCGAGCTTGCCTAGTTTGGTCTGTGGATGGGTGACCACCCATTATATACCGAGTTTCCTCCATGCCTCGGAGAGCACGTTAAGCCGTTGTTCCCGGCAGTCTTTTGTAGATCTTTGACAGTCGTTACAAGTACCTAGTCAGTGGCCGGAAAGTCTGACGACCAATCTTACCAAGGGTTATCATATTACCCAGTACTAACTGGGTTGTGGAGGTCAGATAGGCAGTCGCTCCATGTAAAATACTGATATTCAGCTGCATCTGGTTAAACTGGAAGCCAACCCCAATAATACTTGGGAAAATGCCAGGCAGATGATGTTAGGTAATGACCTACCTTAACTAAATAGTAATGATGTCTAGTGTGATTCTGTTAAAAAACAATAAATATGCATAAAAACATTGTAAGTAAGCAACAAAAACATACAATGTTTACGTCTCTACTTAACTAAAGCAGCCTAAAATATATCCCTCAATAGATACAGCGTATTTCGATTACATCGCAGCTCATTTTAAAACAATATCTTATAAGCAACAAAAGCGCTTCGGGCAGCCATTCAGCGGCTCCTAATAAATTAGCTTCCGCTGTGAAGTTCTTTACGGGGTCGCTGGAAGCGATGTAGGGGTATAAAGGCGGCTATGCCTGTGAGGCTCTGTCTTAATTATGTCACGTACGGAGGATTTAGCCAACTTTCAACTAAGCTCGGCCTATATGGGGAGGGCGCAAACATCACGCGCCCGTTTCTTTCAAAGATATGCGTTAAGCCCCCCTCAACAACTGTGCGTAATCCCAAGACGCTTGTTTGGCGCTCGATATATTAAAAGTTGAAGTTTTATAGTAATTTGGGGATCATATTTGAATTTCATGTTCGCGACAGAGGTGATATGGATGTTTGGAGGTTATTTTAAGGAAATCTTGCTCGTTGGTCGAGCAAGAGGTCTTGGATACGATTCCCGGGTCGGGCAAAGTGTTATTGGAGTTTTCCATCAGGAATTTTCTCAGTAACCGCCACAGAGTTTTGCTTTGTGCTCGGTTGATGGCAACAAGCACGCCCCCTATTTCATGGGACTTAAATATAACTGGTGACTAACTCTTCGGGGATTACAGGCGTGATGTTATGTTTAAGGTAATTTGACGGACTTAGGTACCTAGAATAGTGATGTACAATAAACATTCTATATATTTAAGTTCTATTTATATTACGTGTCCATCAAACGTTATTCAAAGCGTATGAGGTGGAATTATAAAAGAGCACTATACATGTTTAATGCGGACAGACATTTTCCATCAAATCAGTCGGAAATAACGCGTTACTTATATAGTAACGCGTTATTTACGTAGTTTCAGCGATGAAAATAAATTAATTTTGATATTAATAATATTTGTTGGAGGTTCATACTATTTGTACATTCTATTATGAGTAATTTCGATGTCCAATGGAAGTTATTTGTCTTTTTTTGTATTGCTATTGTTTTTTATCTACGGCAGTTTTTTAAAAGTTGCAACATTAATGTAATCTTGACAAGTCCCTTACTAACATTACAACTCTTCCTTACGTATTGGGGCTTTTATTTAATAGAGCATAGTGGGGTATTTTTAAAGCCTTATTTTCCCCTCACACTATAAATTGCTTCCCAAATCCACTACGCCCATATTTTCCTCTACAACTTAAGTCCAGTAATTGTTCTCGATAGAACAACATGTACAACATGCCAGGTACATTATTTGGCGTCTCTCACCCCTCCCCCCCACTTCACCCCCTCGTCCGCCCCGCTACCCCTCGTCAACGCTTTGTTATTTGCCGTCACGTTGTTAGTAAGTTGTTCGCCGATGACAGGGTGACACCTTTTTATTTCCAATTTTATTTGTGTAACTCGTTATACTAACGAAAACAATAAATTGATGGACGGTGGTTGTGGGCTAGTTGATTTGGTATTTGGATGTTTGTTGTTTGATTCGCACATACGTCAACTCACGCTTTTTCTCAAGGGGGTATGCAAAGACTACAGAATGCGCCACTTATTTTTTTGTAAAGAGCATGAAAATAAGCATTCTTAGAGAGATGATTATTTTTTTATCGTATAATGGCCAGAGAAGGCAAAACACCGGCAGAGTTGGAAAGGATTGGGGAGGCCTTAGCCCAGCATTGGGTCAGAGCAGGTTAATAAAAATAAAATAAAAAAATGCCGGGCTAATAAAAGTCAATGGTCCAGTTTTACTTTGAATTTTAACTGGAATTAGACCTAATTAATTAATTTTGTGTGCCGGTTTTTATTAAATTTGATAACAGCGTATCATTTTATCATGTTATCATAACTGCCCCACACATTACATATAATTTGTATTTCCCAAAAATATCAATAAACGCTAAAAAAAAATCAGTTTCAAAACATCCAAATACCACACTAATCCCAGACATTATCGAACATAACATCCAATCTCATCCAAAGGCTTCATTCATCCATTAGATGATACGGCCATGTCATTTGTGGCCCCCAGAGGGCAGCACTACCCAGCAGTTAGTCTCCGTTAACTTTAAATTGACGATTACAGTCCCAGGAGCAAACATCATTGGTAATTACAGATGGTATTTGGTAATGGCCCTTTGAAATGGACTAGTTTCTATTTGTGGGTTAAATTAATAAGTGTTTATTATTTGTATGGCGAGTTAATAATCTGTTTTGATTTTAATTTTATCATGTATTTTTTTTATTAGCATTATTATCCCACTCCTGGGCAAAGGCCTCCTCGCATTTCTTCCACTTCTCTCGATGGTGTGCTTCTTCTCGCCAATTCACGAGGAAGCCATCCAAAGCATCCCACCATTTTCTCCTCGGTCTGCCACGACCGCTTCTAGCTGTCTCAGGGCTCCAGTATCCTTTCCCATTGCATGTAAAATACTGGTATTCAGCTGCAACCTGTTAGACTGGAAGCCGATCCCAACATAGTTGGGAATAGGCTAGGCAGGATGATGATGATCCCTTTACAATTGCCTGTCTACTGCCACTGAGGAAGTCATTCCATCATAGCTTGCTCTATGGCATTAATAATCACTGTTGAAAGATGTAGTCAGAACTCCATGGGGTAACACACTTTACATTGCAATACCTTTAATTTTGACAATTCAACAACATTCAATGCATAGTTCTCGTGGTGTAGCAGATGATTTTTTCAAACATATGAAGCAATGGATTCGATTTTTGCAAAATGCTTCGGATTGCGATAAAAAGCGTTTTAGTCAATTAAGCTGAAGGGTTTTTTTTGTCACACTCATGTATATTATAGTTATTTACCAAGTCATTTTTTCAAATATATAATTTGGAGCCCATTGTTTTTAAACTGGTGCCCTGACACAGTGAGGCGGGGTCGCGGCAGGCCACGAAGGAGATGGCGGGACGAACTGGACAAGTTTCGTCCGAACTGGAAGGAAGACGCGCGGGTTCGCGAGAAGTGGATGGAGTGGAGGGAGGCCTTCGCCCAGGAGTGGGACAGAGCAGGCTAGGAAAAAAAATAATTTGGAGTTTCTTTCAAAATCTTTCGGAATCCAATAAAAGGCGTTTTATGCAATTAAAGTATAGGTCTTCTTAACGACACTCGCATATATAAAAGTTATATATTCCCCACTTCCACATGCCAAACAGTACAAATTATTAGGCTCCGTATCCAAGGTTTCGAAGGTATATGACAACACTGCCTTTCAGTGAAATAAACATCGGCAATGGTTAATAAGCAGTGAGCTAGCGTCGATCAATTTTGGGACCTTCGACGCAGCCTGTGTCCTGCAGTACCTAATTAACAGGCTGGTATTGTGAAAGGCTAAATGGTAAACAGATTATTCAGGAGCCTTTGTGCTGTGCCATAAAGTGATGTAGGCTCAGTTTACTGTATCTAGGCAAAGCTGATCTCGTATTTTCTAAACCACTTTTGATTATAGTCCCAGTGAATTGAAACTTCACTAAGGTTGAAACTATAGCAATAAATAAATTAGCAGTGATAGGCTAGTGGTGTGACCGTCGGACTGCCAAGTCATAGGTCTCAAGTTCGAACCCAAGATACGCACCTCTGATGTTTCGGATTCATGTGCGCATTTTATAGTTATCACTTGCTTCGAAGGAAAACATCGTGCGGAAACCAGCATGCCTGAGAGATATTTCTCGACAGCATTTAAAGCAAAGTCAGAGGCCCTTGGGCGGGATAAAAACTTTGGCACCAGGTTAGATACTAACCACACGATAAAGAAAGATTAACGAAATATACATGACCCTAAAATAATAATAAAATAATACCAGCCTGTTACTGTCCCACTGCTGGGCAAAGGCTTCTTCTCATACAGAGAAGGCACGAGCATTGATCACCACGCTTGCTCAAGACGGGTTGGCGATTTCAGACTATATTGATTACATGACCCTTAAAAGGAAAATAATCCTGTCGTTGAAAAGTCGACAATACCAAAAGCTCTAGAAAAAAAAAACTCCGATTTTCATTTTTTGTTTTTAATTAACAAAAAAACCTCAAACACACTGAACGCCAAACAAAGTATTAATTTACAGGCGAAAACCAGCATTAAACAAGTTGTTAAGCCTATTTATTCTTCTTAAATTGACCTCTACAATTTTAATGAAACAACCCTCTTTGATTTTCTTTTACCCGGCCAAAGCGTAAATTACAGATGCATGAGTAAACCGTATTTACATGGCAATTCGGCGAACCCGAAAACTGATTTTATTGTAAATAAAATGCCACTTAAAACGTAATAAAAGGAAAGGTTTAATGAACTGCGTACCGCGCAGGAGCGAACCTATTAACATTTAATAATTGTTTCCCATTTTGTTTTACTTGAGAACAAAATGATTTCATTAACGGCTCCCTGATCTGTTTGACGAATACTTGCTATTATTTCTTTAGTGCAGGCTTCGCTCGGCGAGTTTGCTCAGTCAATTTTAATTTAAGGTAATACGGAGAAGTGAAGAGTTTGAATTGTGTTGCGTAATGCTGGTCGTCGTAAACTGAAGTTTAGAGACGCTTATTTTGTTGTTCTCGCGTAACGTTTGACTGGCAACTTTGAGATTATATTCTAAGCTTCTAAGTTGTCTCAATTTTGTGAAAAAACTGGAATATTTTTATATATATCGTATTGCTTTTGTTTCAACACTATCAAGCTTTTCCTGCTGCCAATATGAGTGATAGCTCTCGTGACGAAACTACAAAGCTAACTAAATCATCAATCAATTAATAAACTCTATCACGCTTCCATTAAAAACTGCAGCACCATACAACGGCGACCACTCACCAACAATATCGATCACAGGCCTAAAAACACGCTGAAAATTCCCACACGCCCACACATGCTTTTAAAGAACGGAAGATAGTATAAAATTGGCGCGTAATCTAGTTACTTTGTCGCTGTAATGTCAAATTGTGAATCAGTCTGCGTCAAAGAGGCCCCGGTATGGACACACAAATCCAATTTGCCTGTTTCGACTTTCACAGGCTAAATGCTTGTGCCAATTAAGTGATGCGTAAAGTGCGTTCGGTGCCCTTTTCAACCCTTTTTTGATCAGCAATATCGTGGCTCCGTGTGGTCGGGGGGACAACTATTTGGGTCCAGTGAACAGGATGAAAGTGGACCCGGAATGCCGACTTCGGAGCTTAATTACGTGCCACAGGTTTGTGTAATATTCGTTTGATATGAGATGGATGTGCCAATGTGTTTGGGTGATATGTTAGGATTTCACTTTTTTTTTTTTAAACAATGTATTCGTTTATATGTGGTTTAAAAGCTAGTGATAAGTTTATCTTCTGGAGTCAAACTCGTAATTCCACAACGATTTGTTCACCTAGGTCCGTTCACACCTACTAGATTCATATTACTTGCCTCCACACTAGCTCACAAGCACAGAGCGAGCGAGCGTCCTACAAATAATGAGTTCTAATTACTATTTTCTGCTACGCCACTATAGTGTCTATAGACTGACCTACATCGGCTACATACCAGTTATTATGCGAGCGAAATTGAACATTAGTTTCAAACGTATCTGTAGACTGTAGATTCAGTTTTATTCAAATATTGAACTGGATAAACTAACGCTCGACTATTGGTAATGTTGATTGACTCGGTTAAGTTCAACAAAGGGGATCGCCCAATTAAATCTGCCGGTGCTGAAACGATCCGGATGCTGCCGTTTGATTGGCTAATTGTCGGAGATAACTTTGTTTTCAAAAAGTTTGGTGCTAAACTATGCTGGTGTAGTGGGATTGTTGGCTAAGATTGCGGTACTAGAGCGAAATGGAAAATTTGTATTAGATAGATACTCAGTTGCTCAAGGGCTCTTCAATACAACCATGTTGCGTAATTAGTTCAATAGCTTCTATTAAAATGATTATAGAGAGAAATGGTAAATGGAAAAGTATGAAAGAGGATGAGTTCTACGAGGGTAAAAATTGAATGGTTTTCAAATATATGAAAATTTTTTCACAGTGTTTCTACATACGTTAGGGAAGGTTTCTGAAAAAAAAACTGAAAAAAGGCATAACATATTTTAAAAAAACTGGTGCTTTCACAATTGACAGTTATTTATTTATTAGGGGAGAGTTTCACCAATAAAATTAATAAAATTGAAATCAATCAGCACATCTAAACCTTGTTCATGAGCTGTCAGTGTCACCATTGCTATGGAGTATCGCCACTCAGTTCGAAGTGTGGTGATTGCCTTCAGTTTTAGAAAGCTAATCGTCCTCTAAACTGCCCATTTATTTCTAAATCATTAGCGCCCACCTTTTCCGCGTCACAAAATGACTTTCATTAACTAGTGCGTGTTCCGCACCAACGCGTCTGATGCGTTGCGGTGCCGTGCAAACGCGTGCAACCTCGCACCCTCTACCACTAGTTTACACAACGCGTCGTGCAAATTTGTACACTGTCGTGCAACGGTGCAGGTCACACTGTTCAATTAAAGAACAGTCCAACCTCCGTGGCTCTTTTAACAGAGCGATTTTTAATTTACATTCGCGTTCGTTGTTTACGTTGCTTTAATTCACCTTTGATGTCGCCGTTGCGGAATTTCTGTGACTTTATTAACAAAATGTTTTTCTGTTTTGTTTCAGGTATGCATCATTTGTGTTTATGGAGTATGAAGTGTGGTGACGGGGTTTGTTAATTCTTTGAGAGAGTATCAAATTAAAATGGCGAAGCTTTGCTTTAGAAATTAAAACTAGAGACTGTTCTTAAAAAAAATCGCACCCTATAAAAGTAATTCACGAATAAAATCTATTAAACGAAACGATTACACTAATATAAAACTCCACAGTCAGAGGAATCGCGCCGCGAATGGTGGGAAACGATACTAAATCATTACGAAGGACTCCCCTCATAAAGAGAGAAACAATTATTGCTTGTTAAAGAGCCTCTCTAGCTGAGGGAAATAATAAAGAAATTGTTCCCTCACTATCGCGAGCGTCTCGATCGTTTTATTGCTACCATATAAAAGCGATTGTTTTTCGCAAGGTATTAAAATTGAATGTTCGGTAGCTTCTTTCTAAAAGGGTTTTAGTGCTGCATTGACCTTGTTCTCTTGGGTGGAACTTAGGTTGAATGTCTCTGCATAATGGACAGATTGTGACCTGACTGCAGACAATGACAGATATTTCTATACATTCTCTTTCAGAGTCCGATGTACAGAGCCGTGTCCAACAATGTGACAATTTGTCCGTACTGGCGTACACGGCCTTTAAGTATGAAAGTAGTTGAGATAGGAAATTCGGACATAGTTATAACTTGTCAATTTCAGAGCGTACATAAAATGTCTTGGAAATATTCCTTTTTGACAAAATACTGGAATCAAAATAATATTGTATCTTATCCTCAGTCATGGAAAAGACAATATTAATCTAGTTTTTGAGGTTGAAGAGAAAGGTTGCTTTTGATGTCCTATGTTCCCTTTGCTCAAAAACCTCTGTGTTTGACATTATTACAAATATTTTGTCATATCTAAAACTCATTTCCGGTCTTGCGACCTACGTCTTTAAATTCAAATCAGTCTACAGACAATAGACGGCCTTTGTAAACCAGTACCCATTAACTACCCTTCAATAAAATGTATATCAGAATATCGTTTTTAAAATTATATTATGATACCTATAAAATAGGTAAAATGGTTGCCCCTGACAATGTCATTATGACTGCTTTATGCAAACGACGTTTACGATTAAAAATATGTTTGTGATCAGCTAGTGGCGTAAAGGTTGCAAAAGGCAACGTCGGCCTAATAATTTCCTATTTATGTGTTGGTTGAAGAGGAGGGCAGGGGCGGGAGCGATTTTCTTGGTGACCGTGTGTCAGTTTTGGTCAGGACGCACTTAGTTCTACTACATGACCAAGACCTTTCACTTTATAATATATAAGGTCCAATTAAAATTGATGGACAAATTTGAACACAGCGTTCAGTACGCGCTGCGGGACTGTTCGAAGGAGATACCGCGGCCCTGAAACAAAGGGCAAAGAAGGAACATGGATGGGTTTTAGTCAGTAAAAGTCTGACACTCCTTCCCACTCCACCCAGAGCGGGAAGAGTTATTTGATGATTTCCCATCCGTAAAAAAAATAAAAAGTTCAGTACGTCTATCTAAAGATATCCAAGCAAAAAAAAACACTGATTAAAGTGATTTTATTTTGACCTAAAATAATAATTCGCCAGCATTCTAGAATAAACACGTAAGTAGGTCCCAGTCAGTGCTGTTACTATCATTATGTATTTAACCATCGTAACTTTCAGATGAATAACATTTTTAGTGTATTTTCGCTGGCAATTTTTTTTCTTGTATCTAATGCGTTTTTCTTATTTTTTTTACCATCATTGGTCTGAATGATTTCTAAAAGTGTGTCCATCTATTTTAATGGGACCTTATATAATGGCCACTAATCACCACCACCACCATCATCACCACCAGCGTCGGGCACTAGTTGAATAGCATTTGGCACACAGTGTTACATTTTTGGTTTAGATTTAAGATTTTTTTTTCTTATAATATTTTTGTTTCATATTGTGTGCACTTGAGGCATGTGCCAAATAAATATATTTTCTTTCTTTTCTTACAAAGACTGACCATTTGAGAGTTTTTTCCTTCATCGCAACAAAACCAATTCTCGTTCCTTTTTCTGATTTTGAAACAAAAGGCGTTCTAAATCAACACAGAAATAATACTAGTTCACAATCAGTATTTTTTCTGGTCACTACCAGCTTACAACAACAAAATAAACAATTCTCACAACCAATTCCAATTCTGGAACTTTGAACAACTCGCGAACCATTATAACTTGCACCAGCCGACTTGGTAGGATGGTGTTTTGACAGGGGACCCTAATCCGACCCGCTCCGCAGGGCGGCACAGTGCGCATGACGTTTTTCAATTATAACCATTCACTATGTAACACTTTTGCGTCTACCTGTACTTGTTCTAAACGAAATCCGAGTTTTAACGAATATTTCCGATTTTTTACGAATAATTTGTTTCCCGACTTTGTGCAGTTTTAATGGTATTTCTGTACTTTTGTTGTTTTTATGTAGTTCTGTTCCAATTTGCCGATAAAAAGGAACAAATCGTAACATGTTTCGAACTGACGTTGTTAGTAAACGTGTGTTTGTGAGTTCAAAGTGAAGAAAAAAATATTCTTGAAATTTTGTCGGAGATTTTAAAATCAATTTTAGATAATATGTTAAAGGTGATACCCACGTGTATGTCGATGTTTGCTGACCTATCACGTATACTATCGTGGGACTGACATAGTCTGAAACTTTTACAAACGGAGTACCTTCCCAATAAACTAGGTCATAGAGTTCACAAATCTGACATTTCAAATCATTTTCTTGAAAGTACAATTTTCCGAACAAATCGGTGCGGACGCGGCTCCAGATAGATAATGTACTGAAGTACGTATTTGTCAGTGTCTGGTTTCCGCAATCTGTCCTTACCGGTTTCATCGCAACATAAATCTACCTTATTAAAAATTTTCTCTAATGTCACGCTACAAAAAAAAGGTTATGTTCCTACGAAAATATACCAACAACGTAAAGTTATGCGGATCGCTGTCATCTAACATTATCCACATTTCCCCACCTCCTGTCAGTATTCAAGGCTTCATATACTATACGATATTATTATAAGTAGATATGTACTCGGTAGAGACGAACCGAACTCTCGGTACACTTTGGATCAATTTCCAAAGTTTTACTTCGATCTTTACTTTCGTAGGGTGTATGTACACCGGAGGGGAATTTTTCGAAATTACGGAAGGAATTGAACCGTGATATAACATTGCTTCATGTTTATATTGATTTTCGAATTCTATATTATTTTGTCTGAGTGTGCGATTTAATTTGATATTAGGATACAGCTTGCCAGTTATTTCTTTCAAGGACGATTCCAACCAAAATTTTTTTTTCCATTTTTTTTTGACGTCCAAGAGTTTCTGCATGGGAAAACCGACTGCAATTCCCTTGGAATATTCTATATTTTGATAAACGTCAAGTTTGTATAAAATCGTCAATATGCCAGTTTTGTTTTAGTCCCGTGTAATATGGTGCCACAATAAAGTATGTAAGGCGAAACACAGATCCAATGTAAAGTTTATTGACCGTAATTGAACACTACAAAGCAAATACACCTGAACCAACGAACCAATTAGTGACATTAGGAGCACACCGCCTAATACTGACTCATTCTGACCTATACAATTCAGGGCAAACCTGACAATGCACTTAACCTACAATTTCAGCGGACGTCTAGACAAAATTCTAGTCTACAAAGACTTAATTTCCAAACGAATACAGACCTAAACCTAATTGATTTAATTACTAAAAT